>BDMV01000009.1:34934716-35065024 GCA_008326285.1 Oryza officinalis | reverse complement strand
GTTGCGCGACATTATAATAAAAAGGTTGTACCAAAATCTTTTGAGGAGGGGGAATTGGTTTGGAAATTGATTCTGCCGATTGGAACTCGTGATAATAAGTTCGGCAAGTGGTCGCCAAATTGGGAAGGACCTTTTCGGATTTACAAGTCTGTTTCTAAAGGAGCTTACATGTTACAAGGGCTTGATGGAGAGGTGTTTGGAAGAGCTCTTAATGGAAAATATCTGAAAAAGTATTACCCAAGTGTTTGGATTAATTCATGATTCGGCTGTGTATTGCCGATACATGGTAGCCGATGTGTTGACATCGCCTTTAGATGGCCGATATAAGTTATATCGCCCTTAGCACAATTCTTTTTAGTATAATCGGTTGTCTCATGGTTATTTGTTCTTAGCCGATTGTAATTTTGTGATGTTTCGTTCTCCATAACAAAATTAGGGGGCATATACGTGCAGAAAGATCAAGATCTCAGAATTCTCAAAAATTTCATCAAGATCTCAGAATTCTCAAAAATTTCAAGAAAAAAATTTCAAAAGCAATTTACAAGTATGGAGTTTATATTATCATCGGTTGGTTCAGGTTACAAGTCTTTGGATAGCCGATATGGCCCTTTGCCTAATTTGTTCTATTTCTTCTATGGCTTGGGCATCGGCTGCATCACTTCCTGGGATGACTTTCATGGACTTGTTCAGATCGGCTAAGTGTCTGATTGAGGACTTCAGCTTGGACTTTTGTTCTTCAATGGCTCTTGGTAAATCGGCAAGCTTCTGTTCCTCCAGTGATAACTCAGCATTGCAGGCTTCTAATTCAGCCAATAGTTCAATCTTCCTATTCTTTAGCCGATCTATATTGCTTTGGATAGAACTTGGCCCAGATATCATGTGATCAAGCTTGGCTTTTTCCTCGTTTATGGATTGCCGATTGGCATGGATGGTTGTCTCAAGATCCTTTCGCTCTCGCCTATCGGCTATCCTCTGCCTTGCTCTTTCCAGCTTGTGACGATATTGTTCAAGGAAAACTGCTGGAGAGATGATCTCGGCTACATCATCTGGGATCTGGTCTTGAATGTCTTCAAATCGTGCTCTGATTGGTCCACAGTTGACAACCAAAGCATCAAGGGACCCTTCAAGCCGATGAGCAATATCTTTGAGAGTAGCCTTTAAGTCATCGGCTATAGGAGCAGTAGCCTTGCTTGATGTTTCTTCTTCTTCATCCATGAATTGCCTTATGTCAAAAGAGAACATGTCGGCTAAGGCCTGAAAGAGACAAGATTGTTAGTTAATAGAATATTAATGGCCGATTTATATTTGTGATACAAATACTTACAGGAATAGGAGGAATCGGCTGATCTTCAACATGGTGACTGTCTCTAGCCGATGGAGTATGTTCACTTGAATCATGATGAATAGGAGTTGGAGAGCGGATCGGCTGAAGTACAAAATGAGTTAATACATGAGGAAATAAGGGCTAAACAAATTTTGAAGGAAGTGTTACCGATGGAGGCGGTGCAGGTTTCTTTTTGGCAGCCAATTTCTTTTTCTGCATAAGAAGGGTTAACAATGAGATCGGCAAAAAGAGTTGTGGAAAGGCTAAGAATACAAAGTACATACCCGAGGTTGATATGTTTTGTGAATCGGCGTTGGTGGGGTTTGCTGAGGAATAGGGATGCTAATTGTTGGGGTTTCTTCTATGGTTTCACTCAGCTCGGCAGCTGCTTCATCGATGGCTTTTTCTATATCTTCTTCATCTGGCTCATAGCTTTTCTGCTTTTTGGTGATTTTCTTCTTTGTAGCCAGTAGAGCAGTAGCCGATGACCTGGTTCTTTTCTTCTTGCCAGCCTCAGAAGGAATCGGCTCACGTATTTGCCCTTGGAGTAGGGAAGATGTTTTGGGAGCGTTGTAGCCGATGATTGAAGGGGCTAACCCACCGCCATTGGGGAGAATTCCGGCAGCATAGTTGATACTGGCTCCATTGTTGCTGACATGAGGAGGAGAAGACTCTGTGGTCTGCAAACAAAAGAAGGGAAGGTTAAGGTATTTTCTAAAAACAATCGGCTATTGATAAGGATATTGGAAAAGAAGTGTGTTTACCTGTGGAATCATGTCTGGAATGATGTCAGTCAGATACATGGAAGCCGATTGGTGAAAAAGATGTTTCTTCCATTCAACCCACCAATGATCAAAAGTGGAGCTCCTTAGCATAGCCAGTTCAATGTTGTCCAAACTTCCAAGGGGAGGTCCTTCTATGCTCAGTAGCCTATCCATCATCAGAGCCGATGAGATTTCTCCTCTGGTTTGGATTTTTTCTAAGAAGAATAAGCCGATTGGCATCTGCCCCATTCCCAGTTGTCTGGCAGCACTCGTAGGGTGATAGAACTCATAAGATATCTGAATATTCCTGCCTTGATGGATGCCGACAGGGAGAATACAGGGGGTGATAGCTGTTGTGAAAACTTCTCTGGATTTCTCAAATTTTTCAGAGTTTATTTCATCAAATCTGAAATCGGCTGGCAATTCAAAATCTGCAAAGAATTCATATGCGAACCAATTTCTGGAATCTTTTGGAAATCCATCATAAAAATTGCCGAACCAGTCGACGAAGAGTTCAGCTGATAATTCTGATCCAGGATATGAAGATGCTGCCTCCCCAAATGACATACATCTTCTGGTTGTGACCTCGTCTCCGTCATCATCTTTGGTCGGCTCAACCAGAGGGAACTCGGCTTCAGGCAGTGCTGATCTCTTGGCAACTTTGATGGTGTGCAGATTGAGCCATAATTGCAGTAGCCACCAAGGTCCACCTGTGCCGATTGTTGAGTTGGTGGCAAGCTTAGCCGATGCATTGCTTAATGTCTGATATAAATAGCCCAGGAGGTATTTGCCTAGTGGGAATTGCTTTTTGTTAACTAGAGCTTCGGCTATATGTTGCCAATTGGTGGTGGGACCACAGCTTGAACCACAAAACAGGAATTTTTCCAACCACATCAAGAGGAAGGCTGCGTGTTCCTTAGGGGTGACAGGGCCAGATCCCATATTCAGAGAGATGAATCCACTCCAACCTCCAATGCTTCTGGTTTTGAAAGAAAATTGATTTTTACTGTTCAAGCTGATGGGGTTAGCCGATGAGGTGACATCCAGCCCAGTTATCATGGTGATGTCCAGAAGAGTTGGGGTCATTGGTCCTTGGTTGAAGAGGAAGGCATTCAGGGTGTTGGACCAAAAGTAGCTGGCAGCCGATAGCATGGGTTCATCTTTGGCTAAATCGGCTATGGTTAGGGCTAAGCACTGGGCAATGCCGATTTCTTCCCAATGACTGTGTTTGCTAGCTGATATTCTCTTGTACCAATCAGACCAAGTCTTGACAGCCGATGGCCAGGATTTAAAAGTGTTGTTCCAGTGGTTCAGGTTAGGGTTGGTTAACCTAAAAGGGATCCTGTTTGTCTCGGCATTGATGATTTCTACAGGGTCTTTGTTGCCGATTGGGCCCAAGAAGTACCGATTGGGATGAATTAGACTTGGGATTGCAACTTGGTGCGAGAGGTGCTACAGAAAAGAAGGGGGAGAAGAAATGAATCGTAAAGGAAAATTAATCTATGACAAAGGATGGAATTCGGCAGATAGGGTTACCTCAGGAAACTCGGTGACCGGAGCACTTGAAGGAGCGGCGGAAGACGACATTGTCGGAGACGGAGTTGTTGCTGACCGGGAATCGCTTGTGTGGTCGCCGGAGAATCTGATGAGGCTATTGCGAGAATTGAGGCGATTATAGCTGAAGCGGTGAAGACGGAAGTAACGGCGTGAAAAACTTCAAGTGTTGGTTGCTATTTAAAGAGGGTGTGTGATAACGGTTGAAATAGAGGCGGAACCCTAGATCGATTCGGAGAGGATTCAAGCAAATCCGCAACATTCCAAATATCGCGGACTTGGGGGGCATGTGTTAACGACCAAATTTGGTAAATCAAATGTTAGATCTGAAGATAGAATCGAAACGGATTTGGAGGAAGCTGGCGGTTACTAAAACAGAGCAAGAATCGGCTGGTGACCGGATCGGCTACGGTGTCTATCGACTGGTGACCGAATCGGCTATTGTGACCATCGGCTGAGACAGAGTCAGACAAGGATAGCCGATGTAGCCGATTCCGACGAGAGAATAACAGAGTCTTTGTCGGGTTCGGTTGGTGAGCTTCATGAGGATTCCCATATACGGATTGGGTCCGAAGAAGGGAATTGTATCTATTAATTAGGATATAATGTTAGTTTCCTAATAGATATTGTCGGTTAGAGTTTGTATTAGGGAATTATCCTTAGTATGAGTTGTAATAGAAATAGGAGTCGTGTCCGACAAGGACAGATTGTGTAATTCTGGGTATAAATTGAACCCAGGTTTGTGTAAGAAACAACAGATCAATACAACAACTTCGGCGCATCGCCACCTTTACTCTTTCATCGTTTTTCGACGAGTTCTTGCTTTCGAGTTGGGCTGCATCGGTTTCGATCTCCAGCAAGAGGTAAAACTTGTTATGGCGGCTTGCGCTCTCGGGATTAGTGCTTCCATCTTCATGACACTCTAATCTTGTTTGCGTAAATCGTCGAGTTATCATATATATTGTATAATCTAGATCGATATCAGCATATAACTCAGATTGGCTAATAACTGGTCTACAGAAAACTAGCCGATAGAGTTATATATTGATGCTGGTTTGGATTACACAATATATCTACCATCTCGAAAAGGTTTTCATCGACTTGATCATTTAGGCATTGTGTTTCTTTACATATTTGGTGCTGCATCAGTTAGGTTTGACCTACCAGATCATGTTTAGAACCATAGTCCCTAGCCTGTCTATGATTACTAATAGAGATAGCGTCGGGGTTTCAGCCGACCTTACCTGGTTTAATTATCTTGTTATCTTGATATATTAAATCTGCCCTTTATACCGAGATATTAACTTAATAAAATATATTGAGCTTGTTGCCAAATCTTGTTAGGATCATCTTAACACCAGTTTGACAGTTTGTTTAATATATTTTGTTCATGGTAATATCTCTGTATAAAGTGGTATCGGAGTACTAGCCGATACATGTTAGATTTGCTTAATCGGCTATGCTGTGAGCTTGTGTAATCTACGCTTCATGAAGTATTTAGGCATAAGTGATTTATACTGTCTCGGCGCCCTGTCCGATCTATCCCAATCACTTAGTTTAAATATGTTTTGAGACTTAGATTATATCTTGTTGATATCTACAGCCGATTGAGTAGATTTAGCTTTATTTTGCTTTATCTGTTATAGCCGATTTAATGCATCTTGCATCGGCTCTATGCTCAATGATATGTCATCGGTAAACCAGCCGATCGGCTATCATTGGTGGATTTAATTGCGTTTTCTTTGTTTCTTATTGGTTGCAGGATCAAACCAATTGGCACGCCCAGAACCCTAAAGAAGTCCTTGGACCTGCACTGGAGCTAAGCAGATCTTCCAGGCCAGTGTGTGTTTTTTGCATCAACACCGACGTGTCCCGATCTGCGCGCCGCCTCGAGTAATGTTGCGGTTACAAAGAGACCGCTCATTATTTTCGACTAGCGTTTTCTCCCTGCAGTGCGCGGGTCGCGACCGTTGGAATCCTGCTCGCCCTCGGGAGCTCGGGCCCACTTGTCACCAGACCCGAGGGGTGGCATCATGCCTGGGTGCCCCCCTCGAGTGCGGTCACCCAGGCGTAACGCCGGGGGCTACTGTCGGTGACACGGGCCCGGGGGTATCGAGACCAAAGGGAAGGGCGGCCACACGGATCCACGTGGCGCGTTCCCCTAGAGGGGTCAGGCCCGAGGGTCACGTGGCGGCTGCCCTCCCGGTCTCCCCCCGAGGTCGGGCCGCGCTCAGGTCTCCCCCGAGGCCCGAGGCGCCCCAACCCCCGGTGGGTTTGATGCCACGTGCGCAGGTTAGGTGGGCGCGGCAGAGCTCACCTAACCGCATTTATAGCGGTTCAGATGAGCGCACTACGCCGCGTTTAATGCGGTGTGGCGCATGCTTATCCGGTCCGTGACTGGTCACGGTGAGTGACCGGTCGCAGACCGGTCAGATCGCGGGTTAGGTGATGTCAGGCCGCCTGTGCGACGCACGCGCGTCAAGCGGTCTGCTGCACGCCTTGCCCCATCCTGTCAGAATGATGAGAGCCTTCTGTCTCTCGTCTCTCGGCCGGAGTTGGTACGCCAGCTCCGGTCAGATACTTTCCCGATTCCAGTGTGGGCTGGTGTAACGTCCCGCCTCCACGAGGCCGGGCCCGCTTACATCTAGCAGCTTAATTAGGACATAGACTGCCCTCACAAACCAACACCAGTCTTTTCTGCGCACTTTGTCCTCACTCGTGCGCACCCGGGAAGGACTTCCCGGTCGGTCACCCATCCCTAGATTTCTTCAAGCCAAGCACGCTTAACTTTAGAGTTCTTTGGAGATGGGCTTCCGGAAAAGAAGTTGCAACTTGTTGGCATGAGTATCCTATCAATCCTATTATGCCTTGGGTCAAGGTGTTACAACCTCACCCCCTTAAGAGATCGACGTCCTCGTCGATCAACCCCAAGCCAGGAACTCCCTCTCTTGGCCACGTCCGTGTGTCCAGTGCCAGCGCATGTGCCATGCTGTGTGACCATATCGGGTCCACACCAGCCATGCACACCATGCCTGCGCAACTGCGACACATCCATGTCCAGTGCCAGCGCATGTGCCATGCTGTGTGACCACACCGGGTCCACACCAGCCATGCGCACCATGCCTGCGCAACTGCGACACACGTGCCCGTGAAACCGCGAGAGTCGGCTCTGATACTATACTGTAACGTCCCGCCTCCACGAGGCCGGGCCCGCTTACATCTAGCAGCTTAATTAGGACATAGACTGCCCTCACAAACCAACACCAGTCTTTTCTGCGCACTTTGTCCTCACTCGTGCGCACCCGGGAAGGACTTCCCGGTCGGTCACCCATCCCTAGATTTCTTCAAGCCAAGCACGCTTAACTTTAGAGTTCTTTGGAGATGGGCTTCCGGAAAAGAAGTTGCAACTTGTTGGCATGAGTATCCTATCAATCCTATTATGCCTTGGGTCGAGGTGTTACAGCTGGACACATAAGTCGCCTACCATTTAATGAAGACAGACGTGGGCGTCCCTGGGAGAAGCCGTCTGACCGAGCGGAGGCGTGCTGCGGCGTCTGTCAGAGGCTGCTTCCTGCAGTAGGATAGCCCAAAATGTAAAAGAATGTTTTCTTTCTTAGGCTGCTCGTGGCCCATGTGGTAGCCCCTTGCCATATAAAAGGAGGCCCAGGCCTAAGAAAGAGAGGGATTCAGAAACAGATAGATCGGCCAATTCGGCTATCTCCGGATTTCCTCCACATTTTTAGATCTACCAGAACACAGGAGTAGGGTGTTACGCTTCCCAGTGGTCCGAACCTGTCTAAATCGCGTGTGTCCCTGCGTTCACCCTTAGATTTCCCACAGACCGAGAGCATAGAATCTCACCCTGCACCCCCGGCCGAACCGGCAAAGGGGGGCTTACGCGGTCTCCCGGTGAGGAGTTTCACGCTCCGTCATTCATTTTTAACACTATCACTGGATTATTCCGGTATTCACATGTCATGTTTATTATCTTATTTTTCTAGATTAAAATATGTTGAATTATGACTAGATTTCCAACAATATGTACCCATCATATAAATTATGGAGATAATCTTGGTGTGTATAGAGATATAATTAGCTTGTCTGAATAGGTCTTTGCCATCTTAGATAGTTCACATAGTAGGACTCTTGTTGAGATGTATCCCTTCCATATATGTTCCACAGCACCGGGTATGATATACTTATGTAGGATTTTCATAAAACCTTTGGTAAGTATACCCTCTATAATCACATTGCGCCCCTGAACCAAAATATCCTACGAATTCTTAAAACAAAAGAAAAGATAACACTCCACCACCTTGAATAAGTATGGTGTATTTGATGTTAAGCTTTATATATACTACCTCCATCCCAAAATAACTAAACTTCTAGCATTCAAAACATAATTTACTCCCTTCATCCCAAAATATAGCTACCTCCATCCCAAAGTAACTAAATTTCTAACATTGAAAACATAAATTACTCCATCCTGTTAACACCAAAATTTGATAAACCCCGAAATCGTGATCGTCCTAGAGTTAGTATCGGCTTCAGAGTCCTAGAATCGACCAATGGGAATTATCAGTCGCCAGCAGTTGGATGCTTAGTGGATTCGGTTAAGGAAATTAATCAATTAAAGGAAGCTTATCCAGAAGATGCCGAGTTCGAAGAGGATGCAGCATGACAATTATTTATTAATTAGACAGAGTCAGTTAGTTTCCTTTTATTTTTAAGAAAGTATGTTTAGTATCCGATCAGGACATATGTTTTTCCTTTTATCTTTAAGAAAGTTTGTGTCATGTCCAATTAGAACTCATATCGTCCTAAGGGTATAAATATGTACACCTGGGTTCTTTGTAATCTATCGCAATGATCAATATATCTACTTCCGGCGCATCGCCACCCTCTTTTTCGATGTTTTACTTATCAACCGGCGAAACTTGGCACCTGACGTGGGGCAACATTGGCTTTCGATCTCCGGCGAAGGAGTAAGTCCTACGTTCCATCGGCCCCGATGAATATATTGGCTACATTGGTGTTGTTCAAGGCTGCATCGCTTCGACCTCTTGGATTGTTCAGTTGATATATTTGCCTACTTGATATTTTGATTCTATCTTTAATAGCATTGTGTTTAGAGACGCATTGGTTTAGCTGAGACTGTCTAGGTTAGGTCTGATCTTCTGTCTTAGCCGATATGTCTCTACAATCACAATGATGCTTTAGATAGATTTGTTATATCTATCACATTAGATAGATTTATCGGCTCATTGAGTATTAGATTATTATATACAATCTCGTGTTGCATCGTTTAGGTTTGACCTACTAGATTGTTGTTCATAATCTAAGTCTTGTTAAGTCGATAAGTTCATGCTGATGTTTCATCGAAGGGTTAGCCGATCTTATCCAATGTGTTAAATTTCTCTTTGATGATTTTACTGTCTTGGTTAAATTTAACACATAACCACCTTGAAAATCAATCAAAGGCTCGATTGTTTAGATCATATACTTTCTTTCATACTTAGTGCTGCATCAATTGGGTTTGACCTACTAAGTCGTGCTTGGAGTTGTAAGAACTAACTTGCTCTTTGATTGCCGATAAGGGTAGCATCGGGGTTTCAGCCGATGAATTATTTGAACGTTGCATCGGCTTATAAGAATTACATATAAGTTGGTTTTAGCCGATCGCAACAAAGGTTTCACTGATTATCTAATCATTTGGATTTATCGACATCGGATCTCCAGTCGATGTATGCTTGAACCTTCGGATCAATAGTTATTTTATCATATCATTATTGGCCGGTTGGTTTCTATTAGATTATATTATTATTTAATTACATTATTATCAGTCGATTATCTTTTATATCATTATTTACTCAAGTATCAGAATCTACATTGGATATATGGCCAATTTTGCTCAAAACCCTATCAACATCGGCTAGTATCGTTACATTCACTTGTCAGCCGATCGGCTATTTGATCGTCAATTTATATATCTTGTCAGTTGTAGGATCAAACTGACTAGCACGCCCGCATTCTATCAATATTTTAGGACCTGCACTGGAGCTAAGTAAATCTCTCAGGCTTTCGTGTGTTTCGACATGGTTCGCGTCAACGTAGATTTGGCACTATCGGCTAGTGTTAACGACGAAATTTGGTAAATCATGCATTGGATTCAGAGTTAAAGCCGAAGCCGATTGGAGGAGATAAGCGATTACAGAAACAGAGTATGAATCGGCTGCAAGCCAAATCGGCTACGGTGTGCATCGGCTGAAACAGAATCGGACAAGGATAGCCGATGTAGCCGATTCCGATAAGTAGATGGCAGGATCATTGTCGGGTTCGGTTGATGTGCTACATGAGGATTGCCACGTGCGGATGGAGTCCGAAGAAGGCAATTGTATCTATTAATTAGAATATTTGTTAGTTTCCTTTTATCTTTAGGAAAGTGTGTTTAGTGTCCCTTAAGGACTTTATGTTTTTCTTTTATCTTTAGGAAAGTTTCTTTCTTGTCCTACAAGGACTAGTATCTCCCCATGGGTATAAATATGTACACCCGGGGTTATTGTAAGGAATCAACTCTCGATCAATACAATTCGGCGCATCGCCACCTTTTACTCTGTTACGGTTTCTTTATCAACCGGCGGAATTTGGCACCTGACGCGGGGCTGCATCGGCTGTCGATCTCCGGCGAAGGAGTAAGTCCAATGTTCCGTCGGTTCAGGCAATTGTATCATCTACGTCGGCGTCGTTCAAGGCTGCATCAGTACATTCGACCTCTTGGATTGCTCTGTATTGGATAATATATTTGCCTGGCTATTTATCATATGTCTTATGTTAATCTAGTATTAGCATCTCGATTTAGTTTTATCGGCTGCTTCTCGTTTTAGGGTTTCTGCCGGTATCGACTAAATCGTCTTGCTAGATTAGATTAGCTTAGGCATCTACCACCCTGAAAATCAGTCAAGGGCTTGATCATCTAGATACCGTGTTTCTTTACATACTTAGTGCTGCATCAGTTGAGTTTGACCTACTAAGTCGTGCTTAGAACCATGAATCTCTAGCCTGCTTTTTGATTGCCGATAAGGGTTTCATCGGGGTTTCAGCCGATGAGTTATCTGGACATTGCATCGGCTTATAAGGATTGCATATAAGTTGAATTTGGCCGATGACAATAAAGGTTTCACTATTTAATCTAATCTTGTGGATTTTATGGCATTGGATCTATGCTAGATTTACTTCATCGGCTATGCTATGAATATATATAATCTCTCTCTTGAGGTGTTTTTAGACATAAGTGATTTATACTGTCTCGGCGCCCTATCCGATCTATCCCAATCACTTGGTTTAAATATGTTTTGAGATTTAGATTATGTATCATTGATATCTACAGCCGATCGAGTATGTCTAACTTTCGTTTCACTTTATCGAATCATTGCCGATCTAATGCATATTATCATCAGCCGATTGTCTCTTTGTCAAGTGTTAGAATCTACATTGAACACATAGCCGATAGCTCAAAACCCTATCGCTATCGGCTGTTATCAGGATCGGCTGGAATTACTACATCGGCTATGTTGGCCGATCGGTTCTTTGATCTGTCGTTTGTATATCTTGTCAGTTGCAGGATCAAACTGACTGGCACGCCCGCATCTCATCAAGATTTGGACCTGCACTGGAGCTAAGCAGATCTCCCAGGCCAGTGCGTGTTTTTTTGCATCAACAGCTAGACGCAGATTTTTTGTCAACACATTCGTCCTAAAATAGAGCTATATAGTACTACAAATCTAGATAAATCTGTCTAGATCCATAATACTAAGTAGCTATACTTTCGGTCGGAGGGAGTAGCAAAGAAGGAAAATAACCTAGATAGGAATATGGAAAGAAATTTGAATGAATGATGGTTGGAAGAAAAAGTAGTGCTCTAGAAGTGCACTCATTTTGAATTAAAATTTGAATCATATATGTGTACTTATTTTGAAATGGAGGGAGTATATAAATACCTTTCGATGTTATAAAAAAAACAGAACTATGCTAAATTTTTCAACAAAAACAATCGAACCCTTAGTTAGATTGAGACATAAACAAGAGTGAGCAATGGTGGCCACGTGTTCGAACAAAGAGAATATAACTCTTGCGTGTGTTGCCGTAAATGGAAAAAGGCAAAAGGAATTAACTACTTTCTAAGTCACAAATATATCGTTTGGACATAGGACCAAACTTGTGAAGTTTTGGTTAACGATGTCCCCATATTTTCAAGCAGCCATTGTCAATCGGTAGGAGAAAAGCTTGTGAAGTTTTGTCATTCGGTACGAGTATTTAGTTATCTCTTGTGCACTTCTAGTGGCTATGTGATTAATTAATATAGTGGTCGTCACGAAAGAGGGGGCATGCAAAACATGCATGCATGCAAAGTTAGGGGAAGAAGGAATCACTAAATTAAATAAAGATCAATATAGTAGTCGTGAAGAAAGGTCGTGCGAAGTAAGGGATATGGGGAATCACATCGCAGGTAAATATCAATAGTCTCTCGTGAATGAAAAGGACACATAAAATGCAAAGCTTGGGACATAACAGTGTGTCATATGAAAAATAAAGCAGGGAGCAGGCTAGGCATCATTGCTAGCGCACGTGACAACTTAGAATATGACCACAAACACGCAAAGGTGGCACTAAGGAACAAAGTTATTTCCTGCATTAATTAGTAGCGTAGTTTAATGAGTAATTTTGTTCTATTTCCTTTTTGTTTATTGCTAGCTTTGATAATGCATGCAATGGTAATCAGAAAGCTAAAAAATAATCTTGAAGATTTTTTGTAAACAAAATATGTCATGTAAAAATCAATGGAGGTACATACTACATCGATCCATTCTCTCTTGTGATGTTTTGGGCATCGATAAAGTCTCTAATACGAATGTTTCATAATTACTTTTCTATAGGTTTGAAAGATGATTAACATTTATATGATAGTACTTTTTCATAACAACCTAGTGATACCATTTTTACATATTAAATCCTAGTAATTGTTAATTCGAGTTCTATAATCAAATTAATTAAATAATGAGCTCAATATTTAGTAATTCTAAATCTGGGAGTTATTGAATTTTGGTTATAAACTGAAACTAAAGAATACATGATATTTACAACAGCATGCGTTATTTGATATATACCAACTCTTAACATCATGGATTCTTTAATTTTAATTTATTTTTCCCAAAATTCGAAATTATTAAAATTTTAATCAAAGGTACCTATCTATCAGCTTGAACTCTCAGTTTTAGTATTTAAATTAATTTAGTCCAAAAATTAATGGTTAGAAAGTTGTAACGGGCATGGACATGGACTCATCAAATTAAAGTTCCTATATATATAATAATAAATCTACAATAACGATGAACGTATCACCGAACATATATATATGATCTAAAAAGTTGATATTTACAATACCAGACCGGCCAGTAGCATGGCAACGGGTATATATAGTGCTGTGATCGAACAGATGAGGGCATGCAAAACTTGATTGTAAGCCGGGCTAGCTACCACAGCCTTCCTACATATATACACCAAGTCGTAATTAATTAGCTGGTGACACAGCAAGAAGAAGAAGAAGAAGACAAGATCAAAGAAGATGATAAATTTGTGGAGCATTGTGCGATGGTGGGACGAGTGGCAGCTACGCATCCTGGTGCTGAGCAGTCTGGGCCTCCAATGGTTCCTGCTAGTGGCCGCCCCCATGCGCAAGTACACCATCCCGTCGTTGTTCAGGAAATGCATCTGGCTGGCCTACGTCAGCAGCGACGCCCTGGCTATCTATGCGTTGGCCACCCACTTCAACCGGCACGCCAAGGCCAGCAGCGGCGCCGGCTGCGGCGGCGTCAACGGCAGGCAGGCGGACGTCCTCGAGGTCCTGTGGGCTCCCGTCCTTCTCATCCACCTCGGCGGCCAGTTTGAGTTGACCGCCTACAACATCGAAGATAACGAGCTGTGGACGCGACACGCCGTGACCCTGGTGTCCCAAGTGGCCGTGGCGATCTACGCCTTCTACAAATCGTGGCCCAACTCCACCGACACGAGGCTATGGGCAGCGGCGATCCTGCTCTTCGTCGTCGGGGTGCTCAGCTTCAGCGAGAAGCCATGGGCTTTCAACAGAGCCAGAATCCATAGGCTGGCGGCGGTGTCGTCCCTGATACAAGGGACACGACGAGACAACGATCAATGGAAGTTGGTGCGCTTCTGCTTCACCGACTTGGAAGAGCAGAGTATGAAGAAGGACAAACATCTCGAAGCCAAGGAAGCTCTGTCAATTAGAAACCGTGTCCACATGATACTGTCAGACATGTCCCTGTTTGCTGCTGTATCAGATCTCAAGAGAAGGCGCAAGCTGAAGCCCGGTGATTTGGACAAGGACATGGAGATTTTGGGCCTAGCGCTAGCGGCGGAGAGGTTCTCCAAAGAATGGTTGCGCAAGGCGTTCCGGCTCATCTACACCAGAGCCAACGTGATGTTCACCCCGGCGTACATGGCGTACCATCTCCTGCTGGTTCCAGCCCTGCACCTCGCCGCCATCACGCTATTCGCGGTGAGCCACAAGCGTGGCAGCTACAACCCCACGGACGTTAAGACCACCTACGTCCTCCTCTGCTTTACTGCCATGCTGGACGTCTTCGCGCTCTTCTTCCGGGTGCTCATCTACTACCTCATGGATGTCGCGAAGGCTCCATCACTGTGCGAATGGATCGCGCAGTACAACCTCATTGACGCAGCTCTCCGGAGGATACAGCCCCGCACCGGGTGGCTGATCAAGTGCGCGGACCGCATCGGCTTCCAATGCCATGACACCTACTTCGTCCGCAAGAGCGACCAGCTGTACAGTAAGGTCGCCGGGTATGTCATCGTAAATTTTTTCCAAAACGAAAAGATAGAAGGCCTCGACCTTGGAAGCTACAGGAACTTTGACACGGAGAAGGTGGTGGAGGGGGATCAGGTGGAGGAGGAGGTTGAGGGCGAAGAGATGAACAAGACCAAGATGAGGAAGGTCAAGATCAACAACTGGGCTCTGCCCAAG
This sequence comes from Oryza officinalis, assembly GCA_008326285.1. Lineage (NCBI taxonomy): Eukaryota > Viridiplantae > Streptophyta > Magnoliopsida > Poales > Poaceae > Oryza > Oryza officinalis. Next base: position 35,050,323 of record BDMV01000009.1, on the reverse strand, counting down.
TATCTGCGAGACGAGGCATGCGGCCCCGACACGGAGGTACGAAGTAGCCTCCTTGCGTCGTTCGACAGGAGCGTCCTCCTCTGGCACATTGCCACCGACCTCTGCTTCTCCTACAACCCACCCCCCTGCCCCATCAACCCTCGCGAGGTGATCACGGAGGCCATCTCCAACTACATGGTGCACCTGCTCAACTTCCGCCCCGACATGCTCTTGACCGGCAGCCGCCGCCATCTCTTCACGGAGGCCATGGGTGATATCGAAGGTATCCTTGGCAATGCCAACCTACACACGGGACGCCACTTCAAGCATCCAATGATTGCCGACGACAAGGATCTGGTGGACACCATCTTTCGCAGAACACTCAACGAGCATGGCTGTATGGACAAGCATCCGTGCGACAATACGTCGAGCCCTCCCGAGTTTCCTCTCGTCCATGACGCGTGCAGGCTCGCATGGGAGTTGCTGAAACTAGAGAATGACGAGACACGATATGAGCTCATGTACCGCGTCTGGGTTGGGATGCTCTTTTACTCTGCCGCCATGTGCAGGGGTTACCTGCACGCCAAGAGCTTAGGTGAAGGCGGCGAGTTCCTCTCCTTCGTCTGGCTCCTCCTCTCCATCAAGGGGACCAAGACCTTGTCCGACAAGCTCCAGATGCCCGACCAAATTGAAAATGATGATGCCCAAGAAAACAAAGATGGACCAGATAGCCAACCTCATGAGTCTCTAACGGAGGAAGACTGGTTGAAGGCAAAGTAATAGAAGCAAGACAAGGGGCTGGCAGTTCAGAAAAAAGGGATCTATGTTTTTTTTTAAAAAAAATTTAACTTACATGTTTATGGAGTAAAATATTAATCTATCTTGTTATTTTCTAAAAAAATTTAATAACTATTTAAATGACATGTAAGAGATGAGGGGACGTTCCCTCCAAAGTTTACAATCGTCCCCCTAATTAAAGTTAAAGTTAGTTATTACCTGCTTTGTATGCATGTAGTATGAGTACTTTTTCTTTTTGTTGACATAGAATCGTGCCGCCACACCTTGAGCACATTATATGCAACCCGTGGTGGTACCCGGAGACGCGTCATCATAAGGAGTGGGTAGATGCCGCCAAACGAACACCCGGGAGGGACCCTGTCAGGTTGAACGCGTGTTGGTTTGTCCTAGGCTCGGCATGTCAGCTAGGATGTCCTTTAACACCGTAGAGACAATAGGGGGGATTTGAAGAGAATAGACTTTGGATAGGTAGTAAGAAGGAGTGAGATTTAGAATATAGAGAGTTTGGGTAAATAAATTGATTTTAACGATTGATTGGTTGTTGTTTCAATCAATCTTGGTCTCCTTATATTTATAGGAGGGGTGGACTTGCTTTTCAGGGTCTTTTCCACGTTCAGTTAGGCTTAGAAATAAATTAGAACTCGAAAAATCCTGGTTTAAAACAAGAAAATACGAGAAATACCTAAATTGGACTCGAACACTGTGTTGAAGATATGGCTGCCTGGATACTTGCATTCTGACCGCAGTGCATTGTTCGGTCTGACCGGCCACACAACGGCGGTTAGACCAGCCTTCATCGAAAATCTCTGGTACTTTTCAAATTTGGCTCAAACTTGCTATAACTTGACCCTAGTGCCAAATTTGGTTATCAACACTTTTTTTCTTTTTTTCAGCTATAAATATGCTCCATATTTTTGTACTTATTTTATTTTATATGATTGTTGTCTTACAGGTAATTATGTTTCTATCCCTCCTATCTCCTTTTCTAAATAGATAAGATATGCCGGCATAGTCTTCATATATGCTCATATTCTCATAGAGATTGGATATGCGTGTGAAACTATAAATAGGGGTAAGTGCACGCGCTTGTATATAAGCATATACGTATGTACTGTGTTTCATAAAAAAATATATTATATCTTAATTCCCTTATGTAGTGTGTATTAGAAAAACTATAATATAATTATTGAAATTTATAGTGTAATTGCAATTAAGTTTCAAATTTACTGTGTAATTATATTGTATATGATTTATATGTGTGAAATGATCTGACCACTAGATCTCCTAGCAACAAGCCTCCTGGGATCTAGCTAGATGCAAAACAGGGTATCCTAGATAGTTTCATCTCACCAGTAGCACACCTAGTACTGAATGGGCATAATGCAGCCAGGAACATGGAATAAATCCCTTTCCGAATAAGGGGTTCAGAAAGAAGCTTTTCTCAATGTTTTGTGGAAATCAAGAAGAATTACTAATGACTCTCGTGAAATCTATTAACTTATTCAAGTAATAAAAAATGAGCCTCTATGTTTATTCTCATGACCAAGAAATTTTCATATTAATCAGAAAAAAAAATAAAGTCCAGACAGAAATACAATTTAAAAATATCTGAAATTCGAAATTAAAAAACAAGGAATATTGGATGAGAAGACTAGAGTCCATAAACATATACTCCCTCTGTTTCATATTATAAGTCGTTTGACTTTTTTCTTAGTTAAAGTTTTTTAGTTTAACAAAGTTTATAGAAAAAATTAACAGCATTTATGACATGAAATTAGTTTTATTAAATTTAACATTGAATATATTTTGATACAATGTTTGTTTTGTATTGAAAATGTTACTATATTTTACTATAAACTTAGACAAATTTAAAGAAAATTTGACTAACAAAAAATTCAAACGATTTATAATATGAAACGGAGGGAGCACAACTTAGAACTAATTAAAATTAGGAATTAAAAAATAAAAAGAAAAAGAAAAAATAACTAATTAAAATTCGGAATTAAAAAAAGAAAGAAAAAGAAAAAATAAAGTCCATATAGGAATACAATTTAAAAATAGCTGAAATTCGGAATTAAAAAACAAAGAATATTGGAAGAGGAGACTAGAGTCCATAAATATATACAATTTAGAACTAATTTAAATTTGGAATTAAAAAAGAAAAAGAAAAAAAATAGAGTCCATATAAAAGTACAATTTAAAAATAGCTGAAATTCGGAATTAAAAAATAAAAAATATTAAAAGCTGAGATTATAGTCCATAAACATGTACAATTTAGAAATGATTCGAATTCGGAATTAAAAATAACAAAATAAAAGTAGAGCTTAGAGTCTTTTTGGCATATATGCGAATACGAGCACACAGCCACAGACACGCAAAGTGATGCTGAAGAAAGAGCATGCAGATCGAAAAGCAAAAGCTTGGGACAAAAAGAGAGTGAAATTAATGGAGCATGGATCAGATCATCAGACAATATCATATAGCTAACACACGTGACAACAAAGCTTATAATATGACCGGAGATCAGGGTTTCCTTTACCGTCACAGAGGTGGTTACCGCACTCCTGCGGTACGACGGTTACCGCACGGTAACCGTGGTAACCACCAAAACCACGATAAATTTGATTTTGAAATTTTGGATTCAAAAAAAAGAGAAACCGCGATATGAATCGCGGTTATCGCGCGTTACAGAAACCCAAAAACGCTAAAGGCGACCACGGTAACCGCAAGATACCGCGTGATAATCACTTCAAACTACGCGGTTACCGGCCCAAATCATGCGGTAACCGAGGAAAGAGATATTTTCTCCTCGGTTGGGCCTTAATGGGCCGCATGAACAGTGCATGATTAGGCCCATTTAATTTTTTTTCTATTTCCTAATTGACTTTCGGTTTTGTCCTCAAATTTGAATTTATATTACTTTTTTCAAGAAATTTCTTCACCATAATATACTACAAATCAAGCACTACCTTCAGTATTTTTTTCGATTTTTTTTCAAATTTTGAATTCGACCAAAATTTGCCAAACCGTACCACGCAGTACGGGTTACCAGACCCCGACAGTAAGGCCGGTAACCGCGCGGTTACCGGCGGTATCGTTAACCCTGCCGGAGACACGCAAAGGCAGGAGTCGGGAGGCATTGAGCTAGCTACAGACTGGAGGAACAACTAAAGTTAAAGTTAGTTATTTCCTGCTGCGTATATATGGGCTACTTTTTTAAAAAAAATACGGCGTCATTATTTTTACTTGATTTCAGTTTTCTTTTTACATGATTTCTCTTTTATATGTAACAATGTTTTTATATATCTCTCATATTTTCTGTTCTAAATAGGTAACCAATTATATTTAATCATTATTCTCTTGTATAGTGTGTATTAGGAAAACATAATGTAAATATTGAAATTCTGTAACGCCCGTTTTGTCGCGGCGTTAGCGGGAAAACTAATCTGCTAAAAACCCTAATTGTGAAAGTTTGCTCTTCGGTTGAGTCTTGTTGTGTGCCAAGGTCTCGTGTTTCCCCTCCCAGTTCAATCCCGGAGAAAACCGCGGAATCGGATTTCAAATCCAAGCTCTAAAACTCCTTCTATCTCCTTTTCTGGTAAAGTCTACTTTACCTCCCTCTGCCGTGGGCTGTCCCCCCTTTTCCCGGCCTACTTCCCTCTCCCTCTTCTCCTTGGGCTGCCGCCCGGCCCAGCCTCTCGGCCTCTTTCCTTCCCTGGGCCGTCGCCCGGCCCAGCTCCCTCCCGCGGCCTACCTCGGCTCGCGTCCCCTCTTGCTGGGCCGCGTGCTGCCTCGGCCTGATGCGCTCGGCCCGCGCACGCCGCGCACGTGCCCCACGCGTGCCCGAGCCGAGAGCACCAGCTCTTCTCCCGGCCTCTCTCTCCCTCGCCGCTCTCTCTCTCTCTCTCTTTTCTTTCCCGTTCCGTCGCCGGCGCCGCTGGTCCCCTCGGCCCCGCCGCCTGCGCGCATGCCGCCAAGGCGCTGAGCAGCGCGCGCCCTCCCGTTTCTCCCCGCGCGCGCCCCTGCCCGAAGCGGCAAGGGGGCAACCTCTCTTTTCCCCTATCCCCTTTTTCTTTTCCCCGGCGGCCGACCGCCGCCGACGTCACCCGCTGCCGCCGTCTTGGTCGCTAGCGCGCGGTCCCCTTTCGCGCGAACCGCCTCTCCGCGCCCCCAAACCGACCTAGCGCCCCTACAAGAACCCCCCCTCGCTCGGCCACCATTCCCTTTCCACCACCGAGCACCCCTTTCTCCACCGTGCCGCTGCCGCCGTCGTCCGTGCCGCTCGCCGCCGCACCAAGGACGCCGGAGGGAACCCCGGGCGCCTCCTCCCCCTCTCCCTCGGCCCGGAGCCGAGCTGCGCCACGCCCGCACCGCCGCCCCTCCGTCCCGGTCACCGTCCCTCCCGCGGTAACGCTCCCCCTCTCTGCTTTCCGCCCCCTCCGTGTTCCCGTGTTCTAGGTCGTCGATTTGCCGTGTAGGACCCCTCTCCGGCCGTCGTCGTGACCGCCATCCCCTCTATCGTCCTCTCCCCGCCCCGCGCCGTTACCCCCCTTTCCTTTTCTCCCCCGTCGGCGTCGGCTGTCGTCTCAATCCGCCGTGGTCGCGCCCCGTTTCGATCCGAGCCGTGGGCTCGTTCTCCCTCTCTTCTCTCTCTCCACCGGCGCCTACCGACGCCGTCCGCCCCCTCCGGCTCGCCGCCCTCGCCGGAGCACGCCGCCGACCGCCCGCGAGCTCCCCCTTTTTTTCCCCTCTCGGTCCGACGTGGTGTCCACGTGGGCGCCACGTCCGCTCGCCCCGGCCCCACGGGAGACCGGCAAACCCCCGATTCATCGGCCGGGCCGCGCTGCCAAGCCGGCCTCGGCCTCCTTCCCTTTTCAAGCCCAGTCAGCCATCGGCCCCCCCTCTCGCGCATCGGCCGGGCCGCGTGGCCAGGCTGGCCATTTGGGCCTCCTTGGCCGACCGGCCCAGTCGGCCCCTCGGCCACTCGGCCTTTTCGCTCGTGGGCCGCGCCCTCAAGCGCCGGCCTGCTCGGCCCCCGGCCATCGGCCTCCGGCCCATCGGCCGCTAGGCCCATCGGCCATTCCCCCCCGCGTGCCGATCGGCCTAGGGCCGATCCCTTCGGGTCGTCGGCCCAATTAATTAGGCCGCGCCCATTCAAATCCCTTGGGCTGCCCTTAGCCGCCCAAAATAAAGTCCAATTTCAGTCCCTCCTTCTTTTCTTTTTCCAGGGAATTAATAATTCCTTTTCTTTATTCCAGAAAATCCTTTAATCTTCGGAAATTCATATCTTTTCAACCGTTCATCCGATTAACTCCGTTCCACTTCTAAAATTCCTCAAAAATCGAGATCTATCCAATGGCACGCTTAGTGGTCTTTAATAGGGCTTCTTTTTATCGCTTTGTTGAGTCGTCTCGTTTCGCGTGTAGTCTCGGAGCCCGAAGACCCGCAGTGCGCGGATTTCGAGGAAGAAGCTCAAGATCTCGAGCAAGGCAAGTCACCTTTGATCAATTGAACCCATAATTTAAATTAAGTATTTTGATTTCGCAAACTATGCATGACTTAGGTTACACTTGGCACTCGGCCTCGGTTTGCAATACAACCGGCAGGCCCTACCCATTTGCTGCATTCACCTTCCTTGATATTTGAATACCCTAACACCCTTGTCACCCCTCAGGTGATGCCTCGGTATCCGTACCTCGTGTACGAATATCGGGACTCCCCTCAAACTTTAAAATTGACCACCTGGGTAAAACTTGAGTTTACAAAATGCTTGGAAAACCCGACACTTGGGTCGGTGTCTTGAAAACTAAAGTGAGTTTCTAAAACTCGCGGTACGGGAGACGTACTGGAGGTACGGTCTGCCCGTTCTCGCTCTAAGGACCGATTCCTTGGGAATTACATCCAAGCATATGTCAAGTACGACCACATGGGTGATATGGGACGCCCCTGGCTGAGTAATTAGCTAGGCCAGGGAAATCTTGATGCCAAGGGACAAGTGGATTCGCCGGGGTGGTGTCGGGGAGGACCCCTGGGCTTCCTGGCACAGTATGGTCTGGGACCTAACCTGGTGTTGGTCCGTGGGACCCCTCCCGTTGGCATAAGATGACCCTGAGTCGGCTTTCGAAATGCCTTGTCGTGAAAGCCTCAAGGTCGCCAGACGTGACCGAGGGTCGCGGGCTGGGTGATTCGGGGTTAGTAACGTCGTGTGGGTAAAGTGTACCCCCTCTGCAGAGGTTAACAACTGTTCGAACAGCCGTGCCCACGGTCATGGGCGGATGTGAGGTGATTCCTTAGCGTAGTTTTATTGAACACCTTGTGAACTGCTGTTGGTGTGAGGTTTTCCGTTCTGTGCTTGGTTTAAGGCTGTTGAAGCAGCCGGAGTCGGTGACGATTGGCAGGGAGCCTCTCGTACCGATGTGTTGACTTGTGGCTGTTGAAGCAGCCGGAGTCGGTGACGATTGGCAGGGAGCCTCTCGTACCGACGTGTTGACTTGTGGCTGTTGAAGCAGCCGGAGTCGGTGACGATTGGCAGGGAGCCTCTCGTACCGACGTGTTGACTTGTGGCTGTTGAAGCAGCCGGAGTCGGTGACGATTGGCAGGGAGCCTCTCGTACCGACGTGTTGACTTGTGGCTGTTGAAGCAGCCGGAGTCGGTGACGATTGGCAGGGAGCCTCTCGTACCGACGTGTTGACTTGTGGCTGTTGAAGCAGCCGGAGTCGGTGACGATTGGCAGGGAGCCTCTCGTACCGACGTGTTGACTTGTGGCTGTTGAAGCAGCCGGAGTCGGTGACGATTGGCAGGGAGCCTCTCGTACCGACGTGTTGACTTGTGGCTGTTGAAGCAGCCGGAGTCGGTGACGATTGGCAGGGAGCCTCTCGTACCGACGTGTTGACTTGTGGCTGTTGAAGCAGCCGGAGTCGGTGACGATTGGCAGGGAGCCTCTCGTACCGACGTGTGTGAGTTGTGGCTGTTGGAGCAGCCGGGTCGGTAAACGATTGGCAGAGAGCCTCTCGTGCCGACAAGAATCAATCGATACATTTTCACTGCTCCGGCCGGATGAGACGCACTTTCTCATCCGTGTCGTTGAGAAGCACTTACTTAGATGTTTCTAAAGTCTTAAACTAAAACAATTGTGAAAAATAACTGGCTTTCCCTTGAAGCTTGCATTAAACACTTAATTCCCCTGACTTGCTGAGTACTCCTGTACTCACCCTTGCTCTATATAATTAAACCCCCCCCAGTTCTCGAAGATGAAGAGGTGGACCCTGCTGATGAAGAGTTCTTCCAGGAGCAAGCAGACTTCGAGCAGTAGTAGGGTTTCGGCCTTCCCCAAGGCTTTGCTTGTGGCTTAGGGCTAGTCTCCGCTTTCCGCTTCCGCCTTTTTGTAATGCTGTTGTGAACTCGGGTTCTGTCTGCAGTTCCAACCTTGGTTGTAATCCTACTCTTAATAAAGAGACGGCTGTGGTTGTGATATTCAGTCTTCCTGTTGTACCAGCGCTATTTCCTGGGACTGGTACAGGCATACAGGTCAATCTGGACCGCCCTATCCTGGTCTCCGCCCGGGGCCAGTTTGGGGCGTGACAAATTCATACTGTAATTATAGTGTAAGCTTTAAAAATTGCACATTAACTATACTATAAATTATAAATTAGATGATGTCTTGCACTTTGCTGTAAAATGTATGGATAAATGTATGTATAAATATTATAGACATGATGGATGAATATATGTTGAAATATTTTGTAAATTACTTTCATTTTAAGCTTTAGAATACAATAAATTGTAGATAATGGGTCATACTGACATGAGTTTAGATGCTCTAAAATACTCTCTCTGTTTCATACTATCAACATATATTTAATGTTAGAGTTAATGAAACTAATTAATTTGGTTTTATGGATATTGCTAAATTTTTCTATAAATTTTATTAAAAAATTATTACATTTTGAAAAATGCTTTGACTAGGAAAAAGGTTAAAGCGTCTTATATTATAATATGAAACGGAGGAGGAGGTAATAATTATTAGTGAGTATGTTGTGGCATATTTACGTGTTGAATTTTAGGGTTTATAACTATATAAAAAGTATAGACGTTGTAATTTAATTATAGTGTAATCAGCTGGTTCTTTTAAATGATTTTTTATGAACGGCCAATCTGATGATTGATGTTATATTAATAGAAGGGGTTCAATTACATATCAGTCCGGCCTCCTAGCAGCTCTTGGCAACAATCTCATAATATGTTTTTTAAAATGTGAGCCCATAAATCTGGCTAGTCTCTTTGTGTGCGCGCGCGCGCATATGAATATATAGTGCATCGAACAAATGAGCACGTCCCCATTGATTGTGATAGGGCTTCCTCACTCATCTATCATTAGGCAGGTGAGGTGAACCGATCGATCAAGTAGGGGCATGCATTTGCATGCTAGTAGCTAGGTAGGTAATCCAAATCAAAACAATAGAAGAAGGAGGATCCAACAAGAGCAAGACGATGGATGATTATTGGAGCGCGTGGTGGGACGAGTGGCAGCTGCGCATCCTCGTCCTTGGCAGCCTGGGCCTCCAATGGTTCCTCCTGGTGGCTGCCCCGATGCGCAAGTACGACATCCCATGGTGGTTCAGGACATGCATCCGGCTGGCCTACATCGGCAGCGACAGCTTGGCCATCTACGCGCTCGCCACCCTCTTCGACCGCCACCCCAAGGCCAGCAGCAGCAGCAACTGCAACTGCAATGGCGGCGGCGGCAAGGGGAGCGTCCTGGAGATCCTTTGGGCTCCTGTCCTCCTCATCCACCTCGGAGGGAAGCGGGAGCTGACCACCTACAGCGTGGAAGACGACGGGATGTCGATGCGGCACACCATCACCGTGGTGTCCCAGGTGCTGGTTGCGATGTACAACTTCTACAAATCGTGGCCCAGCACCGGCGACCGGAGGCTGTGGGCTTCCGCCATCCTGCTCTTCGTCGTTGGGATGCTTAGCTTCAGCGAGAATAAGCTGTTTGGCAGTGGAGACCCAGCAGAGGAGGAGGAGGAGGAGGAGAAGAAGAAGAAGATCGTGTGCTGTAAGTGGAAGAGGAAGACCGACAAATGGTACTGGTCAACTAGAAGGCGAGTCCATATGCTTCTGTCGGACATGTCTCTGTTTGCTGCTGTCTCTGATCTCAAGAGAAGAGGCGAGCTGCATCGCCATCCAGAGAGAGACGAAGAAGGTGACAACGACAGAGAGACTGGCCCTCTCACGATAAGGACAGAGAGAAGCACCAAGGAATGGCTGCGCCAAGCGTTCGAGCTCACCTACACCAGAGCGAGCGTGCAGGTGTGGACTCCCGCCTACTTGGCGTACCACCTCCTGCTGGTTCCGGCGCTGCACGCCGCTGCCATCACGCTGTTCACGGTGAGCGTCAAGCGTGGCCCCGCCGGCTACAACGCCATGGACGTTAAGTACACCTACTTACTCCTGTGCTTCACTGCCGCGCTGGACATCCTCGGGGTGTTCTTTGATAAGCTGGTGCTGAGCCTGATGGGTGTTCACGTTCCAGCACTGGGCGAGCGCATATCTCAGTACAACCTCATGGACGCGGTTCTCCGAAGGATGATGAAGCCCGCCGTCGGATGGCTGATCAAGTGCGCCGGCCGCATCGGCTTCCACGAGGGCTATAAAAGCGAGAAGCTGTACAGAGTGGTCAGCGGTTTTCTCGTCTTTGATTTTTTGCGAAGCGACCAGATAAAGGGTCTCGACCTCGGCAGCTACAGGAACTTTGACACGGAGAAGGTGGTGGAGGGGGATCAGGTGGAGGAGGAGGTTGAGGGCGAAGAGATGAACAAGACCAAGATGAGGAAGGTCAAGATCAACAACTGGGCTCTGCCCAAGTATCTGCGAGACGAGGCATGCGGCCCCGACACGGAGGTACGAAGTAGCCTCCTTGCGTCGTTCGATAGGAGCGTCCTCCTCTGGCACATCGCCACCGACCTATGCTTCAGCTACAACCCTCCGACTGCCCCCATCAACCCTCGCGAGGTGATCACGGAGGCCATCTCCAACTACATGGCACACCTGCTCAACTTCCGCCCCGACATGCTCTTGACCGGCAGCAGGCAGCATCTCTTCGCCGAGGCCATGCATCAAGTCGAGGCCATCCTCAAGCTGCGGCCGGCCGGGCGTCACTTCAAGCGCCCCGCCGTCCAAGACGACAAGGCCATGGCGGACACCATCTTTACCAGAACTGTCGGCGAGCATGGCTGTAGGGACACGTTTACGTGCGACAATACGTCGAGCCCTCCCGAGTTTCCTCTCGTCCATGACGCGTGCAGGCTCGCATGGGAGCTGCTGCAACTCCATGACGAGACACGATATGAGCTCATGTACCGCGTCTGGGTTGGGATGCTCTTTTACTCTGCCGCCATGTGCAGGGGTTACCTGCACGCCAAGAGCTTAGGTGAAGGCGGCGAGTTCCTCTCCTTCGTCTGGCTCCTCCTCTCCATCAAGGGGACCAAGACCTTGTCCGACAAGCTCCAGATGCCCGACCAAATTGACGCTGACGGCCGACAAGACGCACAGGGTAGCCAACAAGGCGAGGTGTTCCTAAGGGAGCAAGACTGGCAAGTTTAATCCTTAATTACTACCTATATGTATTTCTGGGTTTTATTTGGGCCTATTTTTTGGAATGATTTATGCGGGGGTGGGGGGAGCTTTCTTGGTTGTACGTTGAAGCTTTTATTTTATAAGGGCTTTTCTTGATTTTTTGTTAACCACATGCAAAATTATGCTTTGACTTGTTGGTCACTAACACGGGATAGCTCATCTTAATCGGACGGCAAGGGATAGCTCATTTTAATCGGACGGCAAACCTCATCTGTGTCGAGAAGAGTTCCGTCACGAACCAAAGGTGAGCCAAAGAACATGAAGATGACACAGATAGCCCACCTCATGAGCCCCTAACGGAGGAAGACTGGTTGTAATATTAGCAAGACAAGGGGCCACAGTTTTTTTTCCTATATAATATGAGGCAATTATTTTTTTCCTACCTCAAAATGTAATTACGACTTTACCCTTCCTTTTTACGAAAATGTAATTATGATTTTACACCTCTTTTTTAATTGTTTGTGTTTTTAACCCAAGCTTTAGTTTACGCCTGATTTTGTTAAGTCATCTTGACGATGTTATATCTGTCATGAAAAGACATATATATGCCCATGCAGATTTGTCATACTTTTCTGACAACTTTGTGGTTTTGCCCAAGTTTTGATATCAAACTTTTTGGTAACATTTTGAGAACAAGGGTTGATATAATTTGCATAAATTCTGAAATGTGAACTTTGCATATAATTGGCATCCAATTAGCCCATAAATCGTCCAAACACACTTTAAAATTGAATTGCCATCTCCTATCTAAAAATATCCCTCTAACCAAATGCACATTTACTTTGCTGACCATGTAATGCAGGCTATCACAAATGGCTCCTGCAGGATTTGCAACTCGGTGGTGGCCGTCACAGGGCTATTGTTATTAACATTGCATGGCCATTCTGTTAATCTGCCCCAGCGATAAGAGATTTCTTGTTTTTGGGCTGGGTGTTTATTTTTGCAGTTAGCTGGGGACTGGGGTAAAATGAAAAACGAAGAATGGGTGGAACGTTTTCTTCTTTGGATTAAAAACACGGGCGTTACAAGGACTGAATCCTTCAGAATTTCATCCAAACATAACATGTATGACCATATGGGTGAATTTGAACATCCCTGGCTAAGTAATTAGCTAGGACGGGGAAATCTTGATGTCAATGAACAAGTGGATTTTCCGGGATGGTGTCAGGGAGAACCCCTGAGCTTCCTGTCACAACATGGTCTGAGACCTAACCTATTGTTGGTCCGCGGGACCCCTCCAGTTGGCATAAGGTAACCCTGTGTCGGCTTTCGAAATGCCTTGTCACGAAAGCCTTAAGGTCATCAGATGTGGTTGTTCTGCACGGGCTGGTATATCCGGGTTAGTAACGTCATGTGGGTAAAGTGTACCCCATCTGCAAAGGTTAACCAACTGTTCGAACAGTCGTATCCACGGTTATGGACGGATGTGTGGTGATTTCTTAGTGTAGTTTTGCTTTACTACTGTCTTGTGAAACTGCTGTGGTTGTAAGGGAATCCTTTTCGATCTTGTCTTGTGGCTGTCGGGAGCAACCGGACTTGGAAAGTCCATGTATCTGTTGACAGGGAGCCACTCATGCAGATGGAATCAATGAATACACTTCACTACTCTGGTCGGATGAGACACACCTTCTCATCCACGCTGTTGAGAAGCACTCGCTTAGTTGCTTTTAAAAGCTTAAACTAAAACTGAATGTGAAAATAACCAGCTTTCTTTTGAAGCTTGCATTAAACACTTAATTCCCATGGCTTAGTGAGTACTCTCGTATTTACCCTTGCTCTATATAAATAATCCCCCCAGTTCTCAAAGAAGAGGAGATGGATCTAGCTAATGAGGAGTTCTTTTAGGAGCAAGTAGGCTTCGAACAGTGGTAGGGTTTTGGCTTAGTTCTCAAGTCATGCTTGTGGCTTTCGGCTATAGTCCCCGCTTCCGTCTTTTTGTAATGCAGTTGCAAACTCGAGGTCTGTCCGCAATTTCGACGATGATTGTATCTCTACTCATAATAATGAAACTCCTGTTGCTGTGATATTTAATCTTTCTGTTGTACCAACACTGTTTTCTGAGACTGATACAGATTTATAGATTAATTTAGATTACTTTACTCTGGTTTTTATTCGGGGCTAGTTTAGGGCGTGACAGATTAGGACATAAAAAAAGTAAGCTGTGGTGGCCACGTGTTGGAACAAAGAGAATATAACTCTTGCGTGTGTTGCCGTAAATGGAAAAAAGCAAAAGGAATCAACTACTTTCTAAGTCACAAATATATCGTTTGGACATAGGACCAAACTTGTGAAGTTTTGGTTAACGATGTCCCCCCTATTTCAAGCAGCCATTGTCATTCGGTAGGAGAACAATTAATATATAGTTACATCTTGTGCACTTCTAGTGGCTATGTGATCAATATAATGGTCGTCACTAAAAAGGGGGCAAAACATGCCTGCATGCAAACTTAGGGGAAGAAGGAATCACTAACTAAAGACCAATATTGTAACGTGAAGAAAGGTCATGCAAAGTAAGGGATCGGATATGGGGAATCACATGACAGGTAAATATCAATTTAGTCTCGTGAAGAAAAAAGACACATAAAATGCAAAGCTTGGGACATAACAGAGTGTCATATGAAAAACAAAGCAGGGAGCATGCTAGGTATCATTGCTAGTACACGTGACAGCTTAGAATATGACCACAAACACGCAAAGGTGGCACTAGGAACAAAGTCATTTCCTGCATTAATTAGTAGCGTAGTGTAATGACTAATTTTATCTTTTTCTCCTGTTTCCTTTTCTTTTTTTTGCTATCTTTGATAATGCATATAATGGTAATCAGAAAGCTAAAAAGTGATCTTGAAGATTTTTTCTAAATAAAATATGTCATGTAAAAATCTATGGAGGTACTACATCCATTCTTTTTTGCATGTGATTTTTTGGGCATCAATATACAGTCTCTAGTACAAATGTTTTATATTTACTTTTTCTATAGGTTTAAAAATGATTAACATTTATATGATAGTATTTTTTTCATAACAACCTACTGATACCATTTTTACATACTAAATCCTAGTAATTTTTAATTCGAGTCCTATAATCAAATTAATTAAATAATGAGCTCAATATTTATTAATTCTAAATCTGGGAGTTATTGAAAATTTTGGGTATAACTAAAACTAGGGAATACATGATATTTACAATAGCATGCTTTATTTGATATATATACCAACTCTTAATATCATGGATTCTTTAATTTTAATTTATTTTTCTCCAAAATTCGAAATTATTAAAATTTTAATCAAAGGTACCCATCTATCTTGAACTCTCAGTTTTAGTATTTAAATTTAGTCTAAAAGTTAGTGGTTAGAAAGTTGTAACGGGCATGGACTTTTTTTTTTAAGGATACGACGGTAGGAGCTAGCTCTGCTGGATAATATTAAGAGGGAAGAGAAGACGCAAAAGCCCGAGGTTTACAGATCATAGCTGCAGGGGCAGGGAGCTACAACACACAGAAGCTCAAAACAGAGCTGGAAACAATGGGAGATAGTACAAAACAACAAATGCGGCAACTAGCGTTAATGGTTAGAAGTTGCATGGACTCATAAAAGGTTCCTACTATGTAATAATTAATCTACAATAACGAGCGATGAACGTATGACCGAACATATATGATTTAGAAATTAAGTTCGATATCCGCGTTCGTTTTGATTTAGAAATTAAGTTCGATATCCGCGTTCGTTTTCTCTTAAAAACGGAGGATAAAGATTTGGATATTCGTGACACGTTTTTTAAACTGCTAAACGGTATGTTTCGTGCGAAAACTTTCTATATGAAAGTTGTTCTAAAATATCAAATAAATCTATTTTTCAAGTTTATAATAATTAAAACTCAATTAATCACACGTTAATGTTATCTCGTTTTACGTGAAACACTTAATCTTTGTTTTTATTTTGTCTTTATGTTCATCTTTAATACATTCAAACATTACCAATACCAGACCAGTAGCATGGCAACGGGTGTATATATATAGCTAGATAGTGGTCTGGTCGAAGCAGATGAGGGCATGCAAAACTTGATTGTAAGCCGGCCGGGCTAGCTAGCTACCACAGCCTTCTTACATAGGAGTCGTAATTAATTGGCTGGCGACACAAGAAGATCGAAGAAGAAGAAGAAGAAGATGATGGATGTGTGGAGCGCGGTGCGATGGTGGGACGAGTGGCAGCTGCGAATCCTGGTGCTGGGCAGCCTGGCCCTCCAGTGGTTCCTCCTGGTGGCCGCCCCGATGCGCAAGTACACCGTCCCTCGCTGGTTCAGGACCTGCATCTGGCTGGCCTACGTCAGCAGCGACGCCGTGGCCATCTACGCGCTCGCCACCCTCTTCAACCGCCACGCCAAGGCAAGAAGTGGCGCCAGCTGCGGCGGTATCAATGGCGGCCAAGCGGGCGTCCTTGAGATCCTGTGGGCTCCTGTCCTCCTTATCCACCTTGGCGGGCAGCGGGAGCTGACCGCCTACAACATCGAGGACAACGAGCTGTGGACGCGGCACGCCGTGACCCTGGTGTCCCAGGTGGCGGTGGCGGTCTACGCCTTCTACAAGTCGTGGCCCAACTCCACCGACAAGAGGCTAAGGGCGTCGGCCATCCTGCTGTTCGTCATCGGGGTGCTCAGCTTCAGCGAGAAGCCATGGGCTTTCAGGAGAGCCAGAATCCAAAGACTGGCGACGGTGTCGTCTCTGGTACAAGGGACGAGACAAGAGGACGGCAAGTGGGAGAAGGCGTACCGCTTCTGCTTCACCGACTTGGAGGAGCAGAGCAATCGGAAGCAAGGACGAGGCCTGACGACAAGAAACCGTGTCCACATGCTACTCTCGGATATGTCGTTGTTCGCTGCTGTATCCGAGCTCAAGAGAAGGGGCATTCTGGATAGCACAGCGATTCTAGACCTGGCAATAGGGGCGGAGAGGTTCTCCCATAAATGGCTGCGCAACGCGTTCAGGCTCATCTACACCAGAGCCAAAGTGACGTGTACTCCAGCCTACTTGGCCTACCATCTCCTGCTGGTTCCAGCCCTGCACCTCGCTTCCATCACGCTGTTCGCCGTGAGCCACAAGCGGGGCCGCTACAACGCCACGGACGTGAAGATCACCTACATCCTCTTGTGCTTCACCGCCGTGCTGGACGTTTCCGCCTTCTTCTTCCGGGGGCTGATCCGCCTGGCCATGATTGTTGCAAATGTTCCATCGTTGTGCGAGTGGATCGCGCAGTACAACCTCATCGACGCGGCTCTCCGGAGGTTACAGCCAACCGGGTGGCTGATCAAGTGTGCGGGCCGCATCGGCTGCTATGAAGGCTACTTCGTCACCAAGTACAACAAGCTGTTCAGCAAGGTTGCCGGATATCTCCTCTTTGATTTTTTGCGAAGCGACCAGATAAAGGGTCTCGACCTCGGCAGCTACAGAAACTTGGACTCTGAGATGAACAACTGGATTCTCAGCGACCACCTGCGACGCGACGCATGCGGCGAAGGGACAGAAGTACGGAACACCCTG
The DNA here is from genome assembly GCA_008326285.1 of Oryza officinalis. NCBI lineage: Eukaryota > Viridiplantae > Streptophyta > Magnoliopsida > Poales > Poaceae > Oryza > Oryza officinalis. The sequence goes on along the minus strand of BDMV01000009.1, from coordinate 35,033,372 downwards.
CTCGGGTCGTTCGATAGGAGCGTCCTCCTCTGGCACATTGCCACTGACCTATGCTTCTGCCTCAAGCCTCCGACTGCCCCCGTCACCCCTCGCGAGGTGAACACGGAGGCCATCTCAAACTACATGGCACACATGCTCAACTTCCGCCCCGACATGCTCTTGACCGGCAGCAGGCAGCATCTCTTCGCCGAGGCCATGGATCAAGTCGAGGCCATCCTCAAGCGCTCCGCCGTCCAAGACGACAAGGAGGCCATGGCGGACACCATCTTTACCAGAACTGTCGGCGAGCATGGCTGTAGGGACAAGCTTACGTGCGACAATACGTCGGGCCCTGCCAAGTTTGCTCACGTCCATGACGCTTGCAGGCTCACGCAGGAGCTGCTGCGACTCGATTACGAGACACGATATGAGCTCATGTACCGCGTCTGGGTTGGGATGCTCTTTTACTCTGCCGCCATGTGCAGGGGTTACCTGCACGCCAAGAGCTTAGGTGAAGGCGGCGAGTTCCTCTCCTTCGTCTGGCTCCTCCTCTCCATCAAGGGGACCAAGACCTTGTCCGACAAGCTCCAGATGCCCGACCAAATTGAAAATGATGATGCCCAAGAAAACAAAGATGGACCAGATAGCCAACCTCATGAGTCTCTAACGGAGGAAGACTGGTTGAAGGCAAAGTAATAGACGCACAGGGTAGCCAACAAGGCGAGGTGTTCCTAAGGGAGCAAGACTGGCAAGTTTAATCCTTAATTACAACCTATATGTATTTCTGGGTTTTATTTGGGCCTATTTTTTGGAATGATTTATGCGGGGGTGGGGGGAGCTTTCTTGGTTGTACGTTGAAGCTTTTATTTTATAAGGGCTTTTCTTGATTTTTTGTTAACCACATGCAAAATTATGCTTTGACTTGTTGGTCACTAACACGGGATAGCTCATCTTAATCAGACGGCAAGGGATAGCTCATTTTAATCGGACGGCAAACCTCATCTGTGTCGAGAAGAGTTCCGTCACGAACCAAAGGTGAGCCAAAGAACATGAAAATGAAACAGATAGCCCACCTCATGAGCCCCTAACGGAGGAAGACTGTTTGTAATATTAGCAAGACAAGGGGCCACAGTTTTTTTTCCTATATAATATGAGGCAATTATTTTTTTCCTACCTCAAAATGTAATTACGACTTTACCCTTCCTTTTTACGAAAATGTAATTATGATTTTACACCTCTTTTTTAATTGTTTGTGTTTTTAACCCAAGCTTTCGTTTACGCCTGATTTTGTTAAGTCATCTTGACGATGTTATATCTGTCATGAAAAGACATATATATGCCCATGCAGATTTGTCATACTTTTCTGACAACTTTGTGGTTTTGCCCAAGTTTTGATATCAAACTTTTTGGTAACATTTTGAGAACAAGGGTTGATATAATTTGCATAAATTCTGAAATGTGAACTTTGCATATAATTGGCATCCAATTAGCCCATAAATCGTCCAAACACACTTTAAAATTGAATTGCCATCTCCTATCTAAAAATATCCCTCTAACCAAATGCACATTTACTTTGCTGACCATGTAATGCAGGCTATCACAAATGGCTCCTGCAGGATTTGCAACTCGGTGGTGGCCGTCACAGGGCTATTGTTATTAACATTACATGGCCATTCTGTTAATCTGCCCCAGCGATAAGAGATTTCTTGTTTTGGGCTGGGTGTTTATTTTTGCAGTTAGCTGGGGACTGGGGTAAAATGAAAAACGAAGAATGGGTGGAACGTTTTCTTCTTTGGGCTGTAGTTTTGCTTTTGCTGGGCCTTTTATGTTTGTTTTTCTGCCAAGGGGACGCTCAAATCCAAGCCGTTGAAAAAAATAACAGAGATGAGCCTCAAATCATGCCAATGTTCACTGGGCACTGCCTTAAAATAGTATTCTCGTTATTTGAGATGACACCCTTATGTTTTTGTTCTTGATTTCTTTTCCACTTGCTTTACAAGCGATCAGGAAAACTGGCAAATACTACATTTGTTTCACATTATAAAACATTTAGACCTTTCAATCCCTCGTCTAGATTCACCAACATTCATATAAATTTAAATACATATATAAAACATAATAAATCCATGTATGAATCTATTTAAAACCTCAAAACATCTTACAACATGACACATAGAAAGTAGTATCAGAGAAGTCTGTAAATAGAAAATGCAACATTGATTCCCTCAAACTCCCCTCAGAGACAACCAATTGTTTTTTTTCCTTTTTTTTTTGCCAATTTTCCAATATTTCTCAACACGACTAGCAGTTGGTTGTGTAGACTTAGTTCATTAATTCCCTCCAATCCAATGACAAGCAGGCTACTATGCATCAACAGAAAGAAAGAAAGAAGAGTACATTAAAATCCTCTTAATTATTATTAGCGGTTCGTCTTATGATCTTATCCTTGTGATTAAACACACGAGCATAATGAAAAAAAGGCAGGGGAGATTCATATCCTGTCGATTTTTTTTCTTTTTTCCACGGAACAATCGAGTTCAAGAACAGGCCTAGACAATTTCTCCTCTTTTCCCAGACTACGACGTCACCACTATCTAATTAGTTTTTGGTTTTATGTGTGACTTGTTCTTCATCCCCTCCAATCATTTGCAGGCCATGCTATGCAGACAACAAAAAAGAAAATCCTCTTAATTATTAGTAGCTGGTCTTATGATCTTATCCCTTCCTTAATTGACTAGTCCTTGTGATTAAACACGCTCGTCTCCTCCTCCTCTTCCTCACGAGCTGCCTGCCAGTCGATCATGGCGGCCGCATCCTTCTGTTCCAAACGATCTCTCCCATGCCTACTGCTCATACCAGCCGTCTTCTTCATCGGTTGCTCGTCGGCGACGGCCCGCCGCGTCACCGGCGACATGGCGGCCAACACCGACGGCGAACCAGCCACGACGATGATGGAGAGGTTCCAGCGGTGGAAGGCGGAGTACAACCGGTCGTACGCCACGCCGGAGAAGGAGCGCCGCCGTTTCCGGGTGTACGCCCGTAACGTGCTGTACATCGAGGCGACGAACGCCGCGGCGGGGCTCACGTACGAGCTCGGCGAGACGGCGTACACCGACCTAACCAACGACGAGTTCATGGCCATGTACACCGCCCCGCCGCTGCGGTCTGCAGCCGACGACGATGACGACACGGCGATGACGATCATCACCACGCGCGCCGGGCCGGTGGACGAACACCAGCCGGAGGTGTACTTCAACGTGTCGGCCGGCGCGCCGGAGAGCGTTGACTGGCGAGCGAGCGGCGCCGTGACGGAGGTGAAGAACCAAGGGCGATGTGGTACGCACTAGCAGCTAACACGACAACCTCTCAATTATTTCCTTTCTAAATAAACTCTCAATTATTTGTGACCTCTCTGTAAACACATGGTGCACTACTGACCACATGTGGCCCCTGTCTCCTGCATTATGCGACCCAAATGCATAATACTCCCTTTCTCTCTGTTTTTTAATAACGTCTAATTGTTTGTTTTATTCGAATTTAGTGTAAATATAAAAAACCTAAGTCATATTTAAGTTATTTTTAATAATTACATAAGTTACAATAAAATAAAAAAAATACTTACATGATTTTTTAATAAGACGAATGATGAGTTTCATGTTTAAAAATTAACTATGCCATACATTACATTATTAACTATTTGTATTTTTATTAGTAATATTCTCTCTGTTCCATATCAATCATCATATAAGTTTTTTCATCAAAGACTAAAAAATTTTAACTATCATGTATTTTATTTAATATATGTGATAGCAAATAATCAAGAAGCATGCATACTTTAACTCTTTATATGCACAAGAAATAAACGCTTAATTACCTCTAAATTCCTACATGCATACTTAATTTATATGTATAGATGTAATAATGTTACACGTCAAACGAAAAGACAGAGGTTATATGATAATTAATTTAGAATTTTTGATTTTTTATTACTATATGATGGTCAATATGGAATGGAGGGAGTATTACAGTGGTACTAGATAGGTTGCTTAGTTTGTGATTTGTGAAGTAATTAATTAGCTGCTACTGTGTCTGGGGTATTAAGGATCGTGCTGGGCTTTCTCCACGGTGGCGGTGGTGGAGGGGATACAAAAGATCCGGACGGGGAAGCTGGTGTCACTGTCGGAGCAGGAGCTGGTCGACTGCGACACGCTCGACAGCGGCTGCGACGGCGGCGTCAGCTACAGGGCGCTAGAGTGGATCACCACCAACGGCGGCATCACCACCCGCGACGACTACCCCTACACGGGCGCCGCCGGCGCCGCCTGCGACCGCGCCAAGCTGGGCCACCACGCCGCCACCATCGCCGGGCTCCGCCGCGTGGCCACACGGAGCGAGGCGTCGCTGCAGAACGCCGTGGTGGCGCAGCCGGTGGCCGTGTCCATCGAGGCCGGCGGCGACAACTTCCAGCACTACAGGAAGGGCGTGTACGACGGGCCGTGCGGGACGCGGCTGAACCACGGCGTCACCGTTGTCGGCTACGGCCAGGAGGCGGCGGCGGACGGCGCCGGCGACAAGTACTGGATCATCAAGAACTCGTGGGGGAAGAGCTGGGGCGACCAGGGATACATCAAGATGACGAAGGACATCGCCGGCAAGCCGGAGGGGCTCTGCGGCATCGCCATCCGGCCGTCATTCCCGCTCATGTGATGTGACCCAGCTACTCGATCTCTCCATTTTTCTAAGTTAATTAGCTTTCAATTAGTTAAACTTAGGAAATTTGGGATGCTGTTCATGGCGTGTAGTCGTGTACGATGCACCCACACTACGCTAGCTGTTAATATTACGTGTAAAACTCCCGAATCAAATGATTATTTATTACAATTGGAAATAAATTATAAAAGGATTGAAATTTCTTCAATGGACTTAGCATTCAGCTTGCTGCATCCAATGATTTTTTTTCTGTTGAATTTCCTGGCAAGTAGAGGGCCATGTCGTCAGTTCAAAATAGACCCAATATTAAACTCCAGAAATACAGCCCAATAATAAATGGCATGGCTACCGATTGGTAAGAAGCATGCCATGGCCCATTGTTTTTAACTCGAATCAGGGTAATTTCCATTTCTTTAAAGAACACATAAAGTCCTTGGGGAAAAATGAAACTGAAATCAGCTTTACATGAACATAGATGAACAAAACTACCGAGGGTACCTTGAAGACAGCAAGAACTCTTCTTCCAAACTATATTGCCTAGTCCCTTCTGTCATGCTTCTTCCTTCTTGGCATGGCATGAAATCCCTTGCGACATTATTGCTCTCTCCAAACATCTCTGCAGAAAGATTACCTGAAGCATTTTCCCTGGATGCCTGAATGCCTTCAAGAGCCATCTCAACCTGTCTCATGGTATGCCGGTCCTCTCCTCTCAGATTTACACATGTCACAGCTAATGCAGCTACTTCTTCAACTACTTTAATGTCTGCCTCGTCCATGACTTGTGGATCTAACATGCCAACAAGATTGCCTTCTGTAAATGAAGTGGCAAAATGTGCAACCAGACCTTCACCCTCAGGTGTCAGGTGTGAAAATGGCTTCTTCCTGGTGAGAAGCTCTACAAGAATGACCCCGAAGCTGTACACATCGCTCTTTTCTGTAAGCCTCTGTGTGTAATAGTATGCCGGATCCATGTATCCTAAGGTTCCCTGAACCTTTGTTGTTACCCCTGTTTGATCAACCGGGATACATCTTGAAGCTCCAAAGTCTGACACCTTAGATGTTAGAGTGTCATCAAGGAGTATATTAGTGGACTTGATATCTCTGTAGATTATTGGGATGGAAACTGATGAGTGCAGATAGGCAATAGCTTTGGCCGTCTCAGTTGCAATCTCAACCTGTCACTCCATAATAGTGATCTTGGTCCACTGACATGGAGATGGCTGTAAAGAGTTCCATTGGAAACGAACTCATAGACAAGCAGTGGCACTTCTGTCTCGAGGCAACATCCGAAAAACTTCACCATGTTCCTATGGTTTATCTACGAGAGATTGGCAACCTCGTTTATGAACTCATCGATCTCCCTTTGGACTGCAATCTTTGACTTTTTGATGGCGACGACATGAAGGTCAGACAAGATTCCCTTGTACAATGTGCCATTGCTGCCACCGCCAAGCTCACGAGCTCTATCGAAGTTGTTTGTTGCCTTCTTGAGCTCACCCAACGGTATGATCATCCTCTCTGCAATGCCAGCCCTCTGTGATACCAGTTGCTGCAGTAGCTGCCCACGATTCTGCTTGAAGTACTTCTGCCTAATCTTCTTGGCCCTCCGACGTTTATGCTTGCGGATGATCAAGATCACCATGATCACTACAAGTATAAGGCTTGCAGCACTACTGACACCCACACCAATGCTTAAACCTGAAGATGAGAAGAATAGAAGAGCAGAGATATTACTGTGAAAAACTTTTTTTTTCACCGATTAAGTTGCAGCTCTGATTGATTGTGTGATTGCTCACCTGTAGAAGAACGAGGAGGAAGAGGAGGAACAGGTCTGAAACAGCCATTGCGTTGGGTGTGGTTGCCTTGCGTTCCTGCCGGGCAGCGGCACAGGAACGATCCGGCCGTGTTGATGCACTCGCCGAAGCAGCCGTGCTCCTCTGCTCGCTCGCACTCGTTGATGTCTTCGCGAATCGCCCAAATCGACAGAAATTAGCTCGAATTCACAAGGGAAAAAAATCGAATTATGTTTGTTTGTTTACCTTGGCATCCGGCGGCGAGGTAGGGGTTGCCCTCGAAGCCGGCGTCGCAGTCGCAGACGTAGCCGGCGCGCGCGGAGCGATCATCCATCCCAGCAACACGGGCACCGCCGTGTCGTCGAAAGTGACAGGGAGCGGGGAGCCTCGGGTGGACTTAGAGGCCTCGGCGATCCACCCCTGCTCCGCGATGAGCACCACCGTCGGGTCGCCGGGGCCCTGCGGCGACGGCGGCTGGGGCGGGTTCGGATTGAGCCGGCGGAGGCGCACTTGGTAGGAGTCGCGGCCGACGCTGATGGGCATCTGGCAGCAGCCGACGCCGGTGCACCGCCTGTCCTAGGTCAACGACATCGTGGAGCCCGCTGGGGCGGCGATCGCTTGGCCACCGGCGTCGGTGCCGGGGCAGAAGGAGGCGCAGCCGCTGATGGTGACGTTGCTGCTGTTCACTCTGATTTGTCCAACGGAGAATACATGGTGAGGTGCCAAACACAGCTACAGCCAACAAGCTAAGCAAGTGAGTCACCAGTGCACGACGCCTCACAAAATTACAAACCATCAGGTATTCAGGTGTCTATAGAGTGAAGCCTGAGCTCTGAAGCCATTCACATTGTCGGTTTGGAGGGGCCTCTATCAATAGTAGCAACCGTAGCCTCAGACCCTCCGCTGCAAGGAGCAACCGAACACATCTTGCCATCGAGTTCATCAGTTCACCAAGCAGTAAATATCATAGCAGCAGTAGTAGATGCCTCTGCTTTTGAAGGGCAGCAGTCGTAGAACACCTTGGCGGCAGCACTTGTAGTAACTAAGCAACCTCAGCTGAGTAATCAAAAAAGGTTAAAGAGAGAGAAATAGCTGAGCAGTAGCTTCAGCACAAATCCCTAGCTCAGCTGTAGCAACCATGGCAAGGAAATCGGAAAGCCAAACCAGAGCAGGAAGTGTGCTTGAGCTCCAGGAAGAGGAGCAGGGACTTCAGCTCCAGGAGTTGGTACTCCAGCTCAAGAACCAAGTTAGATCAATAACACCAAGCAGGAGGATCAGCTGCAGGAGGAAGAGAATCACCAGTAGCAGATCAAGCAAGATGGCGGAGAGCAGGTCCAGGAGCCAAGCGGAGAAGAACTAAGAGAGAAGCACCAAATAGCCAAGTAAATCGAAACCTCCCACCACACACGAACAGATCATCAAGGTAATATAGCAAAGAAAATGAATTAGAGATACAAGAGAGAGAGAGAATCAATCTGTGGTATCATACCTCGTCTGTGCATATATTAGAATAAGTAAAAGCTATGTGACTACGTATGAATTTATCTAGTAATGGGCAACAGAGCTTCTAGATTCAGTAGAAAAACCATAACTATAATCTAATAAGTTAAAGAGTAGCATATATATAGATCAGTAAGAAGCAGATTCATAACTTGGCCAGTTAGCATTCTCTTCTCTGTAAAAGCAAGGTATCGCAAGCCAGTGGCCACTTATATACAAAGATTCTACACAACTTTTAGCACCTGACAAACTAAAGACAGCAGCAAGTTATTTGTTTATTATAAAAACAGATAACAGCCTAGTAAGCTGTCACCAAGCAAATGCAAAACACAAGATTTAAGAACCTAACTGCCACTCCAGGCCCTCATGCTGATCCACAGTGCGTGATTCACATATATAAAGTTCAAAGCAGCATAATGTTTTTTCCCCAATACTGTAGCACTTGGATAATTTCTGCCACGTTTACATGTGTTGTAGAATCCAGTGGTCGGTTCAGCAGCATGACTAGCAGTTTTGAACCATCGGTGTACAACATACACCAGTAATATCACAAAAGTGACGAACATCATCTGATCATCATGTTTTCATTCGGATGCAAATAAGAAAGCCAAGTATACTCAGATACTTTCCTGCAAAACAACCATCAAGTGAAAGAAACTAATAATGATAATTACCCTAACAGCAATATTTGAATCTTCAAAAATCAACATGGATAACTTTAGTACTTGACCTGCGTGATCCAACATCATTTTGGAGTACCAGTTAGGGAAAAGGACAAAAGTAGTTATCATAATCCAGTGAGATCTGCATGATGTTAGGTGTGCTGTAAAAGGGGTGGAAGGGAATATTTTGATGTCCCGACAAATCTATGAGTCCTTCAATGAAGATCGGATGAACGACCAAAATTGAAAATTCGTCTGGAAAAGCCGAGCTCCACCAAAAATCCAATTCTTCGCTTGGTTTCTAGCAAAAGAAAGAGACCCTACAAAACAAAACCTCTGCAAGAAGAACATTGTGCAAACAGGGGCCTGTGATCTCTGTGAGGGTGAAGAAGAAACTGCTTTTCATATATGCATTGGATGCCCTTTTGCTCACTCCTTTTGGCAGGCCATGCAAATCCACCCCTTGATCTCGGATATGGCTAACTTAGCACTTAGCCCCCTCCCCCCCAATGGTATCCCTGATAAACACTTTCAGGTTTTCTATCTTCTTTGTTTTGGGGGGCTCTGGAATCACCGGCACGATGTAGAATCTTCCGGGGGATGCAACCATCGATGGAAAGGCTGGTAGCTAAATGCCTGGAGGATGCAACTCTCTGGGTCGAACGCTTCAAAAGTGAAGATAGAATAGTTGTTTCCTCTTGGAAGGAAACTCTTTCCTCTTTGATTTGCCGTTCTCTAAATTAATGATACCCTGTACTCCTTCAATTCAGGTGGGGAAACTCCCCCCCCCCCCCCCCCCCCCCCCCCNCCCCAAGTCCTGGTGAACTTTCTAAAAAAAAGATTTGGTTCAGAATTATAACTGCCTTGTCTCATCCTCGTGTGGTCTTGCCCATATGCTATAGTCCACATATTTCTCAAAATTTTCTCTAAGTACCTATCATAGCACTCGAGTAAGAAATACACACGATCAATGATCTATGGCAATATTAGGTAGATAATGATCCTGGGAGGGATGCAAATGTAACAAGAAAGGTGAAGGATGGATATTTACCTGAATCTCCAATGCTATTTCTTGCCATGTTTTACTGGATAGGGTGGATATTACAATTCTCCACAAGCCCATAGTCCATCTCAGTTTGTGAAATAGCATCCATAAAAAGTCATTAGGTTTTAACTTGGAAGCTTTTTATGAAGTCAAAGTATACCCTTGCAGATGTATGGAAATACTAAACATAACTCAACTTCCCAGAGAGATAAATTGAAAGGTTTAAACATAAAGACAGTGCTACAGAACTCTATTAAATCTTTCAAATAAGCAGGATACTACCACTGCTACTTATACTATGACACATAAGAAACAAAATACAGCTCTGTCCATAACATTTTTAGTTTGCAAAGATATATCTTGTCTTGCCAAATTGAGCATACTAGGTACGTCAAGAAAAAGAATAGAAAATACAAGTGCCTAACATAAAAATGCAGTTCAGGTAAATCACTCTAGGTGGAACAGGATTTTCCACATACTTTAGAGGCAGTTGAAATAAAATAATTTCCCAGAAAGCACGTAACCAGGTCCACGGTAAAAAGCTTGAAAATACAGCCTTGTTTGACTGTTAGCTACTTGGAACATGTGATCTCTTCACTAAAACCAGGGAAATCATCATTAGCTGTTTCGCCAGATTTAAACATACAAGGCAGATGTTGAAAAAAAATAGAAGAAAGCTCAGCGACAATTAGGCCACCAGCAAGGTCCCATATTACTACCCTCTCAACACTACCAAGACTATGGGTACGACTACAAACAGGAGACAGCTAGAGATTTGGGTCGGAATTATAATGACCAACATTGTCTCATCCTCCTGCACATATGCTATTTCCACATGTTTCTACAGTTTTTTTCTCAGATTTTTCTCTAAGTACCTATCATAGCACTAGAATAAGAAATGCATGATCAGTTCCATGACAATATATAGGTAGATAGTGATCCTTGGGAAGAATGCAAATGTAAAAAAGGTGAAGATGAGATATTTACCTTATTCTCCAATATCATTATTAGCAATGTTTGGCTGGATAGGATGAATATTACAATCATCCACAAGCCCACACTCCAATCTCAGTTTGTGAAATAGCATCCATAAAAAGTGTCATTAAATTTCAACTTGGAAGCTTCTAATGAAGTTCAAAGTATACCTTTGCTGATGTATGGAAATACAGAGAAATAGATAAACATAACTGAACTTCCCACAGAGATAAATTGAAAGGCTTGAACATAAAAACAGCGTTGCAGAACTCTATTAAATCTTCCAGATAAGCAGGATAAAACTATTGCTACCGATTCATAGTATACGACACATAAAAAGAAACAAAATACACCTCTCCCATAATTTTTTCAGTTTTCAGAGATATATCTCGTCTGGCCAAATTGCGCATGCCATGAACGTCAAGAAAAAGAACAGAAAATACATGTGTCTAATATAAAATTGCAGTTCAGGTAAATCTCTCTAGGTAGAACAGGACTTTCCACATACTTTTGATGCAGCCGAGATAAAACAATTTCCCAAAAAGCACATAATCAGGTCCACAATAAACAGCTTGAAAATATTGTTTTGACTGTTTAGCTGCTCAAAACAAGTGATCTCTTCATCAAAACCAGGGTAATCATTATTAGCCGATTTGCCAGATTTCAACTTACAAGGCACCTATTCAAAAAAAAAAAAGCAAGCTCGGCCAAAATTACACCGCCAGGCAAAGGTCCAAAGTTACTACTTAGCATTCAACATCTCTAAGAGTACCGTTACGACTACAAATATGAGATAACTACAGATTGTTACAACTACATATAAGAAGCAAAATACACAGCTGGGTCCATAACTTTAGTTTGCGGAGATATATCATGTCTTGCTGAATTGAGCATACCAGGTAAATCAAGGAACAGAGAAAATACAAGTGCCTAATCTAAATTTGCAGTTCAGGTAAATCACTAGATAAAACAGAATTTTCCATATATTTTTTATGCAGTCAGGTAAAAAGAATCCTAAAGGCACATAACCAGTTCCACGATAGACAGCCTCGTTTGACTGTTTAGCTACTCAAAACAGGTAATCTCTTCATTAAAACTAAGGAAATCATCATTAGCCAATTTGGCAGATTTCAACTTACAAGGAAGATACTGTAGAAAAGGAGAGCTCAGGCACAGTTTGGCCTCCAGCGAAAGGCTCAAAGTTGCTACCCTTTCAACACTACCAAGACTATGGGTATGACCACAAACAGGAGACAGCTACTGAAAGTTGTAACTAAGTTTTTTTCATTAGACATGATTAGGCTTAAGAATGAGAAAACTCGGTTCTTCGTGTCTTGAATCTACAGGAACAGAGCAGCTATGGGGATGGAGGTGGATGATCTGTGTCAGGATATTCTGGCTGGTTCTCCTCATCATCCTCCAGTTCCACGAACGCTGGCAGATCCACTTGAGTGTACTCGATATGCCTGAGTCCAACTTCATACATGTCCTTCAAGACTGCCCCCACATCAGACGTGAGAGTTGAGGATAGAACCTCCACAGAATCAGCACCAGCGCTATCAGCGCCACCATGCTGCACGGGGAGCGTCGCCTCGAGGCGCTCCAGGAGCTTAAGCACCTCGGCACGAAGAGCCTCAGGCTGGCGATCGCTGAGAGGGGGAAGCCGGGCCGCCGCATCCTTGACGGCGCCAATCATGTTCCAGTCGGCTTCAAGTATCTGGTGCATCTTCCACAGCTTCTCCAGGGAAGAAATTAAGCATAGGAAGGCAGTCCTGAAACTCGCGATCTCCTTAAGCTCTGCCAAGTTCCCAACCAACCATCTGTTAACTTCCCTCTCCTTGCCAACCTTCAGGACTTTCTCCAGCATGTCTGGGGCATGGGCGAAGGTGACACCAAGAATGCACATGTGCTTCAAGTGGAGGTACAGCTGGGGGGAGTTGACCACCGGCGTGATATCGGAGAGACCATTCACCTTCAGGCCTTCAGGATCTGGGTACTGAACCTTCAGGCCTTGGACAGTGTTGGCCTCATAAAGTAACTTCTCCAACTTAGCAGACAGGCCCTTCACAAGTTCATCAGGGTATTCCATTTGATCTGTGGGTTTGTCAGCGGGCATGGGGGGGAACTCCGATAGCACAGTGTCGATGTTGGCGAAGAATGCAAAAGTGATATCACGAAGTTTCATGGGCTGAATGTCACACGATGCAGTAATCTTGTCTTTCATCTGTTTGATCCTTTTAATTTCAAACCAGTCAATTTCACCTTCCTGCAATGTCATCTGCACATGTGAGATGGACTCGGCAATCTGAGAAAAGATGGACCTGAAGTGGCTCGTCCTCTGCAGGATATCTATATTGCCCACCCACCATCCCTTCTCAGTTGCCTCGTCCATCCTATTGAACACTTTTGTCGCGTCGGACAACTTGAAGCTGACAACGCAGACATCAGTGGGGAACAACTGGGAGTCCATCATGAGCAGAAGCTCATTGTAGCTACGGATCCGAATGTATGGCGATTCCTGGACCTCAGGCTGGTTCTCCACTACCGACACTGGCAGAAACGCATACTGTTCCCTTGGAGGAGGGTACCTGATTAGGATGAGCCCAAGTAAGGACATATCCTTGACAAGAAGCACCACATCTGACACTAGTTTTGTCGACGCTATGACCTCAACAGGATCAGTGCTGTCAGCACCGTCAGGCTGCACGGGGAGCATCAACTTGAGGCGCTCTAGGAGCTCAAGCACACCATTACGCAGAGCCTCAGGCTGATGATCGCTGAGAGGGGGGAGCCCAGCTACCGCATGCTCAACAGCTTCTATGAAATCCCAATCGATCTCAAGTATTTTATGCGTCTTCCACAGGCTCAGCAATCTCTCTAGTGAAGCTGAAATGCGGAGAAAAGCATCTCTGAATCTGCTAATCTCCAGAAGCTCAGGCAGATTCCCAATCAACCAGGTTTTCTCTTCTCCCGGCTTGCCAACCTCCAAAACAGTTTCGAGCAAGTGCGGGGCGTCGACGAATAGGAACTCAAGCACGCAAATACGGTCGAACTCGTGGTAGAGTTGGGGGAAATTGATCACGGACATGATGTCGGCGAAACCAGTCACCTCGATGTACTGGCCCTGGACGCCAGCGGCGACATGGATGGGGACGACCTCCTCTTCGGCGGCGAACTCCTCCACGGACTCCCCGNCCCCCCCGCCCCCGACCCCGCCGCCGCCGCCACCGCCACCGCCACCGCCACCCAAAAATCCCGCGGGTACGTCGTCCTCGGAGTCTTCGTCCAACCCCGCATCGCGGCTGAGGATCCTAGGCGCCATTGGAGTCGCCGACGACCTAGGGTTTTCCGCTTCGCCGGAGGACGAGGAGGATTTGGGGGAATCGATCTGGAGAGGAGGGAGCAATCGGGAGGTAGAGGAGGGAGGCAACTGCAACCGTCTCCTCTCGAGTAACCAACCACCGTGCGATCCAGAAAGAATCAGCGGACTAGATTTTTACACGTCATCGATCCGCCCTACGATCCGTCCAGCCAATAAAACACTGACACGTGTCTCCGACTGGTGGTATCCCAAAATTTTTGGCGCGTTTGTTCGTTCACCTGCGATGCGAAAAGGATAGCGGTTGGGCTTGAAATGGGCTCCCAGAGCGCGTGGCCCACTGCTGGAGTACTTCACAACAAACAGGCCTAATCCCACAAACCGGACCAGATTTCTCTTTTTTACTTCCCTTTTTTCTTTCTTTCCCGTGTGTTTCTCTCCGTTCCATCAACTGCAACTCGTAAAATATTTCCTTTTTAATTTCTCTTTTTACCCGGAACAACTATATAATAAAACAGAAATGCATCAAGGTCCGTACATGTATTAAAGATAGATAAATAAATATAGAGATAAATTATTAATGAAAAATGATGGGACATCATCAAGAGGCCCGATAGTTCTTTTCCTTTTCAGTAAATTTCACAAAACTATAGATACCCGCACCAAATTATCGTAAAACTACAGATTTAAGGACATGTATCACAAAACTACATATTTAGCGTCAAACTTTTCATGAAACTACGGATTTAGTGATGAAGTTTGTCGATGTCTTCAACGGCTCAAATCGTTCCCGTGCCGTTGAAGATGCCGAATGGGAGGGTGAAACCATAACCCTTGCTCATCTCTCCCAATCCCCTTCTTTTCTCGATCTACTCTTCCAGCAAGCGAGCGAGCGAAATGGTGATGATGGCAGCGACGACGGTCCAACGAAGTAATGCACGCGCGAGCGGAGGTGATTCCACCGTGTGGCTCTGAGCTACGTCGGTTGGGGGCGCTGCTCAACGCAGCGCCAAGCCGTGTCGTTTCCCGTCCCCGACGCAGCGGTGACGGTAGTCCGACGAAGTGGGGGGGCGCGCGGGACAAAATCCATCGTGCGGCTCTAGCCTTTCGCCGGCTGCTGAGGACGAAACCCTAATCACCTTCTTCTTCTCTCCCCTGACCTCCTTCTCTCCGGCTCGCCCAAGAAAGTGAGCGACAGAGATGGTGGCGACGACGGCCCGGTGAAGTGGAGTTCGCACGGCGGCGTGGCTCCATCCTTCTGCCGGCTGAGGGTCGCCACAGAGAGTGACTCCAAGCCACTTCTTGTCCTTGCGTGACGGTGGCGCGCTAGGTCAGTGGGGTTAGGACGGCATGCGTGTGGTGGAGCCAGCACAACCGCGAGGTGGAGGTGGCAAGCGCGCGCCGAGGGACGCGCGGATGAAGAATACGCTTGTGCAGTGACGGTGGCGATGCCACTTCCCGGCGAAAGGCCACACACACCCGTACAGCTCTCATCGGTGGCTTAGGCCTCCATTAATCCAGTAAGTAACCTGAATTGGAAGAACCTTAATTGATTTGGTTTTGGGATTTTAAAGTTTCTTGGGTTTCTCTTGTTTTGGGGATTTCTTGAATTAGGGTTCTTGAGCTTACCGTCTCGGGGGATTTTTCCAAATTAATGTTAAGTGCTTGAGGATTTTCAATCTGTATTGACCAATCCTCCCCTCTAATTTCTGGTCGTAGCTCGAAGTCATATTTAGTAAAATTACTTGAACATGTATGTAAATTGAATATAAACAAAATCAAATAAAACCTAATCTAACTTAAACAATTCTAATTTGATCATAATATTCATTAATTTTTTCTCTTCTACTAAGGACCGAGATCAACAACATAATGAAACTTAAATAAGAATTAAAACACGCAAAAACAGTACACCACGAAGGGCTAAACCGAACTAATTAACTTACATTGAAAACAATTCTCACTTATTTGCATCATGTCGAATAGATAGGGTTTAATTGGCATAATGGCTTCATTAGGGATGATGGGATCAAAAAGGCTAAGATTTGCTTTGATACCACAATGTTGGAGTTTAATATTACTTAATTACTTTAAGTCTTAGCCTAAACATGTTCACCTCTACTTAATTATGCGGAATTGATCAAACTGACATGAGGATGAAACCATTTAAGCCGATTTTGTTGATTTCTTCCAATTGCGGTTCTTCCTTCTTCTCTATCTTTTCTTCTTCTGGTTCCCTTCTTCTTCTCAGTTCGATTCTCCTGTTTACGGAAAAAAACTTGTAAAGATGCCTCACGAACCATTTTCAGTGTCAAAATCGATCAGATGATTGGTTTAGGGTTTTAGGGTTAGAGAGAGTTCAGCTAACCTTTTGCTTCTCCTCCTCTTTCCTTTTATAGCGACACTGATGAGGCTCGGGGTTTATCTCCAATTAGAATTCGAATTCGTTTTTGTACCAATCACATAAAAACAGATTTTATCTCTTAGTTAGTTTCTTGTTAGGAAAGGAAGCCAGTGGGATTTTATCCCTTCCCTCATCTTATCGGTCATTAGCTGATAAAATCAACCAACAAAGTTTTTAAAGAACTACATATTTTAGAGTTTAGATTTATACACTATTATGTATTTAAAAGTTACAAAAGCTGTAGTTTTGTGATAAAATTATTGTTAAATCTGTAATTTATGATATAATACCTTAAATCCATAATTCCGTGATAAATTTGATACTAAACCTGTAGTTTTGTGATGCGCATTCTTAAATCCATAGTTTTGTGATATGCATTTCTAAATTCGTAGTTTTGTGATACGTATTCTTAAATATGTAGTTTTGTGATAGTTTGATCAAAGTATCTTTGGTTTTATGAAATTTACTATTTCCTTTTTTAAATAGTAAGGAAGAGGTCCATATGTTAAATCCTCGAGTCCAAGTTTCTTCCATAAACCGCATAATCATATGTACATCCCCCCTCTCTCTCAGTAATCCATATCGGTTCGTTCTGCCTTATCAATATCAGCTCATTTTCTCTTCAAACAGTTTTATAATGTGGTTTCATTCGGCGGTGCCACGTCGGTAGGTACCACATCCCGGCTTTTCCTCGGAGGCCGAAGACAGTTGCAATGGTGGACGTGCAGCAAACTCCGCGACGGCTAAGGCAAGGGCCGTACGACAGTCTTAGGTGGTGGCAAGGACAAAGGTGGTCACGTGAGGATGGCAAGGACCGCTAGGAGATTTGGATTTAGATGACAAGGCAATTAAGTGACTAGTGAAGTTTATTGAACTTAAGTACATGTATTATTAGTCCTAAGATGATTCATTTGATCTGCGAGGCATGGAAAACCCAGGGACTTCAATTCCAATTCCTCCTTACGCATGAACCATGCTAGGACCATGATCAATAGCTAACACACATGTTCACAACTTTGTCATCTTGTCCATAAAAAAATGCATACATATAGGCACAAGGCTTTCATAACTTAGCGCAAAAGAAAGACATATATTACTTACGGCAATCGGTCACATAAAAGAGAGTTAAAACGCAATGAAAAGAATAGAAATTATATATATATATGTTCATCGATATGTCCATCTACCAAACCACATAGATTATCAAATAAAAATCACCCTTAAAAGAACAGTCCTTTCAACCCCGATACCCGGTACAAATATTCTTATCCTGTCTTAAAAGTATTGGTTAGAAAGTTGAGATCAATAGACTATGTTTGTGAGGAAGAGAGAAAAGTCCCTCGTTTTTCACGCGTATGCGCTTCCCAAACTATTAAACGATGTGTTTTTTTAAAAAATTCAATAAAAAAGTTGCTTAAAAATCATATTAATTCATTTTTTAAGTTAATGAAAAATAAATAAATCAACGAACGCATACAGATTACCCGGCACTACGAACGCATTCAGGCACTACACTCTACAGCATCACGCCCAGTTCTTTCAAGGGACCATCGTTTTCAGAGTAGACTTGAGCAAAGCAATTACTAGCAATTTTTTAGCACAATTAATAGTGGATCTAGTATGTGAAACAACATCCTTCTGATAGCACCATTTCACTCGGTATAACTACAGGAAATAGGTTCTTTTCCCTATAAATAAGTAACTGCATTATACAACACACTGGCACGGGCATGAACAACATTTACAACTTCAAGACAACTAAAGTTGGGAAAGTTTTGCAATATGACACCGCTTGCAGGGCTCCAGAACGTTGAATTTCACACTGGAGGGAACTTTGCCCTCAATATATATTTTGGCAACCTCCACAGCACTTAGGGCTTGGATGACATCCAACTTATTCATCCTTCTACACATGCCACTAGTGTCAAAACCATAACCAGTGTCAAGCTTAAGGCATTGTAGTGATGAGGCATTCTCAATAATTAGATATGTTAGCTCAATCAAGCTCTTTGATGGGAAAAATCGATTGATGGATACTTTCTTAAGGTTGGCATGGTGGAATTCTGGAATCCGCCTTATCTGTAATGAATCTGCATTGGAATCTTGAAGAGCTGGGTCCTTCCATGCAAGATCATACTCTCCTGCCTGCACAAAATCAATGTTGATGTCACATAATCCTCCAACAAACAACAGTTTTGACTAGGCATATCATAGTAGATTTTCAATGCAATATGTTAGCACTATAAAGCAAGTAGTATGGACCTCTAAGCACAAGCCACAAGATGCCTCATAAGACTAAATAGTGAGGCGGAGGAGAGGAGATGAGAGAGAGAAAGAGTCACCCCTCATGTAAGGGGCAACCACTACACAAACTCCAAGAAAAATGTAAGAGTATTTGAGGTATTGGGGTTTGTGCGTTAGAGGTAACATGTTGTACATTTCACCTCTTAATTTATGGGTATATGATATGCACTAAATTAGAGGTGGCAGCCACCTCTACTACAAAACTTGCTCTAAGGGTGTTTTCTATGAACTGCTAAATGGTGCGTTTTTTGCACCAAAAAGAAAATTCTATAGGAAAGTTGCTTTAAAAATTCATGTTAATCCATTTTTCAAGTTTATTTTAGCTAATACTTAATTAATCGTGCGCTAATGAGCTAATGAGAAGTTCCCAACCAATAGCCCCGAATGCAGCCTAAAAAGGACTGAATACAGAGATCAGAAAATATCGTCCAAAGCAGTAACGTCAGCAATGTTACCTAGTAATGTCTAGAGTAGAATATTTGAGTACTGATTTCTTATTACTTGCAGAATATAAGCCTATGTCAAGACACTTCACTTAATAATAACATAAAACACCTAACTTAACCAGATATTTTGCAGAGAAGAAAGATGTCTACAAAGATGCGTGAGTTAACTGTTTTAACATGCAACCCCAGTATGTTGCCCCTTTTCGTTCAGTTTGCAAATATTTTGTAAGACCACAGTACTGGTTCTTGGCTTTCTCTAAAAAGCAGGTAAGCCAGTGCTGATATTTCATCTAAAAAATGCTTTCACATAGCTCTAAAGAATTAACATACTTACCCATATGTAAAAACTTTCCAAGGCAGGACAAGCCTCGAGAAAAGAAGCCAGAGAAAAATAATCATAGCTTTGGAATCTAATGCCATCAAAATAGACATTCAAGTTCCTGAGGTGGAGGAATTTCTCAGGCAACATTGGTGTAATATAATCCTGAAGAAAGAATATGCTAAGGTTAGTTATGCTTCAAGGCATAATTATCAAATATATGCAATAAATTAACTGTACATACTCAACATACCTCTTTAGATGATGCCAGGGTAAGAGTTTGAAGATTCGATGCGATAGAATGGAGTTCAGTCCTAGCATATTGGATCATGCCAGAGAAAAGTGTACCATGCAAAGTCATGTACTTCAGATGCGAGGAGTCACTGGTTAATATTTTCATAGGGCGTCCTCTGAAGTCAAAAGTGGTCAGCTTTGGAGCATAAATTTCTATCATCTTTAGCTTTGTGCAAAATAACACATTCAGGACCATAAGGTGCTGCAGATGAGAAGGTATATTCAAGGAAGTGAGCTGATCGCAATTACTAATTTCCAATTTCTCCAATGAAACTGTACTGGAGAGAAGGCATCCTAGTTCGTCACTAGTAATGTGGACAAATTTGAAATACACGCTTCTCAAGCTTTTGAAACAGCCAGTTCTTAATGTTGGGTGAAAAGCACAAAAGAACAAGGAAATAGATTGAAGTGAGCTTCCAGCACAAGATAAAAGCGAGCAAGAGAGGTTGAACATTGGCCTGTTATGTACAGGAAATTTCACAGCAATTTCAATGATTCCAGGTTTAACAGCAGCGTTAAGCCAATTGTTGATATGGTCAGCCGTGATGAGTTTGAAGCAAGTGGAAACATCAAGTTTAAGTGTCTTCACCCCAGTACCAGAGTGGTTCTGAAGAATGCTGTTAATTATGTCCAGCAGTTTCTTTGCTTTTTCATATGATGTGCCATCGCAAACATTCAAGCTGAGTGTTTCCTGATTGAATGTGAGGTTAGGGAAGCATCTCCAAGAGCGTACAAATCTATGAGACAGACAAGCCAAGCAGGCAGCATCTCGTAGCGGAATCAGGGAATGTATATGGCACAGGATATCCTGCAACAACAATGGATAAAAGGGTCAAATCATTTCAAGAGTAAAGCTGACTTCAGTTTGATCAAACAATAATAAAAAAAAACTCGACCTGCGGGGGGTAAGACAGCCCCCGGGCATCATGCATAGAAGAAGACCTTCTCACGCAGGTCGAGAAAACCCCCGAATCCATGCCCCACCCTTACACAGCGGCACCATAGCCCGTGTGAGAACGACCAACGACCTGGGCCGGGCCTTAGACCTGTGCTTTGGCGTGGGACAGACGAGGGGATATTTTTAACCCCAGCCTGAAATTCGCTCCCATGGGGAGTCGAACCCAGGACCTGAGGAGTGCTACTAGAGCCACCTAACCAACTCAGCTAGGCCCGTTCACGATCAAACAATAGAGGAAACTGTTATTGTTATCACATATACCTTGCATTGGATGATAATGCAGTTCAGATACAGAAAGGAAATCCGAACTTATAATGTGATTGAAGGATAATGTGGTCCAGAAAAAGAAAGAGAGTTCATGGACAAATTTGATTGAAGAATTCCCATTTATCTTGACTAATGTTATGAGTAGCTCTTACTGATTAAATGTTGTATAATCCAACACAGTTAAAGGTATACACTTTAGGATCTAATCTTAAAAGTGCCAGAGGCACAAGGCACAAAGCAACAATGCAGCCAACAAGCATTGAGTGTAACGTGCACAACTAAAAAAGATATTTTGTTATTCGTTGACTTGTTGATCAACAAATTTCTACAAAATCATGATCCATACGTGCAATGCTAATGGCAATTGCTTCTTTTATATGAAACCGCATTACTTTAGAATCAGCATTCAAATTCATACCTGTGGAAGTCTATCAAAGTCAAATCCTGGCATAGTGTTTTGGGCACCCTCAGAAATATCACCTTGTTGGCAAAGTGGAGCACTCTTTGTACCTAAAAAAACCCTCGGTTGATGGTAATCGACAAGATAACAACATAGAAGGGAAGAGATACACAAAAGCAGTGATTAACTTGCTGAAATGGCGCAACGTTTTACACCAAACATTAGGAACCAAGAATACAAACTGGAAATCCTCTACCATGACAAATAATTAGCTAATTATTTTGGACATGACCGCACAAACGCTCATGTATTGCAGTAGACGATAATTTACTCACTTGTACTCCCTCTCTCCCAGAAAAAACTAACTTTTGTGCACGAATCTGGACATAGATTCATGTACAGAGGTTGATTTTTGTTTTGGGAATTGAGATGGAGGGAGTAAACTAAAATGATCTATCTTGGTATGCACAAAAAATCAAATTTACAAGTATATTAAGCACAGCGCACAAATTTTGATCTTTTAGCTGTACCACGGAAGCAATTGCTCCACCCTAGCCTCCAATCCCATCCGCAAAACCAAAAGAGCAGCTTTGCGGTAGAAACAAACAAATCGAGACAAGGATATATAAACCCTAAATAGTAATGAAATTGCAATTCGATCGAAGAGGGAGTTGCAGGAAGAGGCACGAACTTGTTTTGTCTCGGTACCGCCGGCGCCGCACCGACCGGCAAGACGCATCTTTCACTGGTTCCCCGTCGTTGTTCGTCATGGGCTCGCTGGATACAGTGGCGGATCTAACATGGGACATGGGGGTTCAGTTGAACCCCCAAACTTTTTTGGGAACCATCAAACTGTTATTAGTATTAAGGTTAAGGCAAATTTCTAGAACAGAATCTAGGGTTAACGCAAATTCGAGAAAAAAGTGCGTGGGTATATAGAGAGAGAGATGGGAAAGAGGATGTGCGTAGCGGATGCGGCGGAAGCAGCAGGACGAGCGACGGCGACCCTGCTCGCTCGCTCGCGCGATGGATGGGGATCGGCGGTGGCGGAGGATGTGCTCACCAGGATGGATGCGGCGGAAGCAGCAGGAAGAAGGACGGAGCCCTGCTCGCTCGCGGGATGGATGGGGATCGGCGGAGGCGGCAGCGATGAGCAAGGGCAAATTGACGAGGAGGGGTAATTTAGTAATTTCGCCTAGCACTCAATCCACCCGGATTGCTTGCACATCCCATCCCACCCTAGTAAACAGTGAAAATCTGAAAAATAGAAATAATAATATTCATCAGTCCTAATCCTGTATAACAAAATTGGACCGAGCCAAACCAGAAAAAACCAAAACTTGAGGTCTCCACGGTTCAGTTGCATCAAAAGATCGGACATACATTTGAACCGCTTTAGATCGCTCGAACCGGCCTTTTCAAAGAAAATCAGGCAATAAACCGCTTTTGGACCTTTGGTTGTTTGGTTGGAAGTTGTCTCCCATAGCCATGTGCTCTTCCCATCGGTTGGTTTGCAAAGAAATCATATAGCTTACATGTAATGTAATAGTGAACCGTGGTTTGAATGACACTATATAAGTTAGGAAGACTCAAGTATGAAGACCGTACTTTTAGATAATAAATTATACCGTGAGTACAATATTGAATATATTTATTAAATATCTAAAAGTACTTTATTTAATGGTAGAAGTAATTTAACTCTACAATAAAAATAACTTTTTATAGCATTAGAAGCAATTATATATATATTAAAAGAAATATCTTCATAGTTGAAGTATTCACAAGTAAATACATGATTTTTTTAATTCAAGTAAACCATATGTACATATATAGATTATTGTTTTTTATCAAAGCAGTTTATTTCATATAGGATGTAACTCTTTATAAAATAGAAATAACTATTCACATTAGAAGTAACACTTCACTTCACAGTATTAAAGGTTACTACACTCCTAGAAAAAAGTAATTATAAAAAAATAGAACTAACTTTTCACAGTATTAGAAATAACCACACTACTAAAGGAAAGTAACTTTGAGAAAAATACAAGTAACTCTTTATGGTATTTCAAGTAACTACACTGCTAAAAAAACTAACTCTTCACGACATTAAAAATAACTATACTGCTAGAGGAAAGTAACTTGAAGCAACAACAACGCTAGAAGAGTTAAAAACAAGAATAAATTTTAAATAATCTAAATATATTTAATATTGGACTCATTTTGTCACATATTTTAAATAGAGTACGATGGTTCAATCGGATCTTAAAAACAATATACGGTTTAAAAGATATAAGCAATCATATGTTTTTAAAATATTAGTGCAATGATGCTAAACTCTGTAGCATACGAACTGCATGATGCTAACAAGTGGATGTGGACGATGTAGACACGTCCTTTTTGTTAGAAAGATGTGCACGCTCTTTTTTTATTAGAAAGATGTGCATGAGAGAGGACACGGTGTTTATTTTCGGCAAGTATGTTGCATGGCTGCTTAAGACTAAAACGCTATCACGTTTGTTGTAAATCGCGTCCTTTGTTAATACTTTGGGTGTCTCCATATCTGATTTTAGGGGATGTGAATCAAACCTCGTATATAGAGAGAAGGAAAGGCCCAACTAGCTAGCCCAGAATAAAAATTAAAAATATACTGTTCATTCATTTTTTTTACACAAATATTTGAGATGCAATTTTGTCACGCCCCAAACTGGCCCCGGGCGGAGACCAGGATAGAGCGGTCCAGATTGACCTGTATGCCTGTACCAGTCCCAGGAAATAGCGCTGGTACAACAGGAAGACTGAATATCACAACAACAGCGGTCTCTTTATTTAAGAGTAAGATTACAACCAGGGTTGGAACTGCGGACAGAACCCGAGTTCACAACAGCATTACAAAAAGGCGGAAGCGGAAAGCGGCGACTGGCCCTAAGCCACAAGCAAAGCCTTGGGGAAGGCCGAAACCCTACTACTGCTCGAAGTCTGCTTGCTCCTGGAAGAACTCTTCATCAGCAGGGCCCACCTCTTCGTCTTCGAGAACTGGGGGGGTTTAATTATATAGAGCAAGGGTGAGTACGGGAGTACTCAGCAAGTCAGGGGAATTAAGTGTTTAATGCAAGCTTCAAGGGAAAGCCAGTTATTTTTCTCAATTGATTTTAGTTTAAGACTTTAGAGCATCTAAGTGAGTGCTTCTCGACGACACGGATGAGAAGGTGCGTCTCATCCGGCCGGAGCAGTGAGAATGTATCGATTGATTCTTGTCGGCACGAGAGGCTCCCTGCCAATCGTTCACCGACTCCGGCTGCTCCAACAGCCACAACTCTCACATGCCGGTACGAGAGGCTCCCTGCCAATCGTCACCGACTCCGGCTGCTCCAACAGCCACAACTCTCACACGCCGGTACGAGAGGCTCCCTGCCAATCGTCACCGACTCCGGCTGCTCCAACAGCCACAACTCTCACACGCCGGTACGAGAGGCTCCCTGCCAATCGTCACCGACCCGGCTGCTTCAACAGCCACAAGTCAACACATCGGTACGAGAGGCTCCCTGCCAATCGTCACCGACCCGGCTGCTTCAACAGCCTTAAACCAAGCACAGAACGGAAAACCTCACACCAACAGCAGCTCACGGATGTTCATAAAACTACGCTAAGGAATCACCTCACATCCGCCCATGACCGTGGGCACGGCTGTTCGAACAGTTGTTAACCTCTGCAGAGGGGGTACACTTTACCCACACGACGTTACTAACCCCGAATCACCCAGCCCGCGACCCTCGGTCACGTCTGGCGACCTTAAGGCTTTCACGACAAGGCATTTCGAAAGCCGACTCAGGGTCATCTTATGCCAACGGGAGGGGTCCCACGGACCAACACCAGGTTAGGTCCCAGACCATACTGTGCCAGGAAGCCCAGGGGTCCTCCCCGACACCACCCCGGCGAATCCACTTGTCCCTTGGCATCAAGATTTCCCTGGCCTAGCTAATTACTCAGCCAGGGGCGTCCCATATCACCCATGTGGTCGTACTTGACATATGCTTGGATGTAATTCCCAAGGAATCGGTCCTTAGAGCGAGAGCGGGCAGACCGTACCTCCAGTACGTCTCCCGAACCGCGAGTTTTAGAAACTCACTTTAGTTTTCAAGACACCGACCCAAGTGTCGGGTTTTCCAAGCATTTTGTAAACTCAAGTTTTACCCAGGTGATCAATTTTAAAGTTTGAGGGGAGTCCCGATATTCGTACCCGAGGTACGGATACCGAGGCATCACCTGAGGGGTGACAAGGGTGTTAGGGTATCAAATATCAAGGAAGGTGAATGCAGCAAATGGGTAGGGCCTGGCGGTTATCTTGCCAAACCGAGGCCAAGTGTCAAGTGTGTGACCTAATTAATGCATAGTTTGCGGAATCAAAATACTTAATTTAAATTATGGGTTCAATTGATCAAAGGTGACTTGCCTTGCTCGAGATCTTGAGCTTCCTTCCTCGAAATCCGCGCACTGCGGGTCTTCGGGCTCCGAGACTACACGCGAAACGAGACGACTCAACAAAGCGATAAAAAGAAGCCCTATTAAAGACCACTAAGCGTGCCATTAGGTAGATCTCGATTTTTGAGGAATTTTGGAAGTGGAACGGAGTTAAACGGACGAACGGTTGAAAAGATATGAATTTCCGAAGATTAAAGGATTTTCTGGAATAAAGAAAAGGAATTAATAATCAATTAATAATTCCCTGGAAAAAGAAAAGAAAGGAGGGCTGAAATTGGACTTTATTTTGGGCGGCTAAGGGCAGCCCAAAAGAATAGAACGGGCGCGGCCGAATTAATCGGGCCGGCGGCCCGAAGGGATCGGCCTAGGTCGATCGGCGCGCGAGAGGCAATGGGCCGATGGGCCGGGAGCCGATGGCGGAAGGCCGATGGCCGAAAAGGGCCGAGCGGACCGGCGCTCACGGGCGCGGCCCAAACCGAGGGACACGGCCTGGTCCGTGCGGCGCGCGGCCTGGTTCGAGCGGCGCGCGGCCTGGTCCGGTCAACGGGCCGACGAGCCGGACCAAGGGACTCGGGCCGATGGCCCAAGGGGGAATGAGGCCGAGTGGCCGACGCGGGCACGGCGGCCGACTGGGCCGAGCGAGAGGAGGGGGCCGTGGGCCGGTGCAGGCCGCGGCCTACGCGGGTGGCCGATCCGGTGGACCGCGACCACCACGCGGGTGCTAGGGCGGGGCCCGCCTGGCAGCGGCGCGGTCTACGCAGACCGGGTGCACGGAGGGGAAAGAAAGGGGGTGCGCCGGCTGGCGCTTGCGTGGCGCCTGCGTGGCAACCACGTAGGCCGGCCGGGCAAGAAGAGAGGAGAGGGCGCCGGGCGACGGCGGCGACGGCGGAGAGGGCGTTCCGGGCGGTGCGGTGCGAGGCCGGCGACGGGGATCGGCGCCGGGGCAAGAGGGGAGCGAGGGGATCCGATCCATGGGCTCGGATCGAGCCGCGGGGAAGCGACGGCGGCTGACGACGGCGCGGTGCGACGGCGGCCACGGCGGCTCGGGGGTGGAACGGAGGAGAGGGGCGGTGATCTTGGCGGCGCTCCGGGAGGAAGTCTACGGCGCTACTACGGCCCTAGACCGGGGAGAAGAGAGGGGGCGGAGGAAAAAGAGGGTTACCGCGGCGGCGGCAAGCCGAGAAGGAGGCCGACGGCGCGGGCGCGGCACGGCGCGGCAGCGAGGCGGAGAAGAGGGCGGCGGGGGCGGCGCCCGGAGCTCCTTCGGGCGCCCTCGGCTGCGGCGGCGGCGGACGGCAGGGACGGCGGCGGCAGCGAGGCGGAGTGGAGCGGCAATGGCGGCCGGGGCGAGGGGAAAAAGATGCGGCCGAGCGGGGGGGGGATTTGTAGGGGGTTTAGGTCGGTTCCGGGGGGGGGGGAAATGCCGATTTTGGCCGGGATGAGGCGGTGGAGCGCGCGGGAGGCGGAGCGGGGGACCGGCGCAAGCGGCCAAGCGGCCGGGTGACGTCGGCGGCGGTCGGTCGCCGGGGAAAAAGAGAAAGAGGGGGAAAGAAAGAGGCCTTGCCCCCTTGCCGAAACGGGTAGGGGAAAAGCGGAGAGGGGAGGGGGCGCTCGGCGCCTTGGCGGCATGCGCGCGCAGCGCAGCGGCGGGGCCGAGGCGGGGGACCAGCGGCGGGACGGAACGGCGCCGGCGGTGGAAAGGATTCGGGAGGGAAGAAACGGGAAAGAGAGAGAGAAGAGAGAGGACGGCGCGGCTCGGGCGCGGACCGGGCCGAGCGGCCTGGCGCGGCCCAGCGGGAGAGAAGGCGGCTGGGCAGGCGGCTGGGCCGAGACGGCCCAAGAAGGAGAAAGAGCTGGGCCGGGGCGGCCCAGGGAAAAGAAGAGGGAAAGGGAGGGCGGTCGAGAGGGGCTGGGCCAGGGGCGGCCCAGGGAAGGAAAGGGGAAAAAGAAACAGGCCGGGAAGGGAAAACGGCCCGGGACAAGGGAGGTAAAATGGACTTTTTTTTTTCTGAGGGTTTGGTTCTGGGAGGTTTAGGGCTCGGATTTGAAATCCGATTTCGCGGTTTTCTCCGGGATTGAAGTGGGAGGGGAGACACGAGACCTTGGCACACGACAAGACTCAACCGAAGAGCAAATTTTCGCAATTAGGGTTTTTAGCAGATTAGTTTTCCCGCTAACGCCGCGACAAAACGGGCGTTACAAAACTATATCGTCGATATCGTTGAACCGTTGCACGAGAGTGACGACGCGCGAGACCGTGCAGTGTCACTGGCAGCGGCGCGAGACCGCTCTCGCACGGCAAAACCGCGAGACCGATTTACAAATTGATTAATTAGTAATTAATTTCACTGATTAGCGATTAATTAATAATAATTAGTGGTTAATTATCTTGATTAGTGATTAATCAATCATTAATTAGAATAATTAATCATAATTAACCGAGTTGGATCGGCGTGTTGTTCGGTCTCGCTGGCTGGTTACGCGAGACCGCCCAGTCTCGCGGTCTCGTCGCGTGAGACCATCCGTGTTCTCACGCCCTCGTCGCTCTCGCACAACGCGGTTCAGCAATATCGACTGTCTAAAAAAATTAATGAACATTATATTTTTAATTTTTATTCGCTAGCCCGACCCAACCCAATCCGGCACACTGTTGTATATCCGAGATTCGGATTTAGGGGAGTATGGTTGTGAAAAACCTAACCTAACTAGATTAGGAGCGCCGGCGCGGCGGCTCCCCTTCGTCTTCACCGGCAACGACCACTCCCCTTCCTCCGATTTGGATTCCAGTCCACACAGTTTATCTGAGAGTTCCATCGAATCGAAATTCCTGGATTAAATCCGGTCCAGGAGTTTCTTAGAGGAAGATAGCTAGCTAGGTCATATGGGCGATGCCGTGATGGTCTTCGAGGAGGAGGAGGAGGATTACTGGGAGAGTGGGAGGAGGAGGAGATGACTACCACGTCCCTCCTCCCAATTTGGATTTCATGCAGAAGGGGAACAAGCTCAACCTCTTCAAGGTCTCGCTGTGTCCGCCGGCCCACCCTCCGCCTCCAGCCGATTCAGGCTGCAGCTGGGTGCTCCTCGACGTCACCGCCTACGTCGCCGACCGCACAAACGCCACCGCGGCCAGGGCCTTCACCAGCCGCGATCGCGAGATCCAGGTCACCTTCTTCCCCACCCCGCCGCCGCGCGTCTCCTGCTTCTGCGTCCACTGCCCCGCCGTCAAGCCCGAGGGTTTCGCCATCGAGCCCAACATCATCGCCACGCATCACGACCTCGTGCTCCTCCGCACTGTCATCGGTCCCCGAAACTCATGCTTCGACCACAAAATCTTCGATTTCTTCGTCTACAGGGCCAATTCCACCAACAATGGGGGTCCCGGTCCCTCCCTCAACCTGCTCCCGCATCCTGGCCCCTCGTGCTACTTTGTTGACGCCCAGGTTGGCATCATCCTCTGCGACGCCGACGCCGAGGCCGCCGCAGCCTCCTTCCTGCGTCCCCACGGCGCATCAATCCATGAGCAGCACTACATCATCGCCGCACTCAGTTTCGACCACAATCGTGGGGTGTATAACCTCCACCGTTTCCACTCCAACAACGGTAACTGGAACACCAAGGCGCTCCATCTCGGGCCAATGGAACCATCACCCGGATTTACCTTCTTCTTCCATGACACATACAATGTCATCACACTCGGTGGCGGTTTCATGGCCTGGGTCGACCTCTGGCAGGGTATCCTGCTTTGCAACGTGCTCCTCCACAACCCTAAGCTCCACTACATCCGCTTGCCACCACCGCTCAAGCCTATCAAGCATTTGAGTGGTGATGCCCGACTAGTTCGGGACATTGCCGTTGTCCAAGGTTACATCAAGTACGTTGAGCTTCAAAGTTGCAGATCAGATGGTTGGGTTGCTGCCACATGGAGCAGGAAGATTACACTGAATTCTTCGGAGGGAGATTGGCACAAGGACTGTGAGCTCCATGTCTCTGATATCTCTGGATCACTGCCTGAGTTGCTTGGTGATGAGGAGGCTAGAACAGCTCAACTAAACTTGCAGAGTCTCCACCCAGGCAATCCTATGCTCAGCTTGCATGATGATGATGTTGTGTACTTCCGGGCCAAGGTTGATTTCCGGGATAACAAATCGTACGTGCTTGCTGTTAACATGAGCAACAAAACACTACAAGGAGCGGCACACTTTGGTGCTGAAAGAATGGCGGGCATGAGTTTCACATATACACAGAGTAGGATCTCCCATTATCTCAAAACTGCTCCAGATAATTCTATTGTATAGCGCGTTTAACTTGTAGAAATCATTTACTTGCCATCTTGCATAATTTTGGAAAAAAAAGTACTGTTATCTGCTACTCCACCCTATGAATATTTGTATGTTTGCTTGTACATGTTGCATATCTTTTAGGGAAAAGTTAAACTACACATCAGAAAGCTACCTGAATTTAATTTGATCTTACTTCACAGTATCAGTCGAATACATACGGTAATTTGACATGTACTTGGAAGAAACCAGTAGGAAGATACAAATTCATAAGAAGAACAATAAAACACTGCACATGTAGCTATGAAAAGCATGCATATCATGCCTTGTACATTGTGACAACTCTTTCTATTGATCCAAACTCACTCCAGAAAAAAAAATCCATTATCTGGGAAACCTTGATGACAACAAATACTCTTCTTCAAGGCTATATTGTCTAGTTGATTGTATGCTTGTACCCTCACTTACTGGGTAGCTCAATGAGACATGATTCTCCTTGGATTTCTTGGCACCCACACCATGCAGCACCTCTTGCTGCAGTGATGACGATCGAACACTTTCGAGTGTCATCTCCACCTGCCTCATAGTAGGCCGCTCCTCTGCTTTCAGCTTGACACATGCCACAGCTAACACGGCTACTTCTTTAACTTCTTCACCTCCCTCTTCCTTGACCTGAGGATCAAGTATGTCGCCCAAGTTGCCTTGTGTGAGTAGGGCAGTGAAATGTGCTACAAGACTTTCATCATCAGATGATCTGTACGAGTATGGTTTCTTCCTAGTAAGCAACTCTATTAGAACGACGCCGAAGCTGAAAACATCGCTTTTCTCGGTGAGACGCCCTGTGTAGTAGTACATGGGGTCAAGATATCCTAGTGTTCCTTGAACAGCGGTTGTTACCCCAGTTTTTTCAACTGGAATGCACCTTGAAGCTCCAAAATCAGACACTTTTGTTGTTAGTGAACCATCTAATAGGATGTTATGGGATTTGATATCCCTGTGGATTATAGGGAATGACACAGCTGAGTGAAGGTAGGCAAGTGCTCTAGCGGTTTCGGTTGCAATTCTGAGCCTATATTCCCATGGCAATGATGTTGGTCCTTCAACATGAAGATGATCGTAAAGGGTGCCATTTGATATGAATTCATAGACCAACAATGGCACTTCTGTCTCGAGGCAACATCCAAAAAGTTTGACCACATTACGATGGTTGATTTGTGAGAGAATGGCTACCTCGTTTATGAACTCATCAATCTCTCTTTGAACTGCCTCCTTAGATTTCTTGATCGCGACAACATGAAGATCCGATAAAATCCCTTTGTACACGGTGCCGTGCCCCCCTCCTCCAAGCTCACGTGATTTATCAAAATTGTTTGTGGCCTTCTCCAGTTCTGGCAAGGGAATGATCATCCTTTCGGCAATGTCAGCCTTTTGAGATACTAATTGTTGCAACAAATGACCTCGGTTCTGCTTGAAGAACTTCTGCCTCAGCATTCTTGCTCTCCGTTTCTTAACCTTACGTATTAAGAAGGCAGTGCCCAGTGCCATGACCAGAAGTCCAGCTCCACTGCCAACTCCAATACCAACACTTAAACCTGGTAGCACACAATAGAAGGCAAAAACTCCATCAGAGTTAGTAGACATTTAACCTATGAACTAGAATATGAGAGTTGGTTAATAAGAAAAACAATGTTATGGAAAGATCGGTCTATGAAAAAACAGAGTGGTATGCTTGTGTTTATGAAACAGAGCAGTTGGTTGTAGTAATTGACTGAACAGTTGAAAGGAAGATTGCTGTATTAAACAGAGTTTCATTGCAGAGCCAGAACTATCCAGTAAAATAATTTATCCGCCATTCGGTTAAGAAGAAAAGCAAGATTGGTCTATGAAAACAGAATAGTCTGCTTTTGTTTATGAAACAGAGTAGTCGATGCAAGTACTTGGAAGAACAGTTAAAGAAAGACTTGTATTAAACAGAGTTACATTGCAGAGCTATCTGCATAAATTCGACTATGTCAAGCAGGATATTTTAGTTTCCTAGATTGGTTTGCCATTCTTTGAAAAATCTCTGCATAAATTGGACCATGTCAAGCAGAATAATGTAGAAGTTACCTAGATTAGTTTTGACGCAGCCGTTTGGAATGCGCGGGTCGCCACGAGCACCGCGCGGGCACCGGCACTCGTAATCTCCCAGCGTGTTGGTGCAGTCGCCGTAGCACTTCCCGGCGAGCTTACACTCGTCGATGTCTTGGCATCCGCCGGCGACGTAGGGGTTCCCGTCGTACCCTCGCCGGCACTTGCACACGTAGCCGCGGCGGTAGTTGCCGGTGACGTTGCTGCAGAAGCTGTTGCTGCTCCGGCACGCGCTCCTCGCCGCGTCCGTGGGGCAGGACCAGTTGCGGTCGTCGGCGAACTGTCCGGTGACTCCCTGCAGCACCGCCTCCAGCGTCGACGACACCACCCACTCCAGCACCACCGGGACCGGCGTCCGGAGAGAGGCGGCGGTGTCGGAGCTGCTGTTGAGCAGCTCGGCGGCGGCGCCCTCGAACCACCCCCGCTCGGCGATGCGCACGGCGATGGGCAGCTTGCCGGTGAGCTCTTGGTTCTGGTCCAGGCTGAGGAACTGCACGAGGTAGGAGGGGCGGCCAATGGCGATCGGCGTCTCGCAGCAACTGGTGCCGGAGCAGGTGAAGCCGTCGGTGGCGTTGTCGCCGCCGGCGCCGGGGACGGGGGTGGTCGCCACGCTGGTGAACATCTCGCTGACAGGGCAGAAGGAGGAGCAGCCGCCGATGATGTTGGTGTTCTCCCCGGCGAGCGTGGCCTGGACGTTGCAACCCGTGACGACGAGCCGGTTACGCTGCTCGGAGACGACATACGGGCCGGCGCCGGCGACGGTGCCGAGGCTGGCCCACGTGCCGTTGCCGCTGGGAGCGAGCTTTGACACGTCGTAGGTGATGTTGACGGCGCCGGCGAGGTCGAGGGCGCGCACGGTGGAGTTGGCCAGCGAGATGTCGACGACCTGGAGGGTGCCGTTGCCGAGCATCAGCCGCGGCGGGGTGCGGGTGGCGTCGCAGGTGAGGCCGAAGCCCGGGAGGTGGCAGCCGTCGCGGATGCCGAACGGGTACGGCACGCTCACGTCGCCGCACCTGTCCAGGCAGCTCGGCGGCGGCGGCCCTGCGACCTGCGCTTCCACCGACCACAGCTGCAGCAGCAGCAGCGCCATCGCCGCCGGTTGAATCATGGTCATCATCGCTGGAACTTAGTCAGTGTTTCTATTCCTTATATGGCCAGTTATGGGTGAGCGTCGATACAAGTAGTACACTCAGGACTCAGGTATGGGCGATTTGCCTTAAAAGATTTGTCCAAACTGGCGGCTGGGTTCACCAATCCAAAGACGCACATCATCGCTGCTCAAGACTCAGGTATGGGTGAGCGTTGACCGATCGATCAGGTAGGTGTAGGTGTGGATTGGACTGGATTCTCACGAGTCACGAGGGCGATATGGTTGAACGTTTCTGCCGATCGCCGGCGGCATTGCGTCCCCGGAAATCTGTTTCTGCCGATGACAGCGCCGCCGCCGGAACCATCATCGCTGCCTATTATAATTGAACTGTCGACAAGTTGGTGAAAGATAAGTATTTTGACCAATGTTTGATCATTCGTCCTATTTAAAAAATTTTTGTAAATATAAAAATATTTATGTCATGCTTAAAAAATATTTGATGATAAATCAAGTCACAATAAAATAAATGATAATTACATAGCTTTTTTGAATAAAACGAATTGTCAAACATATCTCAAAAAGTCAACGGCGTTATATATTAAAAAACGAAGGGAGTATTAAGCAGCTACTGTTTGGTAGCCTGAAACCACCGTTCAGTATCACAACTGAATACTTCAATACAAAGGGCATCTTGACATTTACTTGGATGAAATCAAACAGAAAATTACGCATTCAGGTGAAGAACAATAAACTAAGATGTTACACTTTAGCTATGAAATACATGCATATCATACATGGAGAAAGAAAAAAAAAAGGGTCAACGGCACCGACGAGGCCCCCTGGCCAGCCTCCTCCCCTTCCCCCCTTCTCTTCCCCAAAGTGGCAGCGCCAAGTGCCCCCATCTCGCCGTGTTCCTCGTATCCAGCGGCTCTCCGTCGCTGGATCCGCCACAACCAGCTGTCGCTTCCTAACTAGTCTCGTCATTTTTCCCCATCACCAACGTCGGCCCTCCACCTGCTGTCAACCCTGTGGCTTTGGCGCCGCCACCGGTGCCTTGCCGCCTGCCCGTGTCCACCACCCACCGTCAGTCCTCCACCGCCCACGGTCATCTCTCTAAGCCCCGGGGAAACCCCCTCTTTCCCCTCACCCAACCCCCTCCTACCCCAATCCCAAACCCTAATCCGTATGCTCCCTGCCGAAGTTGGGGGTGTCGCCGACACCGAAGAAGAAGGGAAGCCCACCAGAGTTGGAGGAGAAAAAGCAAATGCATGAATCTTGGCGCGGATATAACGGTCCAAAATCTGTAAGATTTCATCCTCAAATTTCTGTCGAATGACATTTAGCAATTCCGAAAAAATATAAACATGTAAAAAACCGTAAATCTAGAGAAAAAATGTTCTAAAATCTAAGCTAATGCACTATAACTGAATGTAAGTGCACTATAATTGAGTACAAGTGTATTGTAACTGAGTGTAAGTGTAAGTTGGATATACAAGAGCACAAATTTTGATGTAAAATTCTATGGACGAAAAAGTGAAAGATAGGAACCCATAAATCTGTCACAAGTGAAATAGTATAACCGAAAAAGAAAAAGGCATGGAGACCTTTTGTACATCAGGACAACACGAGCTTTCTATATCGATCCAAACTCACACAAGAAAAATGAAAACTCCACTATCGGGGATACCTCGATGACAGCAAGTACTCTTCTTCAAGACTATATTGTCTAGTTGACTCTAAGCTAGTACCCTCGCTTATTGTATGGCTCCATGAGACATGATTCTCTTTAGATTTCTTTGTGCTCACACTATGCAGTACTTCTTGCTGCAATGATGATGATCGAATACTTTCGAGTGTCATCTCCACTTGTCTCATAGTTGGTCGCTCCTCTGCTTTCAGCTTGACACATGCTACAGCTAATACAGCTACTTCATTAACTTCTTTATTTCCCTCCTCCATGACTTGAGGATCAAGTATGTCACCCAAATTGCCCTGTGAGAGTAGGGTAGTGAAATGTGCAACAAGGCTCTCATCCTCAGGTGATCTATATGAGTATGGTTTCTTTCTAGTAAGCAGCTCCATTAGAACGACACCGAAGCTATAAACATCACTCTTTTCGGTGAGACGTCCTGTGTAGTAGTACATAGGATCTAGATATCCTATTGTTCCTTGAATAGCAGTTGTGACCCCTGTTTGTTCAGCTGGAATGCACCTTGAAGCTCCAAAGTCTGACACTTTTGTTGTCAATGAGCCATCTAATAGGATGTTATGAGACTTGATATCCCTATGGATTACAGGGAATGAAACGGCAAAGTGAAGGTAGGCGAGGGCTCTAGCTGTTTCGGTTGCAATTCTAAGCCTATCTTCCCATGGCAATGATGTTGGTCCTTCAACATGAAGATGGTGGTAAAGGGTACCATTTGATATGAATTCATAAACCAACAATGGCACTTCCGTCTCAAGGCAACATCCAAAAAGTTTGACCACGTTACGATGATTGATTTGCGAGAGAATGGCTACCTCATTTATGAACTCATCAATCTCTCTTTGAACTGCCACTTTTGATTTCTTGATTGCGACGACATGAAGGTCTGATAGAATACCTTTGTACACGGTGCCGTGCCCTCCTCCTCCTAGTTCACGCAATTCGTCAAACTTATTTGTGGCTTTCTCCAGTTCTGCCAAGGGGATTATCATCCTTTCGGCGATATCGGCCTTTTGAGACACCAATTGTTGCAACAAATAACCACGGTTCTGCGTGAAGAACTTCCGTTTCAACATTTTTACTCTTCGATTCTTAATCGTACGTGTTAAAAGGGCAACACCAAGTGCGACGACCAAAAGTCCAGCTCCACTGCCAACTCCAATACCAATACCCAAACCTGAAGGCAAAATTGGAAAAAAAAGAATTCTTCATCAGAGTTTTTTTTGTTAGGAGGGCAGGGAATCTCCATCCGAGTTAGGCCTTGTTCGGTTAATTCCTTTCTCAATGACATACGGGGATTGAAAAAAAATTGGAGAGAAATAATTTTAGGAATTAATCTTCTCAATCACTTTCTCTTGGAGATTAACTGAACATGCCATAATTGATATTTAAGAATAGATTTTAATTGCCCAACAGTTGTTTAATAAGAACAGCAACGTTAAAGAAAGATTCTTCTATACAAAAGAAAAGCATAGTTGCTCGGGCAGGAAAAAGGCATATAGTTGTTTAATAAGAGTAGTTGCTGGTTTTACTTGTCCGAACAGCTAAAGAAAAGAGTGTAGTTTCATTGGAGTTGTGGTACCGTCAAGTAGAATAGTTTAGCATTTTTGAACAATCTCTGCATAAATTGGATAGTGATAAGCAGAATAATTTAGTTACCTAGATTAGATTTGACGCAGCCATTTGGAATGCTCTCGTTACCAGGAGCACCGCGCGGGCACCGGCAAATGAACGATCCGGGCGTGTTGATGCAGTCGCCGAAGCAGCCATTGTCCTTTGCCCGCTTGCACTCGTTGATGTCTTGGCATCCGCCGGCGACGTACGGGTTTCCGTCGTATCCCTTGTCGCACTGGCACACGTAGCCGAGGCGGTAGTTACCGGTGATGTTGCGGCAGAAGCTGAGGGTGCTTAGGCACGCGCTCTTCCTGCCCGAGCCGGCCGTGGGGCAGGACCAGTTGCCGTCGTCGGCGAACTGTCCGGACTGTGCCGAAAACAGTGCAGTCTCCAAGGTGGACGCCACCACCCAGTCCAGCACCACCGGAACTGGTGTCAGGGGCGACTTGTTTCTCTTCGAGTTGTCGAGCAGATCGGCAGCGACCGCGCCGTCGAACCAGCCCTGCTCGGCGATGCGCACCACGTTGGGCAGGTCTTCGTCGTGCTCGTGGCTCGAGTCCAGGATCTTGTAGTCCACGAAGTAGGAGGGGCGGCCGATGGGGATGGGCGTTTTGCAGCAGCCAATGCCGGAGCACGACGTGTTCCCGGACACGTTCGCCACGAAGCTCGTCCACATGTCGTTGATGGAGCAGAAGGAGGAGCAGCCGGTGATGCCGTTGCTGCTCTTCCCCATGAGTGTTACCTGGATGTTGCACCCCGTGACGACGAGCTGGTTGCGCAGCTCGGAGACGACGTACGGGCCGCCCACCGTGGCCCCGAGGCTCCACGTGCCATTGCCGCTGACGTTCCCGTCGTAGGTGATGTTAACGGCGCCGGCGAGGTCCAGGGCGCGCACCGTGGAGTCGGCCAGTGAGATGCTGACGACCTGCAGGGTGCCGTTGCCGACCATCAGCCGCGGGGGATTGGTCGCGTTGTTGCAGGTGAGGCCAAACCCCGCGAGGGAGCAGCCGTCGCGGATGCCGAACGGGAACGGCACGCTCACGTTGCCGCACCTGTCCGGGACCGGGCAGCCCGCCGGCGGCCCTGTGCCCACCGCCACCTGCGCTTCCGCCGACCACAGCTGCAGCACCACCAGCAGCGCCGCCGCAGCAACGGCTACTGCCGCCAAAATCATCCTCGATTCCTCGCAGTCGCAGCAATCAATCTCTCTTCTCCAATACCGATCAATCAGAGCATTGTCGATATATATAAACTATATAAGCAGTACCAACGCGGCGCGCGATTTGGGGAATTATATTACAACAACTTTGGTCACTTGTCCAAGTTTGGTCCCTCTGGCAACATGTGCTTTGCTTGTCCACTGGAAACGCCCGCATGGATGCGTTGACCATGACCGGTCATGTAGGCGTGGGTTCCCACGGTGCGACATGCTCGATGCCTCGATAGTTTCAACGCCTAAGGCCTAGCACCCAAGGCCCATATATATGCCCCTACACGAACAGGCCCAAGTAAAGGCCCATGTATTACACGAACTGGAGGCCCAAGCAGCAAGTGAATACACCCTTTGACACAGTAGCGAAGCCAGGAATACAAGTGATTACGAGAACAAAATAATATAAAAATATAAATAATTTAAAGATTTTTCATAGATATGGATGTTATGCCAGGTAGAATTCGGTACAAGAGTGAGACAGAGGTAGCTTCGTAGAAGAAAGTAGTTCTGCAAAGAAGCTTGTTCTTCGGAGTAGATTGGCACTACGGCACTGCTAGCTTTTAAACATAAGAGAGAGTTTGTTTTCTTGGCATAAGTGTCACCAATCTCGACACTAAACTAGTTTCGGGGAGGATGAATGGTTGCTCCTTCTTCTCAATAGAATCCAATAGACAAAGAATCGAAAACAACAGATTTTTTTTTTATTCCTCAAGTAAGTCAGTTGATGATTCAATTCCATCAAAGATGACAAAAGCGGGGCATATAGATCGATTCGTTTTTAAGGTTGTTATACGGAATAAAAAAATTTCTGATTCTTTGTTGAGGCAAGCTATTCATCATTAACAGGGAACCCAAAGCTGTTATTGCAAACATGGGATAGCTTGACTCTACACTACAATCTCTATTTTGCCCCATAATATAAAAATCATTCGAGCTAGAAGCCTAGATAAATATACGAATAATTAAAAAAACTTGACAAAATTAAGAGTAAATTACACTTCACACTTGGTAGAATATATGTTATTTCACTTTACACCGGGTTTAACACATATTTTTACTTTGCGTATCAGGTATATCAAAATAATTTTTATTTTACACTAGATTGCATCATATAACTGCACGAAAATCTTATAAATCACGAGCGAAACTTATGATTTTTTTTACCACGTTTCACAAAGTTTTATCCATATTTTGTAAAACTTGATGAAATTTCTATAGGTTTGATGATGTATATCTTGGTGCTAAGTGAAACTTATTTGAAGGCAGCTTGGTGTAAAGTGAAATTAGTTGTGTTTTACCTAGTGCAATGTGTAATTTACTCCAAAATTAACAACAAATTGCAAGGACTAATATATTTCAGCGATTTGAAATTGCACACAATCTGAGCCCTCTATTTCTGAATCTAACGACAAAAAGGATTCGCCACAGTAAAATCTGAACAGTACATTCCCACAGTAAATAGCTACAGTATTTTACTACGGTGTTCGGATGTATCTCGAACGTCCATTTTTGAATCATGCGATGCAGTCACACTAACTACTGCACCTGAACTGGATCCACAAAAAACTGGCCCCAAACTGCACATTCTTGAAAAACCAAATGATGATTATGCACAGCGCAAAGCTCGCCCCCTCGCTCGTTACAAAGACAACTTTGCTCTCCTGAAAAATGGAAGTACTTACAGTTTTTTTAGGGAAAGACTATCACGTATTTGCCCAACGGTATAAATTTTATAACCAAAAAAGAGTTGTTTACATGAGAAAGAAAAAAATAGGACCAAAGCTATTACAAAGTTTCTAACCAATTGAACACTAATTGTTTGAGGGGTTCCTTCATTCTACACATATATAGAAGAAGTTCTCGCTTAAACTGGCCTTTCCAATCTTCAAAGACAAGCGGAACATTCCTGAAGATTAAACCATTTCTTTGTTTCCAATATACCAACAAGCAATGAAAACGATTTTCAGAAAACCCTTCGTACCAAAATGCACCCTGACCAGCACTATCATTTGAAAAAAATTGATGCCAGTATTTCAATTAATTCCTAAGTGCTACCAACACCTCAAACTGAATGGGTAGGTGAAAAACAGGTGCAGTCGTGTTTCCCTTATTCCCTCTGAACAGAGAACACAAGTGAGATCATCATCTTCTTTTGCACAATGACGACGATCAAGCATGTCTCTCATATTGAGTCGGTCTCTAAATAGAAGCCATGCAAACACCTATATCTTCATCACACATCTTGTCTTCCAGAGCCAAACAAGCGGTCTCGAAGGCTGCAAGGATATAAAGTTTAACTTGTAGAATTTAAGCGCGGTGCACTTCTCTGAATTTCATATGAACTTCCATTGATCGTCATGTGACATCTGCAGCTGAATTTGGGAAAACTTCGATTTCAATTGAAGAAATTTTGTATATGCATCAGCAGGAAGCACTTGCAGTTGGACTTGGATCTATTGCAGGCTAAGGGTGCATTCAGGAGGAGTTGGAATTTCTCCTCCCCGCACGAAAAACAAGATAACTCATTAGCACATGATTAATTAAGTATTAGCTAACAAACTTGAAAAGATTAATATGATTTTTTAAAAGCAACTTTCTTATAGAAGTTTTTCGAAAAAAACATACCGTTTAAACCGTTCAAAAAAAGTGTGCATGAAAAACGAGGAAGTAGAAATTGGGAAAACTCCATGAGATTTAAAGAAAATTTTGGAGGTGTGTTCATTTTTTGATTTACCATTGCACCCGCCATCGAGGTAGGGGTTGCCCTCGTAGCCCCTGGAGCAGCTAGCTGCACCGGTACCCGTCGCCGTCGCTGGTGTCGACGCACTCGCTCTTGGCGCTCCGGCACGCGTAGTTGGCCGTGGGCCGTGGCGTGGTTGCGCTTGGCCGCGCTATAGTTGCCGGCGTTCCGGACGGCCCAGTCCAGCACAACGTGCACGGCGAAGTCGTCGGTGCGGTTGAAGTTGACGCCGTCGCGGTACGCGGCGCCGATCCACTTTTTCTCCGCCAAGTACATGTACCGGCAAATCGTGCTTCTCCTGCAAGATGGAAGCCGCCGTGCTGCTCTGCAGAACGGAGTCCCCTTTCCCTTGCTTGAAGCCGAGAATGTTGGGCTGGTAGAGGTCGATGCTGTAGGGTATGCTGCTAGCTCTGGCAACACCCCTCGCTTATCTTAGAGCATGTCCAATGTGAGATTTTAGGTGATCACAAGAGGAAAGAGAAAAGGATGAGATCGGTTCCATACATTGCAGTGTTTTTGCTAATTAGTCTGAAGATAACAGTCGGTACCTAATCAGTCTGAAGGTAAGAGTCGGGACCAAGCATAGCACCAGTCACATGGGAGAGAGAATCATTGGACCCATCTGTCAGACAACACAATCTCTGATTCTTCTTTGCAATTTAATATAGCTGGGCCTACCCATGGAGCCTATGATGAGTTCCATACATTACTAAACATTTTATCCAGTTGCTATGATATTAATGGGTCCCACCTTAGCACCTTCTCATGAATTATACATTGTGCATGCTCTTAGAATTAGCTGCTTATCTTAGAACTGTTTGGATCGGATTCACCATTTATAATTCCGATCGAGAAGTAGAGTAATTTCTATTCCTAATATCTCTACCACTATAAAAATCAAAGTTGGTCTTCCTCCCTTCTCCTCACGTCACATTACGTGTATAACCATCCATTCTTATGAAAACAAAAAAAAAGTTGGTTAAAAACAAACTGTAAAAGAAAGTTGGTTTAGAAAAATAACCCGTTAGATTCCATCCTATCCTTTGAGTCTATATATAGTCCATCCTTATATGAGCCCGTTACAATACTCGCCGTACTCCACGGATGCATTTGTGACGAAACGGCATCTCTCCAACGGGATCACCGTCCATGACGCCACCGTGGCAGCGTCCGCGTGCGTACATGCGTCCGATCGATTGCCAGACACGTACGAAAGGCTGAAGACTGAAGAACACACCTCGATCGATCATCATCTGCAGCTAATACTAATAGACGCCAATTTTCGAATCGATCGATCGACCGACCGTATTCCTCCATGAAAGAACAGGCCGGAACGGCAGTGCATGGCGCGCGGATACAGTTCCATCTCGCTCGTTCACTGTCGCCACAACACTACCGGGCAGCCAAATGTTATTCACGGCCACACGCACAGCCTAATCCTTGCATTGTGCCGAGGAAGGCTGTATATATTTGGCCCGTGAAGAGCTCCAAGATCAGCACATGCAACGCCACCAGTCTACATCAATGGCGTCAACCATCCACTGCTAGAGAATAGCACATTATGTCCCGTTCGATACTACTATTACTCCGGATAAAAACACGTTTTTTAAAATATTAAACGATATGCTTCGTGCAAAAAAAATTTTATATGAAAGTTGTTCTAAAATATGAGATAAATCTATTTTTTAAGTTTGTAATAATTAAAACTCAATTAATCACACGTTAATATCATCTCATTTTACGTGAAACACTTAATCTTTGTCTTTATCTTTATTTTTATTTTTAGGTCTTTCAAACACCACCATCGCTCGCAGCTTGGCACTTAATTAATGAATTAATGAAGTATCTCTCTTCTTCTACTACTACACACCTAATTCAGATATCAGAGCGTCGACACAAGCATTAATTACACCACCGCAAATTGGGCAATTATTATATCCTAACAGCAACCTTGATCGATCGCTTGACCAAGTTCACCGCTCCGGCAACGTGCTGTTGCTTGCTTGACCACTGCGAATGAACACCGCGTTGACCGACCACGTATGTGTGGGTTCCCACGGTGGCATTTGCGCGACCGTTCCAACGCAGGCCCATGTATGTGCCCCTACCCGAACAGGCGGGCCCAACTAGAGGCCCATATCTTACACGAAAATGAGGCCCAATCAACTGTTGAACATAAAGTGTAATTCCCTTTGATATTGGAACTACCTATATATCCATCCCTCCACACATTTTTCACCTAATTCAAACAAATTTTGGATTAGCAAACGAATGGACTTGATTTGCACCTAATAATAGAAAACGTGAGGGACGATCTATATAATAGTCGGCGTCAAATCATACATTGATTTTTTTACAACTAATTACAACAAAAGGTTTACCGAAAAACAAAAATTACATTATGTAACATTAAAAGTTACTCCTTCCATTTCATATTGTAAGTTGTTTGAATTTATTTTAGTCAAATTTCTTTAAGTTTAATCAAGTTTGTAGCTAAATATAGTAATATTTTCAATGCAAAACATAAATTGTATCAAAATATATTCAATATTAAATTTAATGAAACTAATTTGGTGGTGTAAAAGTTACTAATTTTTTTTATAAACTGACCAAACTAAAATAAGTTTGACTAAGAAAAAAGTTAAACGACTTATAATATGAAACAGAGGAAGTACAATCCTAAATAAGCTGTAACTTCCATGCACCAAAAAATGCCCAAAAATCATACTAACTTCAATTATAACAAAACTAGAAGAAAAAAGTTATAGTCAGTAATACTTTAAAAATATTCATATATAGGCTGGAACTTTAACTCAAAGATACTTTAAAAGCAAAGTGAGAGTAGCTTAACTGATTAGGTTTCTTGGGTTGGAACTTGCCCACCTGAGTCTAAGTTGTAGACTTGACACGGGTATTCATATTTATAGCTAATTATTCTTTCGATGATAGGCGAGCAATAGAGTGGTTTTGGGGG
Organism: Oryza officinalis; assembly: GCA_008326285.1. Lineage (NCBI taxonomy): Eukaryota > Viridiplantae > Streptophyta > Magnoliopsida > Poales > Poaceae > Oryza > Oryza officinalis. The sequence goes on along the minus strand of BDMV01000009.1, from coordinate 34,989,775 downwards.
AAGTACAACAAGACAGGGAGTAAAATTAGTCAGTACAAGACAACGTGGAGAAGAAACAACTAAGATGGGAACAAATCTGGTGCAAATCAAACGGATAAATATTCGCCTAATTTAAACGAGAAAATTTGACAAACATATATTACATTGAATAGACCATACGGAAAAATACACATGTTCAGATAAATGACAACAGAAAAAATATTGTTGTACATATAGCAATGAAATGCATGGATATCATAAAGGGCATCGAGACCTTGTACATCGGAGCAACGTTTACTATTGATCCAAACTCGCAAAAAAAAGGGTAAAAATCCGCTATCGAGGGTAACTCGATGACAACAAATTCTCTTCCTCATAGCTATATTGTCTACTCGACTCTATGCTTGTGCCCTCACTTACCGGATAACGCCATGAGACATGTTTCTCCTTGGATTCCTCTGCGGCCACACTAGGTACCATTTCTTGCTGCAGTGAAGACGATTGAACAGTTTCAAGCGTCATCTCCACCTGCCTCATAGTCGGTCGTTCATCTGCTTTCAACTTGACACATGCCACGGCTAACACGGCTACTTCGTTGACCTCTTTGCCTCCCTCTTCCTTCACTTGAGGATCAAGTATGTCACTCAAGTTGCCATGTGTGAGTAGGACAGTGAAATGTGCAACAAGACTATCACCCTCAGGTGATTTGTATGAGTATGGTTTCTTCCTCGTAAGTAGCTCTATTAGAACAACGCCGAAGCTAAAAACATCACTTTTCTCTGTGAGACGTCCTGTGTAGTAGTACATGGGGTCTAGGTATCCTAGTGTTCCTTGAATAGCAGTTGTGACTCCATTTTGTTCAGCAGGAATGCACCTTGAAGCTCCAAAGTCTGACACTTTCGTTGTTAGCGAGCCATCTAATAGGATGTTATGGGACTTGATATCCCTGTGGATTATAGGGAATGACACTGCCGAGTGAAGATAGGCAAGTGCTCTAGCGGTTTCGGTTGCAATTCTGAGCCTATATTCCCATGGCAATGACGTTGGTCCTTCAACATGAAGATGGTCGTAAAGGGTACCATTTGATATGAATTCATAGACCAACAATGGCACTTCTGTCTCGAGGCAACATCCAAAAAGTTTGACCACATTACGATGGTTGATTTGTGAGAGAATGGCTACCTCATTTATGAACTCATTAATCTCCCTTTGGACTGCAACCTTTGATTTCTTGATCGCAACAACATGAAGATCTGATAAAATCCCTTTGTATACTGTGCCATGCCCCCCTCCTCCAAGTTCACGTGACTCATCAAAATTATTTGTTGCCTTCTCCAGTTCTGTCAAGGAGATGATCATCCTTTCGGCAATGTCAGCTTTTTGAGATACCAATTGTTCCAATAAATGCCCACGGTTCTGTTTGAAAAACTTCTGTCTCAGCAATCTTGCTCTCCGATTCTTAATCTTACGTGTTAAAAAGGTTGAACCGAGAGCCGTCACCAAAAGCCCAACGCCAATGCCAACTCCAATACCAATAATTGATCCCGTGGTTAATCCTGGGAACACAATATAAGAGGGGAAAAAAGAGTTTTCTCCGTCAGAAAGTTTGATTTGTTTGTAGTTGAGAACAGTTAAGGCCAATTGTTGCTGACAGTTGATCAATGAGAAAAGCAACGTCAAGGAAAGAATTGTATTTGTCTATAAAAAACATAGTCTGACTTTTGTTTATGAAGTAGTAGGTGAAAAAAAACAAAATGAGCATGTTTTAACTAGTTAGATTCTTTGTGTTGGATCCAACCCACCCAATGGGTGCTCGCGTTTACGGTTATTTTTTTCAGTGATAGACGACATACCCATCGACAGCAACGCTCCGTGGTGACTTCGTCCGGAGCACGCGCAGTCTTTCGGAGATGCTCATATGGGTAGAGTGCGCGCGTGTGAATTCATAAAGATGAGTGTGCGCGTGTTATGGACGCCTATGTACGTCTATACTATGTTTATAAAAAAAAAAGTAGGTGCCAAAAAAGATGGTTGTATTGCACAGAGTCCCCTTTCATAGATTAGTTTAGCATTATCCATTCTCAGAATAAATTCGAAAATGATAGGCAGATTAATTTACCTTGATTAGTTTTAACGCAGCCACTTTCAATGCTCGCGTAGCCACTAGTACCGCGCGGGCAGCCGCACTGGTACGATCCCGGCGTGTTCATGCACACGCCGAAGCACGGGTACTCCTTTGCCCGCTCGCACTCGTTGATGTCTTGGCGGATCGCCCAAATCGACAGAAATTAGCTTGAACTCACGAGAAATTAAGAAATAGACTTGTAAAGAAAATTTTGGGAGGTGTGTTAGTTTGTTTTACCATTGCACCCGCCATCGAGGTAGGGGTTGCCCTCGTAGCCCCTGGAGCAGTTGCACCGGTACCCGTCGCCGTCGCTGGTGTCGACGCACTCGCTGTTGGCGCTCCGGCACGCGTAGTTGGCCGTGGCGTGGTTGCGCCTGGCCGCGCTGCAGTTGCCGGCGTTCCGGACGGCCCAGTCCAGCACAACGTGCACGGCGAAGTCATCGGTGCGGTTGAAGTCGACGCCGTCGCGGTACGCGGCGTCGATCCACTTGTCCTCCGCCAGGTACATGTACCGGCAAACCGTGCTGCTCTGCAAGATGGAAGCCGCCGTGCTGCTCAGCAGCACGGAGTCCCCTTTCCCTTGCTTGAAGCCGATAATGTTTGGCCGGTAGAGGTCGATGCTGTAGGGTATGCTGCTCTGGCAACACCCCTCGCCGGTGAAGCCCACCGTCGAGCCGGCGGCGACCGACTCCGGCGTCCGGCAAATGGACGTGCAGCTGCTGATGTAAGAGCCTCTCCCGTCGACCAGGTAGGCGAGGTTGGGGCAGCCGAGCGCGACGAGGCGGTTCCTCGACTTGGAGAAGCGGTAGGGCGTGCCGGAGAGGGACATCTCGGTAATGTTCTGATCGTTCTCGTTGACCATGTCCCCCGTGCTGCTGTTGTAGCACCGCCGTTTCGCGTTGAGGAAGGCGCGGGCCTCGCCGTCGGCGAGGGACAGGCTGAGCAGCTGTTGCCGGTGGGTGGAGTTGGACACGATGAGGCGCGGAGAGGAGTAGGTGTGGTTGCACTCGAGCTGGAAGCCCTCGTCGCGGGCGCACCGGGCGCCGATGCCGAAGGGGTAGGGGATGCTGATGTTCCCGCACTTTGCAGGGCATCCCGGCGGCTGCTGAGCCGACGACGCTGGTGTCGCCGGCGCAAGGCCGACGAGCAATATAGCTAAGGCGACCGCCATTTCTGACATCCTAGCTATACCTAGCTCTCGCCTCGTTGTTCGGCTTGCTTTGCTAGCTTGGATGCCGGCTGGTTAAATTTCCGTATAAATAGAAAGTATGATGATGCATCTTGCCACCATGCACGCGGTTATTTGACTTAGGCACTTAGCTCCAGATTGAGTATGAACGAAGGATGCGGTTGGTAATTGTCTCAGAAAAACATGAAGACGAGCATGTGTTCCACTTAGCTAGCACATGCTCAGTTTGGGCCAGTCAATTGCCTTGCATATTGACATTTGCTCTTCAGAATTGGATTGTCCGTGTGGAATTATTGTTTGGGTGGTTATTATCAGTTCAATTTGAATCAGTCTAATTTGCTGGCTGCTTATCTTAGAACTTGTTTGGATCGGATTCACCATATATAATTTGGAGAAATGGAGTAATTTCTATTCCTAATATATAACCAATTAAACCAGCAACTAGACATCAACACACGTTGGTACGCTGGAATTCCGCTCCAACAACTGGTCACACACGTTCGTACAGTACGTTGGCTCGACGGACGGATGCATGGGTGGCATCGGCCGGCGGCGCGCGTAGATAAGGTCGGAGATTTAAACTCCGGACCCCTGTATTAGCCGTCCGATCGGCCCTATGCGGCCTAGATGAGACTGAAAACTAGTGACGGTCCCACGTTATCACATCCAAAAAGGATAATCACTTAATTTGAGACTGACGGGGTTGAAGATGGTCACATCGGCATGAACGAACGCCGTAATCCACGGATGCATTAAATTTCTGATGAAACGGCAACAAGCCTCTTCCGCATGGATGCATCTCTCCAACGGGATCACCGTCCATGACGCCAGCGTGGCGGCGTCCGCGTGCGTACATGCCTGCGATTGCCGGAGACGACAGGCTGAAGATCGACTGAAGAACACACTTCTACAAGTTGCAACGCCGCCACAGTCTACATCAATGGCGTCAACCACCGGCCCGGGACGACGAATGGCGCCGGAGAGATCGACCCAGACGCTGTTGGTGCTCGGGACGTCGGGCGATTGCTCAGTCGTCATCGGCCGGCGCCGGCGAGGCTCAATGCCACGTGCCAGGAGAGCACGGCGAGGGCAGTCAGGTCGACGATCGAAGGACAAAAATACACGATGATCTCGACGAGTTGGCAGCGCCAAGCCAAGGTGCTTCTTGCCGTACGCCAGAGAGGAGGTGGCAGCGCGCGTGCTCGTCGTGTGCACAAGGTTACTGCATAATTCCTGAACCAAAGTACACAACAATGGAGAACAAGCTAATTTATGTTCTGTAGAATTAACCTCAAGCGTAAGAAATCAGGAGACAGGAGATGAAAATATAGTTAAGTCAGGGAGATGGATTCTAATCACTCGGGTAGATGTCCATCCGTTTATTGCATGTCAACTAAATAATGATGAAAAAATTTTAAAAACATTGACAAGATAGATTAATATGAAATATATCACTCCACAAACATGCAAGTTTAAATTCGACTTTTACAAGTTATATCAAAAATAACAAATTCAACTATGAATATATGTATACTAATTAGAGTTAAATTTGTTATTTTTTATAACTTGTAAAAATTGAATTTAAACTCGCATGTTAGTGGAAGGACATATTATATATTAATCTATCTTGTCAAATTTTTTGAATTTTTTCATAATCGTTTAGTTGACATGCAATATATGGGTGGATGTCCACTAAGTGATTAAAATATTGTTTCCCGTTAAATCACTTGCACTACCCAAATATCTCTGATTCGAAAAAAACAACAATAAAACAAGGATTGTCTGGCAGCTGATCAGTGAGCTCTGTTACATAGCGTGCCGTCTTCTTCAAGGAAGCATTTCTGACGAGACTACTGCAAGCCTCTTAGAGCACAAAAAATCCTTGGCTCAGAATCGCGTCGGAGATATGCATGCTGTACTGTCTTCAGGCGTCATTGCGGTGATCAATCAATACGAGATCAGGTTAATTTTCATCATCCTCAACTGTCTTCGGCCGGCGGCTGCGGAGTCGCCCCGCTGTCGATCTGGACATGGGCCGTCGTCACGCCGACGCTCTGTCGCTCGATCTGCGTAGCTCATCCGTTCTCCCGCGAACGCCGAGGCTTGTCCGTTGCAGCGTTCCCCATAGTCAGAGATCATACCGCATCACCGCTGCGGCTGCATGAGCTCCGGCGAGGATCGGATGTCACTGCTACAAAAATATGCATGGGTGTCGGCCTAATAGGTACTGGTTCAACAAAAACCGGCACCTATTAAGCATTCCTCACCCTTATATAGGTCATAAGTGCCGGTTTGGACGGAAAAAAAGAATAGGTGCCGGTTCTTGTTAGGAACCGGCATCTATTGGCCTTCTTCTATATCGGCTATAGATTTAAAAACCGGCACCTATAATATAGGTATCGGTTTTTTAAAAAACCGAAACCTTCAGGTGTCGGTTTTTTTTAAGATAACCGACACCTATACTAATCCAGCCGAACCGGGATAAGCTCGCCCGTGGACTGAGCGCCCTCCCCTCTCCCTCCCTTTCTCCCCCCGTCTCCCCTCTCCCTCCCCCCTCTCCTCTCCCCTCTATGGCAGCCGGCGTGGAGGTGGGGTCCGCCAAATCTGGCCAGCATGGAGGTGGGGGCTGACCGATCCGGCGGCGGTGAAGGAGCCGACCGGGAGTGGCCCTCCCTCCTCCTGCCTCCGCCGCCCGGCATCCTCAACCCGGACTTCACCCCGATCTACGACCGTTGTAGGGCTTGGAGCAGGAACTTTACCAATGTTTCTTCGCGGCGGTGGTCATACTCCTCTCCGCTCTCCTACTCGTCGCCAGTCATCACCGGCGTTCAAGTCGCCGACCAATGGACGGCAAAGACCGAGTTCCGTTGCTCGTCCCCGTCCCCAGCAGCATCGTCCACCGCGGGGCGCTTCGGCTGCGTCGCTAATTCAGGTATATGAGATGCGTTGGTTGTTCTTTGTTCTACTCCTGAATCCTGATCATTCAGATTGTTTCTTTCTTCCAACAAGTAGGATTATAATGTCTTTGGTTGATTCATCGAGATAACAATCTGATTTGACACTAAGTGATAGTGACCTTTTTTTACAGAAATTTATGATCTGAAAATTATCTAAGAAGATTAATAGTTGTCACAGCGTATTATCTGCTTCGGTTTGCTCCTTTGGCCTTTGCTACAACATTTTATTTTATTGCCGAAAGAGACTGATTTTTTTATAAAAAAATTATAAAGAACATTTTTGTTCAAATTAATCATGTCAATCATGGTGTCACCATTCTGCAACCGAGCTTCAGATTTCTGTCGCATTCTCTGCAACGTGCATCTCTGATTTTCAGTAAATCTGGACAAAAAAACAGAGTTGCTAACCTTCAGCTATACAAATGAAAGCTTCCATTCTTTGCTTGATTACGTATCAGAAAAGAAGGGAAATATTATGCATGTGCAGTTCATTTAAATTTGCAGCACAATGCAGGGATAAACAAACTGATTGATTAACAAACCCGTATTGGAGAAAGCAAACTATATACTAATAAATCTCAGTTGCCTAGGTACTTTTACTTACTGAAACCATACCTGTTCTTCTTGTTGTTGTTTCCTGAAATGAGAGTTACTACGCTAACAAAGGAGTCAAGATTGTGAAGTGTCACGCCCCAAACTGGCCCCAGGCGGAGACCAGGATAGAGCGGTCCAGATTGACCTGTATGCCTGTACCAGTCCCAGGAAATAGCGCTGGTACAACAGGAAGACAGAATACCACAACAGCAGCGGTCTCTTTATTTAAGAGTAGGATTACAACCAAGGTTGGAACTGTGGACAGAACCCGAGTTCGCAACAGCATTACAAAAAGGCGGAAGCGGAAAGCGGAGACTAGCCCTAAGCCACAAGCAAAGCCTTGGGGAAGGCCGAAACCCTGCTACTGCTCGAAGTCTGCTTGCTCCTGGAAGAACTCTTCATCAGCAGGGTCCACCTCTTCGTCTTCGAGAACTGGGGGGGGTTTAATTATATAGAGCAAGGGTGAGTACAGGAGTACTCAGCAAGTCAGGGGAATTAAGTGTTTAATGCGAGCTTCAAGGGAAAGCCAGTTGTTTTTCACAATTGGTTTTAGTTTAAGACTTTAGAAACATCTAAGTCAGTGCTTCTCAACGATACGGATGAGAAGGTGCGTCTCATCCGGCCGGAGCAGTGAAAATGTATCGATTGATTCTTGTCGGCACGAGAGGCTCCCTGCCAATCGTTCACCGACTCCGGCTGCTCCAACAGCCACAACTCACACACGCCGGTACGAGAGGCTCCCTGCCAATCGTCACCGACCCGGCTGCTTCAACAATCACAAGTCAAGCACGTCGGAACGAGAGGCTCCCTGCCAATCGTTCACCGACACCGGCTGCTTCAACAGCCACAAATCAAGCACGTCGGAACGGGAGGCTCCTTGCCAATCGTTCACCGACACCGGCTGCTTCAACAGCCTTAAACCAAGCACAGAACGGAAAACCTCACACCAACAGCAGTTCACAAGGTGTTCAATAAAACTACGCTAAGGAATCACCTCACATCCGCCCATGACCGTGGGCACGGCTGTTCGAACAGTTGTTAACCTCTGCAGAGGGGGTACACTTTACCCACACGACGTTACTAACCCCGAATCACCCAGCCCGCGACCCTCGGTCACGTCTGGCGACCTTAAGGCTTTCACGACAAGGCATTTCGAAAGCCGACTCAGGGTCATCTTATGCCAACGGGAGGGGTCCCACGGACCAACACCAGGTTAGGTCCCAGACCATACTGTGCCAGGAAGCCCAGGGGTCCTCCCCGACACCACCCCGGCGAATCCACTTGTCCCTTGGCATCAAGATTTCCCTGGCCTAGCTAATTACTCAGCCAGGGGCGTCCCATATCACCCATGTGGTCGTACTTGACATATGCTTGGATGTAATTCCCAAGGAATCGGTCCTTAGAGCGAGAGCGGGCAGACCGTACCTCCAGTACGTCTCCCGAACCGCGAGTTTTAGAAACTCACTTTAGTTTTCAAGGCACCGACCCAAGTGTCGGGTTTTCCAAGCATTTTGTAAACTCAAGTTTTACCCAGGTGATCAATTTTAAAGTTTGAGGGGAGTCCCGGTATTCGTACACGGGGTACGGATACCGAGGCCTCACCTGAGGGGTGACAAGGGTGTTAGGGTATTCAATAATCAAGGAAGGTGAATGCAGCAAATGGGTAGGGCCTGCCGGTTGTATTGCAAACCGAGGCCGAGTGCCAAGTGTACCTAAGTAATGCATAGTTTGCGGAATCAAAATACTTAATTTAAATTATGGGTTCAATTGATCAAAGGTGACTTGCCTTGCTCGAGATCTTGAGCTTCTTCCTCGAAATCCGCGCACTGCGGGTCTTCGGGCTCCGAGACTACACGCGAAACGAGACGACTCAACAAAGCGATAAAAGAAGCCCTATTAAAGACCACTAAGCGTGCCATTAGGTAGATCTCGATTTTTGAGGAATTTTGGAAGTGGAACGGAGTCAATCGGACGAACGGTTGAAAAGATATGAATTTCCGAAGATTAAAGGATTTTCTGGTATAAGAAAAGGAATTAATAATCAATTAATAATTCCCTGGAAAAAGAAAGGAAGGAGGGGCTGAATTTAGACTTAAATTCGGGCGGCTAAAAGCAGCCCAAAAGAATAGAACGGGCGCGGCCGAATTAATTGGGCCGGCGGCCCGAAGGGAATCGGCCTAGGCCGAGCAAGGGAGGCCGTTGGGCCAGGGGGGGGCCGATGGGCCGGAGGCCGATTGGCCGAGTGGGCCAAGCGGGAAAGGAGGCTGATGGCCGACTGGGCCGGTCGGCCAAGGAGGCCCAGATGGCCGGCCTGGCAAGGCGGCCTGGCCGACGACGGGAGCCGACGGGGAGAAAAGCGGCCGAGCCGACGGCGGGAGCCGACGGGAAGAAAAGCGGCCGATGCAGGCCTGGCGGCCGAAGCCGACGACGGGAGCCGACGGGAGGAAATGTGGCCGAGCCGACGGCGGGAGCCGACGGGAAGAAAAACGGCCGATGCAGGCCTGGCGGCCGAAGCCGACGACGGGAGCCGACGGGAGGAAATGTGGCCGAGCCGACGGCGGGAGCCGACGGGAAGAAAAACGGCCGAGCCGACGGCGGGAGCCGACGGGAAGGAGAAAATCGGCCGAAGTCGATGGACGGCGGATTAAGACGACGACCGACGACGTGGGGCTCGGTCCGAGCGGCGGCGGCGGCGGCGTGCTCCGGCGAGGGAGGCGAGTCGGAGGGGGCGGACGGCGTCGGTAGGCGCCGGTGGAGAGAGATGAGAGAGAGAGGACGAGTCCAAGGCTCGGATCGGAGCGGGACGCGACGGCGGGGGTTTGAGACGACAGCCGACGCCGACGGGGGAGAAACGAAAAAAAGGGGTAACGGCGCCGGTAGAGGGAGAAGACGAGCGACGGCGGTCACGGTGGTGGCCGGAGAGGGGTTCTACGGTTGGCTAGCGGCCTAAACCGACGAAGGGAAAAAGAGAGGGGGAGCGGAGAGGAGGTTTACCACGGCGGGGCGGCAAGCCGGGAGCGGGGACGACGGCGCGGGCGCGGGCGCGGCACGGCTCCGGGCCGGGGAAGAGGGCGGCGGAGATGGCGCCCGAAGCTCCTTCGGGCGCCCTCGGCTGCGGCGGCGGCGGACGGCAAGGACGGCGGCGGCAGCGAGGCGGAGTAGAGCGGGCTCGGGTGGAAACGGCAATGGCGGCCCGGCGGAGAGGGGATTTGTAGGGGGGTTTAGGTCGGTTTGGTCGGGGGGGGGAAGAGGCGGTTCGCGAAGGTCGGTTTGGGGCGCGGAGAGGGGACCGGCGCACTCCGGCGCTAGCGGCCAACGGCGGCAGCGGTGACGCCGGCCGGTCGGGAAAAAGGGGGAAAGGGGGAAGAAAAAGGAGGCTTGCCTCCTAGCCGATTTGGGTAAGGGCGCGCGCGGGGAGAGAGAGAAGAGAGCGGGGCTCTCTCTCTCGCGCGGGCGGCCGTGCGGGCTGGACCAGGCCGGGAGACGGCCCGAAAAAGAAAAGGGGAAGAGGGGACTGGGCCGGCAACGGCCCGGGAGGGAAAAAGGAGAAGGAAACAGGCCGGAAGGGAAATCGGCCCGGGACAAGGGAGGTAAAACAGACTTTTCCAGAGAAACAGAAAGAGGGAGTTTGAGGGCTCGGATTCGAAATCCGATTTCGCGGTTTTCTCCGGGATTGAAGCGAGAGGGGAGACACGAGACCTAGGCACACAACAAGACTCAACCGAAGAGCAAATTTTCGCAATTAGGGTTTTTAGCAGATTAGTTTTCCCGCTAACGCCGCGACAAAACGGGCGTTACATGAAGGGTACAGTAGCTGTTGGTTTTGATGCTAATGTTAATGGTGATGTATGTACATTTTCCGAATCCAAAATAGTTCTGTACCTCTCAGCGTCCTCTCAGCGTGAATGCAAATGACTGTCTACTTTTCTTTGGTTCCCTATTTATTAGGTCACGGCAGTTAAGCTGAAGAACGGCAGTGTGCTTGAAGCTGATATTGTTGTTGTTGGTGTTGGGGGCAGAACACTGACTACTCTCTTTAAAGGTCAAGTTGCTGAGGAGAAAGGTGGAATTAAGGTTAGTTTGCTTTTAACCTGTAGCCTTGACCACAGAAGGTTCTAGTGATGTTTGTATCAAAAAAATGGTAGGTAAAAAACTGATGCTTCTTTGTCAAAAAACGGCAGCTGTGCATTACCTGTGTATTGTATTATGTCACAGAGTGTTTGCCATAGAGTGTTTGTTGGTCCAATTCAACTGCCTTAAATTGCACCCAAATACCTTAAATCGTAGGCCATAATTCAACTGCCGGTCCAATTTTGTTCTTTTAGCTTCACTCTACTAGCATTGCTGGATTATTAGGTAATGTGATTTCATCTCTTGACTCATGGATACTGCATAGGGCACTGAGATCATAGAGCAAATATTACTTTCAGCCTTTTATGTGCAAGTGTCTCATCGCCTTGCTTAAGTTGTCCTGGTTACTGCATGATTTGTACTAGCGAAAGGTGGAATGTGTGCTTATGTCTGTAATGATTTTAGAGTTGGGACTGGGTTGCTATCCATGATGGCCGCCCGCCCATGATTTTGCTTCTGTTCTTAAAATTGATCACTTTTTTTAGTGGGATTACATGATTAATTCCATATTTTTGTGCTATGTATAATAACTTGAGCTTATTGATGTTTAATTTTGCCTTGCCAGTTGACTGTCAAATCTTCCATCTCACCCACTTCAAAAGTCATCGTGATGTACCCTAGTCTACGAGACAAGGGTGCAACCTATCTTCGATCTGTTGCAGATGCAAATAATTTTTCCATAGACCAGATTCAAGTGATTGGTAAAAGAGCCTCATCTCTTACAGCTGATGACCTGAAACATAAAAAAGTAAATGTTGTAAATGCCATTAGTAGGTGATTTTGAATATTCGTCAATTCCCTCATTCTTGTTTGAATTCAGAGTTTCATATGCTGTTGTGTTTTATGAATGCATCTTGATATTATTAATTATCTGTTCATATCCATAGGTTAATTTATTAGTGGGGGAGCCATTTTATTATGGAAGTGAAGGAATGCTTCCGTGGCAAAATCTACGATTCTGGTTCGTAAGATACCAACTCATATTACCCATTGCCCCTTAAAGTAGGGCTTTCTATGTCCTAATGTCACAATCTTTGTTCATTATCTCGGGAAATGTTGTGCCACACAGTCTGTCCTTTTAAGAAACTGGGTGTGTATTTTGTATTGTTCCGTTGTCTGGTCCTTGTGAGAAATGGTTGTAATTTATCTTTTAAGGGAGTACACATGATGATTTCCGATTAGCTGCATTGTTAAATTAGCACTTTCTTATTCTTTAGCAGGTGAGTTTAGATATGTTTTGAAACGAAGGAAGTACAGTTAGTTACTTATATCAATATGTTGATTAATTTTGCACTTTAAATCATTCACTGTAAAAAACTTGATTCTTTAGAGCTGTCCTTTTATTTTTGGCATATTTCTGTACAAGGAGATAATTCCTCTTGTTTTTATTGATGTTAGAGATTTCTACACTCTGCTAGTGCATGCTGCTTTTCAAAGATTTCCTACTGTGAAGCCAACAATTTTCTATATTGTAAGGTAGCCTGTAGTATGTCCATCACAGATTCACAATAGGACATGCAATTGACCACTTGATCCTGTACAACTTGTTTGGTTAAGGAATGGAATAGAGTTTAGATCAGTATGTCGCCACCTGATCCCTCAAACACACTTGCTTAGTAGAAAAAAAATCAGGAATGGGATGATGTCATCATGAATCAAATCATGCTGGATGGTTTGATTTATGCTTTCTGCATGTATAGCCAACAATATTAATTTTTTTTGGGGTTTAGGCCTAATAGGTGCCGGTTATTTATAGGAACCGGCACCTATGTGGCTATTATTGGTGCCGGTTCGTATTATTAGCCGGCACCTATTTGTATAATAGGTGCCGATTCTCGATAGTATCCGGCACCTATTAGGCCGAATAGGTGCCGGTTTTTAATAGGAACCGGCACCTATTCCCCTAAATAGGTGCCGGTTAAAGAACCGTTACCAATAACCAAAGTCATTGGTGCCGACCAATAGGTGTCGGGTCCGAAACCGACACCTATTGGGGGTTTCGAACCGACACCTATTAAGTTTTTTGTAGTAGTGTGGCGGGGGAGCTCCGGTGAGGCGCGCATGCGACGGAGCAATGGGGTTCGGAGAAGAAAACTCCGAACCCGTTTGGGATATCAACAACCGTTGGATCAGTCCTGTGCGGCCCAGATGAGTTAAGAGTAACTAACTACTCGTGGTGACACACACTGTAATTCATGGGCTGATGAAGGCCTTCAAGTTGGGCTTGATCGGTCGTAATTGAAATTCACCACGCCAATGGGGGCACTCGATCAAGCTTGCGCTTAGCTCGCGGATTGAACACTGAGATGAATGGCAGGCACCAATTGGGACGGCGGATGAACCAACGAGCCACCGGCCGGTTGGTTGGTGATTAAGAAAGCAGTAGCTGCTTGCAAAGAAGCAAGCTAAGTCTACACGGTTGGTAATTGTCAGCCTCGGCGAGAGCTCAGCTCCGGCGTGTCGTGTATATATAGAGAGAGAGATAGAGAACCCGTGTCATCGGCATCAATGGTGGCAGCGTCGGATACACAGTTCCATCTCGTTCACTGTCTCCGCAGCACTGGAGCATCCTTGTCGTCCCCGGCGCGGCCAGGCGAGAGCGGTGTGGACGACGCAGAGATCGATGTTACGGCAACGGTGTGGCGGCGGCGGCGGCAACAGGCAACTCGGCTCGGCATGATCGAAGACACGGTGGCGCAGCGGTCGGAGTTTAAAACTCCAAATCTCACCGCGGGACGGGGCTATCTGCAATTCTTCAGCCGATCGATCACACACGTGTGTTGATGTGAACTGTTTGATCAAGCTAGCTAGTGCGCACAGTTTGAGCACTATTTTGGTCGGTGAAGAGCTCCGCGACGGACTCCAAGAACACATGCAACGCCGCCACAACCCGCACCCCACAGTCTATACAGCGATGGCATCAACCACCGGGGACGACGAATGGCGCCGGAGATCGATATCGAGCAAGACGCTGTTGGTGCTCGGGACGTCACGCGCGCGATTCCTCAGTCGTCATCGGCCGGCGCCGGCGAGGTTCGATGCCACGTCCCACGTGCGAGGGAAGTGCGGCCGCGACGAAGGACACGAATACACACCATGAGACCTCGTCGAGTTGGCAGCGCCATGGTAAGGTGTTTCTTCCCGTACTCCAGAGAGGAGGTGGCAGCGCGCGTGTTCATCGTGTGCGTGCGACCGCCCGAGACGGGGGGGCACAAGCAGGGAGCCGTCAAGATGCGGCGGCGTCGGCGCTCGGAAGCGGGGCGAGGCAGGCATGAGTCTGGCGGACGTGGCGAGGGGGTTCGGAGAAGAAAACTCCGAACTCCCTCGGGATCTCGTCTGGGCCGTTCGATCCGGCCTGTGAGGCTCAGATGAGAGGAACGCCATGCAATTGGGCTTCGAAAAAAAGGATGTTGGAAGCTGCTCGATCACGTTGCAGTGTTGCATGGGTAGCTGATCTCAGCAGGATCGATCCTAACTGAAAATCATCATGTCAATGAGGTTCGGAGTTGAAAACCCCGAGCCCACCCACTGTCAGATTGAACACTGAACTGATGAATAGCACCAATTTGGGGCGGACTGTACTGTACATGACATCTCTGACAGGCCGCCGGCGGGGACCGATGACGCTGGAGAGGTCGACCTTGATACTGTTGGCTCACCGGACTTCGGGCCAGTCGTCACCGGGGCCGGCGAGGGTCGACACGCCACGTGATGAACCAAACAATCCACCGGTTGGTATGAAAGTAGCTGCTTGCAAAGGAAACAAGTTGAGTTTCTGAACAATTTGAACGAACTTAAGGAATAAAATTTTGAACGAACAGTTTCCGAACATTTCAGTACCAAAATCTTGTTACTGTCCTATGGGTAACAAGAGCTTTGTTACCAAAACAAGTTCGCGCCCAACAATGCGTCAATGCCACGTGTGATAAATGAATTCTGTTACGGCATGGCGTCTCCTTGGGGAAATCGCAAATACTATAATCTTTGCTTTGTCTAAAAAAAAAACTATAATTCTGACCCAGAAATGCGTAAGAAAGACGATGCAAGCTTTTTCGTCAGGGATGCAGCTGTCCTCTGACCTATATTCCTTAATTCAGTACTAAAATATTTGATTCAAAATGCTTCAGAAAGATGCAGGCGTTGCGGTGATATTATGATGGATCAAGACGAGATCATTCTGAACTCCAATGCACTCTGCACCTCGGACGCAGGGAGAAGATGATGCTCCTGCGTGGGACGGGGCGACAGGCACAGTCCGTGCTGGCGTTTCTCTACCGCCACCGGCGCCCCGACGAGGTGTGCATGGGCCGCGGGGGTTCGCAGAACAAAACTCCAACCCCCTTTGGGATATCTTGGCCCGTCGGATGCGACGGTGGAGCTCCGGCGAGGCGTGCATTAACAGGGACGGGGCAAGAAGGAGGTCGAAGAATAAAACTCCGAACCTCTTTTGGATATCCACAACCGTTGGATCAGACTTGAGCGTCTCAGAGGAGTTAAGAATAACTAGCTAAAATTTTTTACAGGTAAATCTATTTTATAACGTACACAAAGAACTTGCTACGGCCTCACATTATCTAAAATTTATTATAGGTAAATCTATTTTATAACGTATATATATATCTTTTTTAGAGGATGGCGTGCTTATCCTTAACAATGTTATTTGTACAAATCATTTACTTGATCAGTTTAGAAAAAAAAATACAAGGGCTGGGTATCGAAGGTCCTATTGATTGGCTACTTGAATGTAATTAATATCATATTAGAGTATAGTATCAATTGAATACAGATGGTAATTTGATATTTTTTGAACAAACCGATGGTAATTTGATATTTAATTGGATGAAATCAAATGGAAGAAAACACATTCAGGGATGAACAATAAAAAGTGCACATTTAGCTATAAATGCATGCATATCATAAAAGTCATGTCGAGACCGAAGAGACCTTTTTTTGCAGGGACCGAAAAGACTCTGTGACATGGGTCACTGTCACCCGTTAATTATGATTATGAGGATTATATGTTAACCACTCAAAATCTAAATTAGATGGTAGTAAGTTAAGGAATCTGTTTTCTGTGAAGACCTTGTACATCAGGATAACCTTTTATTGATCCAAACTCACACAAGGAAAGGCAAAATCCACTACCGAGGGTGCCTTGAAGACAACAAATACTCTGCTTCGAGGCTATATTGCCTAGTTGACTCCATGTTTGTGCCATCAATATTGGGTTGCTCCCTGTGACATGATTCTCCATGGATTTCTTTCTACCCATAGTATGTGGTACTTCTTCTTGCTGTAGAAATGATGATCGTATGCTTTCAAGTGTCATCTCCACCTGTCTCATGGTTGGTCGTTCCTCTGCTTGCAACTTAACACATGCCACGGCTAACACAGCTACTTCTTTAACTTCTTTGCCTCCCTCTTCCATAACTCGAGGATCAAGTATGTCAAACAAGTTGTCATGTGCGAGTAACGCGGTGAAATGTGCAACAAGACTATCATCCTCATGTGACCTATATGAGTATGGTTTCTTTCTAGTAAGTAGCTCTACTAGAACGACACCGAAACTATAAACATCGCTCTTCTCGGTGAGACGTCCTGTGTAGTAGTACATTGGGTCTAGGTATCCCATTGTTCCTTGAATAGCAGTTGTAATCCCTGTTTGTTCGGCTGGAATGCACCTTGAAGCTCCAAAGTCTGATACTTTTGTTGTTAATGAGCCATCTAATAGGATGTTATGGGACTTAATATCCCTATGAATTATAGGGAATGAAACAGCCGAATGAAGATAGGCAAGTGCTCTAGCTGTTTCAGTTGCAATTCTGAGCCTATCTTCCCATAGCAATGATGTTAGTCCATCAACGTGAAGATGATGGTAAAGGGTACCATTTGATATGAACTCATACACCAACAATGGTACTTCTGTCTCAAGGCAACATCCAAAAAGTTTCACCACATTACGATGGTTGATTTGCGAAAGAATGGCTACCTCGTTTATGAACTCATCAATCTCTCTTTGGATTGTCACCTTCGATTTCTTAATGGCAACGACATGAAGATCCGATAGAATACCTTTGTAGACGGTGCCGTGCCCTCCTCCGCCAAGTTCACGTGTTTCGTCAAAGTTGTTGGTGGCCTTCTCCAGTTCTGCCAAAGGGATGATCATCCTTTCAGCAATATCAGCCTTTTGAGATACCAACTGTTGCAACAGATGCCCACGGTTTTGCTTGAAAAACTTGTGTCTTAACATTCTTGCTCTACGATGCTTAATCTTTCTTGTTAAAAAGACAGCACCAAGTGCTAGGAGAAAAAGCCCGGCACCACTGCCAATTCCTATACCAACTGTTAAACCTGGGGCATAATAGGAAAAATGGAATCTTCATTAGAGTTAGTGACATTGAAACCTATGAATCAGAAGAACAGATTTTACTGTCTGTTATTGAGAGCAGTTCGTGCTAGTACTAGCCGAACAGTAATAATAACAAGTTTCTTTCTCCATTTTAAAATATTGTAACCTAGGATAAAATTTGACTTATTTTAGAACAACGAATCTGATTTTAGGATGGGTCAAATCC
This sequence comes from Oryza officinalis, assembly GCA_008326285.1. NCBI lineage: Eukaryota > Viridiplantae > Streptophyta > Magnoliopsida > Poales > Poaceae > Oryza > Oryza officinalis. Next base: position 34,972,225 of record BDMV01000009.1, on the reverse strand, counting down.
TATCCTAAGTTGTAATATTTTGGAAAAAGGTAATAACCAAAAAAAAAGCAACATACGTGAATTAAAGAGAAGATTGGTGTGTAAAACAGAGTTGTATGGCATATATAGATGCAATACACAGTTAAGTAGGAGTATGTAGTAATAGTACTAGCTAGATTAGTTTAATTATCATCGTCACATCTGTGAATAAATTTGAAGCAGATCGATTTAATTTAGTTACCTATATTGGATTTGACGCAGCCTTTTGGAATGTACTGGTTACCAGGAGCACCGCGCGGGCAGCGGCACAGGAACGATCCGGCCGTGTTGATGCACTCGCCGAAGCAGCCGTGCTCCTCTGCTCGCTCGCACTCATTGATGTCTAGGCATCCGCCGGCGATGTACGGGTTTCCGTCGTACCCCTGGTCGCACTGGCACACGTAGCCGGTGCGGTAGTTGCCGGTGACGTTGCGGCAGAAGCTGTTGCTGCTCCGGCACGCGCTCCTCGCCGTGTCCATGGGGCAGGACCAGTTGCCATCTACAGCTGGCAGTTGCTGTGGCAGCATAACCGGGCCGGATGCCACCGCCCACTCCAGCACCACCGGAACCGGCCAGAGCGAGGTGTTCGTCTTCGTCGACAGCAGCTCGTCTGTTAGCTTCAGCTATAATCCTGTGCCGCTTTTCTCTCTCGTTTCCTGTAGCGCGTCATAGAATTGTTGTTTCTTCAGTTTCTCTGTTTCTTTTCCTGTAAGCCGGGTCTTCTGAGTTGTGCGTCGTGTGCGAGTCTCCCGCAACGTCGTGGTCACGTCGTTGTGGATGATGGCGTAGTGGTGTCAGTTTCAGTTTGAGTCTGTACATATTGGCTATATACATGTGCATCAGAAAATGTCGCAAGCAAGTTCGCGACACCAAAACACTCTGTTCATGTGCGTTCATCCCAGTTCAGTATTCAATCGTGAGTGAGAGAGAGATACGGTGAAGAACATTGATCCTTGGCCCGGCTGACATTCGTTTGTTAGCTTCAGCTATAATCCTGTGCCGCTTTTCTCTCTCGTTTCCTGTAGCGCGTCATAGAATTGTTGTTTCTTCAGTTTCTCTGTTTCTTTTCCTGTAAGCCGGGTCTTCTGAGTTGTGCGTCGTGTGCGAGTCTCCCGCAACGTCGTGGTCACGTCGTTGTGGATGATGGCGTAGTGGTGTCAGTTTCAGTTTGAGTCTGTACATATTGGCTATATACATGTGCATCAGAAAATGTCGCAAGCAAGTTCGCGACACCAAAACACTCTGTTCATGTGCGTTCATCCCAGTTCAGTATTCAATCGTGAGTGAGAGAGAGATACGGTGAAGAACATTGATCCTTGGCCCGGCTGACATCGTCGGCGACGCCGTCGAACCAGCCCCTCTCGGCGATGCGAACAGCGTCGGGCACCTTGCCATATAACTCGAGGGTCTCATCCAGCCGCTTTAGAATGACCCCGTAGGTGGGGCGGCCAATGGTGATGTTCGTCCGGCAGCAACCGACGCCGGAGCACTTGTCGCCGGGGATGGTTGCCACGAAGGGCAACCCCCATATGTCGTTTATGGAGCAGAAGGAGGAGCAGCCGACGATGACGTTGTCGCTGCCTCCGACGAGGATTACCTGGATGTTGCACCCCGTGATGAGGAGCTCGTTGAGCTTCTCGGAGACAACGTACGGGCCGGAACCCCTGTCGGCGCTGGCGCCCGTCCACGTGCCGTTTCCACCTTTGGCGAATTCCGTGTAGGGGGTGATGTCGACGGCGCCGGCGAGGTCCATGACGCGCACCGTCGAGTCCGCCAGCGAGACGTCGACGACCTGGAGGGTGCCGTTGCCGAGCATCAGCCGCGGCGGCCTGCGCGTGGCGTCGCAGGTGAGGGCGAAGCCCGGAAGGGAGCAGCCGTCGCCGATGCCGAACGGGTACGGCACGCTCACGTTGCCGCACTTGTCCGGGCAGCTCGCCGCAGGAGGCCCTGCGCCGTCCACCGACCACATCATCAGCTGCAGCACCAGCAGCAGCGTTGCCGCCGGAATCATCACCGTTGGCATGGCAATCTAGCTTTTCTTCTACACCTACCACTAGTCTACCACATTTCGGTCCATCAAATCAAAACACATAGATATATAAATTGTACGTACAGTACACCCCGAGATCTGGATCTCGGCAAATGCAGTTGTAATAATATCACCAAGTTGCAAAACTAGTTAGGTTTTTTACGGTGAAATCAGTCTATTTAGGTTCATACTATTTTTCATTGGTAGGTGACGTATCTGTTAACAACGAGACGCTCATGATGATTTTATCCGGTCTCTTTCGGATGTACCTTAGGGGTGAGTTTTAAGGACGGTAACTCCGTCGATCTCAAAATATAGCCATCTAATTTTTCGGATGTGCATATATAAATAATGATGTGATTTTGTTAACCTCAATCTCAAAATATATCGACTCAATCTTTCAAAAATGCTCATGGGGTAGGATATACCTGTGTGTTCATAGAATGAGTGCATACATGTTTTGAGCGTATGTGCGTTTGTATCGTGTATTTTTTTTTAAAATATAACCAAGTTCACAACTTGACCACTTGTCTCCAAAGTTGGCTTGCTTAACCAATGAAAATACGTGCATGCATGCATGCGTGGATCCACGAGTACGTTGACTTGACTGATCAGTACAATATGCTTGCTCAGTTGACTGTTTAAGACTGTGTTTTTGTTTTTTATTGTAGTTCTTAACTTCTTCTTTGCTCGTTTGTTATGCGCATGCTTTCCAAACTATTAAATATTATGTATTTTTAAAAAAATTTTATAGCAAAGTTGATTTTTAAAAAAACATACGAATCCATTTTTTAATTTTTTTAATAATACATAATTAATTATGCACAACTCATCCCACCGTTTTGCATACCGAGAGATATGGGTTTCTGATCATACCTCAGAACACAAGCCTAAACAATCTCCTGAGCCCATACATGTACCTAAATGCAGTCCAAGAGGTTTTAAAATTTAGTCCAAGAGGCTAGTGTACACTCCCACGGTTGAATATTTTGAATTTTAAGTTGAAAGTTTTAAATTTTAGATTAAAAGTTTTATATTTTGAGTTGAGATTTTTTAATTTTCATTTGAAAGTTTTTAAATTTGACCTAACAATTGTAGGATCGAAGAACAAGAACTAAGCCAACCAGAGAGGGGTGAATGGTTGTAGTACTGTTAACAACGGATTTTCGTAATCGACCCGGAGAGGGAAGAGGAAACCGAAGCAGAGAGAAAGGATTAAGTTAGAGTCGGACCAAGTATCGTATCGGACTCAGTGAACGTATCGGACTAGGAGAAACGCTAGCAGGGAAAGTGTATCGGCCGATACGGATTCAATATGGTCATTGGCCGATAGAGGCTGGAAGTTGACAGAGTCAGCGTGGGCTTGGTCTGGGCTCGAGATAAGCTTCAAGGAAGTTGCCAAATAGAGATAAAGCTCGGTTTTAAGCAATTGTATCTTGTAAATCAAGTAGGTTTAGATTTAATTTTTGGCAAGAGTCTGCCGCAAAGACTTGTTTATTAATTAGAGATAAGATCGTGTCCTACACGGACCGTGTTGTAATCTCGGGTATAAATATCCCGGTAGTTTGTACATAGAAGCTCTCAATCAATCACACAATCAATCAAGTTCAATCTACTTTCGGCGCATCGCCAGCCAACCCTCGCAAGAGGTTAACTCCCGACGAGTTCTTGCTTCCCCAGAGCAGAGGTAAGAACTCGTACCCGACGATCTACATCGTCAGGGCTAGCGTGTCGCTTTAGGCATGTTAAACCCTGGCGATGTGATCGTCGTTTATCGTGTGTTAGCTAATCTTGACGCGGTTTTCTAATTCTATCTCGCCAGCGGTTAACTCGTTTTAGGGTTTATTGCCGACGACGATCGAATTAGTTTGCTCGTTTAGATTATCTAAGGCATCCACCATCCCAAAAACGATCGACGACTTGATTTTCTTTGTATTAATTCTCGATCTACACTCTGAGTTGCTATCGACCTTAGTCGTGTTTCGAGGTTTAACCCAAAGCCTGTTTTTCGATCGTAATTAAGGATAGCACCGGTGTTTTAGCCGGTCTTACCTAATGCATGTGATTAGCTATGTTCTTGCATGTATTTGCCACTCATACAGGCGGATTAGTGAATATAAATGTATCGGCTACAGGGTATTCTCAGGATCTCTCTGTGATTGGTGTATTTATATTGGCCGATTGGCTTGTATAAGTTCGCACTAGAGTATTAGCTAGTGTATTTATCTTTATGCAACCCTCATCGGCCGATTCCAGTAATTTGCTATAAACACATTAACATGGGCCGATGGGATTAGATCTATTTTATCAGTTATATCATATTATTACTTCAAGTAAGCCGATATAGCTTTGCCCTACGGCTAGGTCTCCACGATGCAGCATCGGCCTATTGGCCGATCGGCCATCGTTTCTCACATGGTTTACTTGTTTATTCTTATTGATTGTAGATCAAATCAACTGGTACACCCTACACGCACCTAGGCAAGCCATTGGACCTGCACTGGAGCTAAGCAGATCTCCTAGGCCGCCGTGGAAACGTGGAACCCGTTTTGTTGCGAGGCGGGTCTAAATTCTACGCCAACAAGTACCCAAAAACCAAAACTTTTAGCGGAATTAAATGTTACCCTCAAATCAATGTAGATCAGTCAAACTCATACAAGAAATCCTAATCCACCTAGGAAACCTTCCCGTACAAGAAACCAACATTACATATTCCAATTGTACCAAATTTGGACTCCTTCCAAATTCGACTCCGCTTCCCATACGCACACAATATCTCCATCGTATGCCATATGGAATCATCACCAACCACGTGCATTAATCTTTAGCCTAAGTATCCTGCATGATATCTGTGGCGCCCCTGACTATGCTGGTCTAGAAAATCAACCGGCATAGACTGGAGGTCACAATCTTATCTGTGAATACAGTACCAGTCCCAGGATACTCGAGCTGGTACTCACAGGATAATAGTGGAATCCAGAAATACAAAGCTTTTTATTACAACATTGTTGGAGGTCTCAAATTACTACCGTCGTGGACAAACCCCAGACTGGTAGAAAGACTGAAAGAACAACGCAAGCGGAAACATAACAATAATGGAGGGTGACATGAAGCAAGAGGACAACCAAAACTCCACAGGCTATGCTTGGGAACTAGGCTTGAAACCCAGAGAAGTCGTACTCGACCTGCTCTTGAAAGTAGGCCTCGGCGGAAGGGTCAGGGTATCCTTCTTCTAACTCTATAAATAATAATAGCAAGGGTGAGTACTCGTTGTACTCAGCAAGCCCGGGGAAAATATGACATGCAAGGCCAATAACAAGGGGTGGGACGGTTTTATTTAGAAAACCAGGTTTTATAAATCATTTAGTTGTAAACCTCTAGTGTAATTGTTTTTAGTTTCGAAGTAAGGCTCACGCCTTACTCCATTCCACAGGTTGCTTTGCAACAACCTGTCACTGTAGTAATTCAACACCAACACCGTGCCATCTCAGCACTGCTCGGCCATCTCAGCCACACTACTTTGGCCATCTCAGCCCTAACCACACCTTGGTGCCAATCGACACCCCGAGTCACACAGACTCGTTCCCAACCACGAAGGCTGGCCGTCCGCCACAAAGGCAAACTCTGGTGACGGTACCCATTCCAAGAATTTATTTATAAAACAAACACTACGCTATGAGAAACACTTCACATCCGCCCATGACCGTGGGCACGGCTGTTTAAACAGTTTGACTAAACTCTGCAGAGGTTGCACGCTTTACCCACACGTCGCGGACTTCTCGCATTACCGAACACATGTGGATCAGACATGGCCGACAAAGGAGAGCTCGCTACAAGGCTTTTCCATAACCAAACCATAAATATCCCGTGCCCCACAGTTGGGTGGAATCTCTCCACCAAGCATCAGGCCAAATTTCAAGCCCTCATCTACTCAGGCCCCACCGTATGGACTCCGACACATCCCCACTGCAGGAGATTGCCATACTCGCCACCATACCAGTGCTCCTCAACTGCTAGCCTGCTAGACATCTATGTTTTAGCTATTTACTCGGCCAGGGGCATCCCATTCTACCCGTGTGGTCGCACTGTCATATGTTCAGATGAATTTCCCAAAGGAAACGGTCCTTATGGACAATACGTAGTCAAACCACCAAGGTACTGACTCCCGCATCATCAGGTTTTTAAAACACTTTTCCTCTTCTTAACCATACCGACATCTCGCCGGGTTTTCAAAATATAAATTTCCCAGTTTTGTTTTCCCACACGACAGCACAATCGTGACCTATAGGTAATCTACTTTGGCATTTTAAATACCAACGCAAAATATGTAGTGGAGTTACAAAGGAATGGGGTCATCAATTTCTAAATATTAAAAGTGCGACTACTGGGAAGGTCCGACGATTTATATTTGAATCGTGGCCAAAAACAGTGTAACCTAAAGCATGCAATTTGGCAAACAAAATATTTAATTTAAAAATATAGGCGCAATAAATGGTCAAGGGGGCTTGCCTTGTTCCGCGACAACGGGCGGAGCGTCGAACTCCTGTGCGAATCCTCCGTCCGACTCGGGTTCTAAACACAACAAAACAAAAGAAACAAACAATACATAAAACCACTGCTAAACCAAAACAAAACACGAAAAAGACAGCGTTAATAAATAGAGGGGAATTTTTGAAAGATTTTGAAATTTGAACGGAGTCAAACGGAGTTCGGGATGAAAAGATAGGGATTTTTGAAGTTTTGGGAATTTTTGGAGGATTAATGAATAGAGAGGAATATTCCAGGGAATATTCCGAGTGGGGCCCGGCTGTCAGGTCAAAGGGGGTCAAGGGAGAGAGGGAGGGATGTGGGGCCCGTGGGTCCCACTCCTTTTCTTTCTTTTCTTTCTTTTTTTTTTCTTTCTTCTCCTTCTTATCTCCTTCTCTCTTTTTCTTTGCTTTCTCTGTTCTCTTTCTTCTCTCTTGTTTTCTCTCTGCCGCATGGGAGAGAGGCCGGGGGGGAGGGCGGCGAGCTGCGGCGGGCTCGGCCAAAGGGGGGGTGCGGCGCGGCGGCGGCAGGGAGGGGAGGGGGCGGCGGCCTGGCGCGGTGGGGGCGGCGCCGGCGCAGTGGGGGCAGCGGCCGGGGCGGCTGCGCGCGGCGTGGCGGCGTCGGCCGGCGGCTGCGCGGCGTGGGGCCGGCGGCTGGGCGGCTGGGCGGCAGGGGTCGGTGGCTGGGTGGCAGGGGGTCGGTGGCTGGGCGGCAGGGGGAAAAAGGATGGCGTCGACCGGCGTCCTGGCGGCACGGGGCCGGCGGCTGGGCGGCTGCATCGGCGCCGAGCGGTGGGGAGGGAAGGGGGCGACTCGGCCGGGGAGGACTCGGGCAGGGTAGGGAGAGGGAGGAGTTGGGGACAGAGGAGGAAAGGGAGTTTGGTCGTGCAGGGGAAGAGGGGAGGAGGCCGGTTTTTGGAAAAACAGGGGAGCTACCTCGACGCAGCGAGCTCCGGGACTTCGGCGATTCGGCTCCGGAGTGGTGAAAATGGAGTGGTGAATCGGCTGAGGAACTCCACGGTAAGATTGCTTGGGTATTTATACTGCCGGAGTGATTCGGGAGCAGAAACTTGGCGATGAGAATTTTCACTGATGTCTCTGTGTCTGCTTCTCTGTCTGCAGACTCCAGCCGCTGTCGTTGCCTGGCTTGCTCGGCGAGCGGCGCGGAGCGGTGCCTACCTTCACTGGTGCTGTTGTCGCTGCCCGGCTCGCTCGGCGAGCGGCGCGGAGCGGTGCCTAATCTTCACTGTGCTGGCAGGACGGTGCCTAACCGTCGATTTGCAGGGGGGGTTTAGGGAAAAAAAAATGGACAGAGACAGAACATGCATGCATGATTAAGGGATGAGCCTGAGTGATTTTCCTGCAAAGGGCCTCCGGGTGAAAAGAACGGATAAACACCGGGCGGTAGAAATCCAAAATATTTTGGAATATTTCGGACGGAAAGAAAATGATTTGATACGACCGGGGAAAATAAATAAAAACAAAATTAAAACTAACTTGGGAAATAAACAAAAAATAAAATTAAAACAAATTTTGAAATTTTTGGGGATTTTGAACGGAAAGACAGAGCGACGTTAAACTGCGGTTCCTAGAAAAATGAGGGCGTTACAATATCTAACCATCCGGACGTCACCTTATCTCCAAGTTGACTCCCGATCCATCACCGGCAATACTCTCCCGAGACGTAAAGATTACCTACACATGAATCAAACAAAGAAACCATATCCGAGCACAAGCTATTCCAAACTTGACTCATTGTTAGCACACAACAGTATTACATACGCATAGTATCCATCTGGAAGTCATAAACATGAATTAACCATGGATATCCAATGAAACAACCCGAAACCGAAACCAACATAGAGTCGGCCGGTCAGACCGCGTGCTGGCCGGTCTGACCGCACACATACCTCCAGTCTGACTGGCCATGACTGCCCGGTCTGACCGGATCCACTGTTCACCGTCTGAAAACACAATCATCTCAAAAACCACTTCGCCAATAATCTCCAAATATCAAAACCAATAACCTCATATGCCAATTGTTCATCACAACAAAAGAATCAAACACACTTTGATTTTACAATCTCTCCCTTGATGAACACATTGGCAAACTCATCGAAAATGCATGTTTTGGTGTTTTGAAAAATAAAAATAAAAATAAAAATTTCTCCTCCTTTGAAAGAAAAAAACAAAGAAAAACACTTGCATTTGCATTGTTGCATTATTTGTAACTCTTCTCTCCCTTTTAACAATGATTTCATTAAGCATGGAATTATGTGCAGTGAATATTCAAGAGCTTAATAACATACATATAGTAATTCATGTCATGTAGTGTAACAAAGAGAAGATAAACCCATCAATTATATAGCAAGCATAAACTAGAGTACAAGCATAAACTAAAGATTTTACAATTAAGGTCAATAATACAATCAAGATTCATGAATTCAAAAGATTTATAATGCAACATCTTTACAAACACATAGATTGAAAAATAAATTCACACATATAGACCTATTGCAATCATTACTCTTTCCCAAATTAGCTTTAGCACAAAACAACCAAGAGAATTTTCAGAGCTTTTTTTTCATATTTTTGCTCATTTTTTAATTATTTCGGGTACGTCCTTGTCGTCAAAACTGTTTTCAAGGATTCAGCACCCATTATTTTCTCATATCGAATACGTTCTTGTCGTCAAGACTGTTTCCAAGGATTTGGTATTCATTTTTTTCATAAATATTTTTTCTCTTTGCACAATGAGCAATTTCAAAGCTATTTGAGGAATAACCATTCAATAAAGCATATACATAAGCATTTACAATTCAACCTATGCAGTAGTATCAATATTGCATATTTCATTAATTCAAATATAAAATTTAAGTGTCATGCATCATCTCTCTTAAAAAGCAATATCTAAACTTTATGAAAATACTAAAATTCATACAAGCTATAAAATAGACAAATAAACCTTCAAAGTATTGCTAGCATGAACAAAAACACTATATGCATAATACAAAGCTCTCTTTCAATTTGTTTTTTTATTGTTGCTTGATAAAATCAAGAGCACAAAAACTCCCCCTCAAACCAGGCCAAAAGGATGAATGATTCCCAACTCTCCACGAAGAAAAGCAAAACGAGATGAATCCAATGGTTTAGTGAAAATATCCGCAAGTTGCAATTTTGTAACCAAAAATTTCAATTCAACATCTCCCTTTTCAACATGATACTTAGGCTAAAGATTAATGCACGTGGTTGGTGATGATTCCATATGGCATATGATGGAGATATTGTGTGCGTATGGGATGCAGAGTCGAATTTGGAAGGAGTCTAAATTTGGTACAATTGAAATATGTAATATTGGTTTGTTGTACGAGAAGGTTTCCTAGGTGGATTAGGACTTCTTGTATGAGTTTAGTTCGTGGCTTTAGGCTGCCTACCTCGTGTATAAATAGAGAGGGAGGGTGTGGCTTCCCGGTATCGCTTTTGAGAGCATTGAGTTGAAAGTTTGGTTAGGGTTTCGAGTCTAGCCGAGATTTTCGTGAGGAGTGCTGTTGTTGCACTTTGTAAACATAGAGAGAAGTAATAAAGTTGTCATCTACTTTGAGAGATCTTCAATTTGTATTTACTCGGTTTCGGCGGTCTAACCGGCGAGACACCGGCGGTCAGACCGGCAGGACAGGGCGGTCAGACTGGTGATACAGGGCGGTCAGACCTTCAGGACAGGGCGGTCAGACTTTCAGGACAGGGTTGTCAGACCGGTTGATCTATACCGATCAGACTGATCTACATCAATTTGAGGGTAACTTTTAATTCTGCTAAAAGTTTTGGTTTTTGGGTACTACAACCATTCACCCCTCTCTGGTTGGCTTAGTTCTTGTTCTTCGATCCTACAGTGGTATCAGAGCCTCGTTTTTCTTCTTTGGATTTTTACGGATCTAGAGTTTTAAGCCATGGCTAACAAGTTTTCAACTAAGCCGCATATTTTCGATGGTTCGAATTTTACTTTTTGGTGTCATAAGATGCAATCTTACAGTATGGCCCAAGATTATGATGTTTGGCAAAAGGTTGCTCTTCCTTATGAGTTTCCTGATCAAATTACTGTTGGCGCAGAATTTCGACCCGCCTTGCAACCAAATGGGTTCCACATTTCCACGGCGGCCTGGGAGGTTTGCTTTACTCTAGTGCAGGTCCAAATGGCTTGCCTAGTTGTGTGCAGAGCGTGCCAGTTGATTTGATCTGCAATCAACAAGAAACAAGTAAACCACGTCAGAAAACAATGGCCGATCGGCCGATAGACCTATAGATGGCCATAAGGCCCGGGGCCCGACGGCCCGGCCCAAGGCACGACAAATTGGCCCGGCCCAGGCACGGCACGGCCCGACTGGGGTCGTGCCCGTGCCGGCCCGGCCCAACAGCCGGGCCGTGCTTGGGCCGCTCCCTCGGCACGGTGGGCCGGCACGGCCCGGCACGAAAGAGGTCGGCACGGTGGGCCGGCACGGCCCGGCACGGTCCAACGGCAGGCACGGCCCGACCGAGGCCTGTTATGCCGGGTGGGTATAAATACCCCAAACCGCATCAAACCGACAAACCGTAACCCTAGCCACATCAGTCTCGAGTCTCGACCGATCCGCCGCTCGCCCGCTCCGCCTCCACCTCCAGGCTCCGACCCCTCAGCCCTCCACGCCTCCATCCCTCTTCGTCGGCGTCTCCGATGGATGCCTCGCCGGATCTAGCACCGAGGGTCAGCGGGCTCCCGCTGGGGGCTTGAGGGTCGTCTCTTCTCTATCCTTTTCTTTCATCTCTTTGGCTGATCCGTGACCGTGAGCTCTTCGTCTCCGCCTCTCCGGTCACCGGATCGACGGTCGCATTGTCGATTTCCTCTCCATTCTGTACTTTTTTTTGCAACCCTCATCGTTTCTCTTCGTCAGATACTCAGATCCACTCATCCACCCCCCAAATCTAGTCTCTCCTCTTGTCTTCTCGTAGATCTGTGGATCTCTATCATCAACGGCAACTCCGGTGCTCCGGATGCGCAGGTACAAGCTTTTTTTTTAGTTTATTTTCTCTATTCGATCAGATCCGTAACTACTCTCTGCTCTCGTCGTTGTTTCATTTGTTCTTGCAGGTCGCTAAGCGGCAGGCGGCAGCCACCGTTGAGGAACCGGAGTGCCTGCGATGGATGGTGATCCAACCTCATGCAACTACGAGGCGAGGGCGATGGGGACGCAGGGTGATGACGAAGATGACTTGGAGGAGGAACGCATCGAGGTGTTTGGCAACACTGCTTCACCTCTGAGAGATCTGTCGCAGCCGGAGCCACACGATGATGGTACCGGTGCCGATGGCAACGGTGCTCCGTCTGGCTCAAGTGCTAGCAACAAGAGGTCCAGGTCTGAGGTATGGGACGACTTTGAAGAACTCTTTGAAGAGCGCAATGGCGCTCAGGTTCGCGTTTCTGCTAAATGCAATTACTGTCATAAAACATTGTCTGCTCGTTCAACTGGTGGTACTGGACATTTGCTTAGGCATATTAAATCGTGCAAACCTAGAAATGTTGGTGCTTTGTCTCAGTCCATGCTTAGGTTTAATGCTGATGGTTCTGTTAGTCAATGGGAATATAAACCGGATGTGGCTAGAACTGAGTTGGTTAGGTTGATTGCTAGAGAGGATCTTCCACTTACTTTTGGTCAATCTGCTGCTTTTGAGGAGTATATTCAGAATGCTCACAACCCTAGATTTAGTGTTGTCTCTAGGCAAACTATCAGTAGGGACGTTTTTAAGGTCTTCGACAAGAGACGTGCTATGCTTATTGATACTTTGAAGTCTGTTAGCTCTGTTGCTTTGACATCTGATATATGGTCTGGTAATGCTAAGGAGGATTATTTGAGTGTTGTTGCCCATTTTGTTAATTCTAATTGGCAATTAGAGAAGAGGATTTTGGGACTGGTGCTAATTGATGTGTCACACAATGCTGAAAATATTTCTGAACGTGTGCTTTCTGTTGTTCAAGAATATGGTTTGACTAATAAGATCTTCTCTATTACCCTGGACAATGCCTCTGCTAATTCTAAAGCAATGGATAGTCTTAAACCTGCTCTGTCTGGTTATATTGGTGATTTATATTTGCATCAGCGTTGTGCATGTCATATCATCAATTTAATTGTTAAGGCTGGTCTAGAAATCTTCAAACCCATGCTTCAAGATTTTAGAACTGCTATTTCATTTATAAATGCATCTAATCAGCGCATTGCTTTATACAAAAACTTCTGCATTGCTAAAGGTATTCGTCCTCGTAAATTTGGTTTGGACATGAATGTTAGATGGAATGCAACTTATCTAATGCTTAAGCATCTCTTGCCACATAGGGTCATTTTTTCAGTGTTTATTGCATCTCACCATCCAATGGTTGATGGTCAGCCATTACTGACTGATTTACACTGGACAATTGCTGAAACTGTTCTTTTATTCCTTGAACAATTTTATGATTCAACTGTTATTTTGTCTGGTGTTTATTATCCAACATCTCCATTAATTATGCATCACATTCTTGAGATTGCTGGACATCTAAATACTTATGAGAATGATTGGAACCTTAGAAATGTTGTTGTTCCCATGAAAAATAAGTTCTTGTCATACTGGTCTGAGATTCCATTTCTGTATTCATTTGCTTTTATCTTGGATCCTAGGGCTAAGATCAGGGGTTTTAGCAATGTTCTCCAAATTATGGGACAACTTATTAGTGGTGATTACTCTGCATATTTAAATGAGGTTAGGGCTGCATTGTCTGACATGTATGCTAAGTATGAAAGTAAATTTGGTGCTGTGAGATTACAAAGGGCAACCCCAAGCTCTTCTTCTGGTAAGAAAAAGACAGCTTGGGGGAAAATTTTTGGTGCTGCTGCTTGTGGTTCCAGTCTTGGTGCTGGACTTGGTGCTGGTAATGCTAGTGCTAGTGCCAGTCCAGGTTCTGGATTTGGTACTGGTGCCAGTCCAGGTTCTGGATTTGGTGCTAGTGCTAGTCCAGGTTCTGGACTTGGTGATGCTGGTGCCAGTGCAGGATCTGGACTTGGTGCTGGTGCATTTTGGAGAACTTCTGCTACCGCTTTGATTCAGGCTGTTTCTTCTACTGCTAACATGAATGCATCTGAGTTGTTTGCCTATCTTGATAGTGACACTGTCAACCAATACGATGATGACTTCAATATCCTTAACTGGTGGCATGAGCACAACCACACCTATCCTATTCTTTCCATATTAGCTAGGGATGTTTTGACTGTTCCTGTTTCTACTATATCATCGGAATCTGCTTTTAGCTTAACTGGCAGGATCATCGAGGAGCGACGACGGCGTCTAGCTCCTGACATGGTGCAAGCTTTGGCGCTAATCAAAGATTGGGAGCAAGCAGATGCAAAGATGCAACATACCATGGAGAATTTAGAGCTTATAAACTCTTTTGACAATTTGTTTCTTGATGAAGTAACCACTGCCACTGGGACTGGATGATTGTATTGGACTTGGACTTTATTATGAACATTTGATTAATGCTGTGGGCTGCACTCTTTTTTCCTTTCTAGGGTTTTCTCACGAGGTGTGAGTTTTTACCTAGAAAGGTTTTTAACGAGGCAACCATTGCACTACACAGCTACTTTATTCATTGAAATACTTGTGTCAAGTTTTTGGGTGAAAGTTTATGATTTTGGGTAATTTTTGACTTAGTGAAACTTTTGAATCTTAGAACTGTGATTTCTGTGAATTGTCCATGTCATCTGTGATCTAAGTCAAGTTTTTTGGGTGAAAGTTTGGGTGAAAATTTGTGATTTTGGGTAATTTGACTTGGTGAAATTTTTGAATCTACAACTGTGATTTTTGAAACTCTTCTGTGAATTGTCCATGTGATATGTGATCTTAGTCAAGTGATCTATGCATTTTTGAAAATGTGATCTGTGAATCTTTGATCTGTGATCTGTGAATTTTTGTAAAGGTGATCTGTGAATCTAGAACTGTGAATTCAACTAAGGCATGTTCAAATTTGAATTTGTCAACTAAGTTGTGTAAGTTGTGTTATTTGAATTTGTTAACCAAGGCATGTTCAAATTTATATTTGTCAACTAAGTTGTGTAATTTAAATTTGTTAACTAAGGCATGTTCAAATTTGAATTTGTCAAGTAAGTTGTGAAATTTGAATTTGTTAACTAAGGCATGTTTAAATTTAAATTTTGCATGTTCAATCCATTGATCCATTGAATTTGTCAATCCACTGATCCACTGAATTACTGGTCCACTGATCCACTGGTCCTAAGCCGTGCCTGGGCTAGCCCAGGCCCAATGGGCTGATCGTGCCTTCGTGTCGGCCCGGCACGGCCCGATTGCTACTGAGCCGTGCCTGGGCCTGACGTGCGGCCCATAGGCAGGCACGGCACGGCACGAAATTCCAATCGGGCCGTGCCGGCCCGATCGCTCTCGGGCCGTGCCTATCCGTGCCTGGGCCGGGCCGTGCCGGGCGGGCCTTATGGCCATCTATAGATAGACCGATGACACATTGTCATAGCCCAGCCGATAGGGCAAAGCTATATCGGTTTACTCATGATAAAATAAGATTAAAGCATGAATCCAACCTTATCGGCCTTCATCAACATGTTAATGTCAATCAACGGCATCGGCCGATAAGGGATAATAAAGATTACTACACTAGCTAAAACTCTAGTGCAAATCTACATGAGCCAATCAATCAATATAAACACGTCCATCACAAATAAACCCAAAAGATTAACCTATAACAGATGCATCTATATTCATCGATCTATTCATGCAAATGGCAGATACATATAAAAACCTAGTGATAATCATATGCGTCAGGTAAGACTGGCTGAAACCCCAGTGCTATCCTTAATTACAACCGAAAACAGGCTTTGTGTTAGATCTCAAAACAGGACTAAGGTCGATGACAACTCAAAGTGTGAATCAAGACTTAACACAAAGAAAATCAAGTCACCGATTGCTTTTGGGGATGGTAGATGCATTGAACAATCTAGTCAAGCATAATAATTAAACCGTCACCGTCAATGAACCCTAAAACGAGTAGATCGCTGGCGACGCATAATTAAAACGCCTGTCAAGATTATCCAAGACATGATAAACGACGATCACATCATCGAGGCTTAACGTGTCTAAAGCGACACGCTAGCCCCGACGATGCAGATCGTCGGGAACGAGTCCTTACCTCTGCTCTGGGAAGCAAGAACTCGTCGAAATCAACCTCTTGCGAGGGTTGGCGATGCGCCGAAGTAGATTGAAACCGGTTTGTTGTATTGAGTTGTGAGAGAGTTTCTATGTACAAACTATCGGGATATTTATACCCGAGATTACAACAGGGTCCTTGTAGGACACGATCTTATCTCTAACAAACAACAAGTCTTTACGGCATACTTTTGCCACAGATTAGATCTAAACCTACTTGATTTACAAGATACAATTGCCTAAAATCGAGCCTTATCTCTATTTGGCAACTTCCTTGAAGCTTATCTTGAACCCAAACCAAGTCCATGCTGACTCTGTCAACTTCTAACCTCTATCGGCCGATAACCATACAAATCCGAATCGGCCGATACAGTCTTTCTGCCAGCACCTCATTGAGTCCGATACGCTAACTGTGTCTGATACGAGACCTGGTTTAATTCCAACTTAGCTCCCCTTCTCCGCTTCGGTTTCCTCTTTCTTCTTCGAGTCGATTACAAAAATCCGCTGTTAACAATTACTACTAAAACTTTGAAAACTGAATTTAATAACAATTGCAAAGCTCATAATATTTTGTTAAGTGGAATTTCTCGTTCGGATTTTGATCGTGTATCATATCTTGAAACCGCCCATAAGATTTGGATTGCTTTGAGAGACTTTCATCAAGGAACTACTAATATTAAAGAACTTCATCGAGATCTTTTCAAAAAGGAATACATAAAATTTGAGATGAAACCTAGAGAAGCTTTGGATGATTATCTTGGTAGATTTAATAAGATTTTGAGTGATCTTAGATCTGTTGATTCTTCTTATGATTCAAATTACACACAATCTGAGGTTTCTTGCCACTTTTTGAATGGTCTTGATATGTCTATTTGGGAGATGAAGGTTACATCTATTCAAGAGTCTGTTGATATGTCTACTTTGACGTTGGATTCACTTTACACAAAACTCAAAACTCATGAGATGAATATTCTTTCTCGTAAGATAGATTCTAAGTCTAGTGCTTTGATTTCTCCCTCGACTTCTTTGGATGTTGGTGCTTCTTCGTCGAACTCCACCGCTCTTGCTTTGATTAATGCCATGTCCGATGAGCAACTCGAACTGTTCGAGGAGGAGGACTTGGTTTTGACTGCTAACAAGATTTCTCGAGCTGTGAACAATGTCAGGTACAGGAAAAGAGGAGGTCAAACTCATTGCTTTGAATGTGGTGCACTTGGTCACATTCGTGCACATTGTCCTAAGCTTGGGAGAGGCAAGAAGAAAAACAACGATGGAGAGAAAACCAAGGACAACAAGCCCAAGTCGAACAGCACGTTCAAGGGGAAGAAATCCAAGGATGTGGTCAGGAAGGTGTTGAATCAAGTCTATGCTACTTTTGAGCCATTAAGCGACATAGATTTTGATAATGATGAATACAAGGAGAAGGAACAGAACATCTTCGGTGTTTGCTTCATGGCTCGTGGTGAATCGGATTCAGAGTATGAGTACAATGAGGTGAGTTCTCTTAAGCAAGCTATTCTTATTTTAAGTGCAAAAAATAAGAAGTGTGAGAAGATGTATAAAAAACAAGAGTTCATGATTGAATCTCTAAATGCTGAAATTGCTAGATTGAAATCTCTTATTACTGATGATGATGATTGCAAAAATTGTAAGATTTTAATGAATGAAATTTCAAAAATTAGAGAAATTAATGTTGCTCATGATTTGAAATTGAAATCTTCTTTTACTCTTGGATTTGCTATGTACACACGCACATTAGATGAGTTGTTTTTAAATAAAAAATTGTTGAAAAAAATCAAGTTGCTTTTTATGCTAGTTCGATGTTTAACATGATTTGTGCTAAAAAGTTAAAACAACATAATATTTTGAATTGCTCACCATGTACTCTGAACAAGATGAAATTGAAAGATGCTTTGCGTCGTGTTGAGTACATGGAAGATATTGTAAAATCTGATGAAGTGCTTTCATGCCCAAAATGTCGTAAAAACAAAGATGTCATTGTAGATTGTGAAAATTGTGCAAATTTGTAAAAAGAGGTTTCTTATTTGAAAAGTTCTTAGGAAAGATTTTCTGGTGGTAAGAAACAACTTAACATGATTTTGGATCAATCTAAAGTGACTAGCTACAATAGGGGTGTAGGTTTTGATGCTCATGATCATTTCACCAAAAATCAACCCAATGTTTTGAAAGTGACTGAACGTGGTGAAATTTTGACAAAACCTAATGTTGTGAAAACAGTTTATAAATCTGCTGGAATTATGCCCTCTCTTTCTGCTACACTAAAAGAAACTAAAACTAATTTTTCAAAACCATTAACTGCTAGGGAAAAGTATACTTGTTCCTTTTATGGCAAAGATGATCATATTGTTGGTTTTTGTTTCAGATTAGCACGTAAACAGAAAAAAGAAAGAGAGATTGTTTTTGCTAATCTAAGTGGCAGAAATCTGGTTTTTTCTCGAGGAAACCGGTCAAACCGTAGTGGGTTGCGCGGTCAGACCGGCTACTGAGCGTCGGTCAGACCAGGCTCCGGTCAGACCGGTGGTACAGAAGCGGTCAAACCAGCCCCCGGTCAGACCGACTACTGTACTTCAGTTAGACCGGCCTCGAAGGAATTTTTCTAAAAATTCTCAAACTGTTTTTGCTCGTGGATATATGCCTATTGGATCTATTGGTCGTATATCTCAGTACTGGATTCCTAAATTTCTGTTATCTAACCCCAGTACTAAGGCTTCGACATCTTCTTGTGTGTAGGCTTTGGTGATGAGGAAGGAGAACGTGTGGATTGTGGATTCCGGTTATTCGCGGCACATGACCGGTGATAAAAATTGGTTCTCCTCCCTCAAGATGGCATCCAAGACAGAATCGATTATCTTTGGTGATGCTTCTACTAGCGTCGTTCTTGCTACAGGATCTATCAAGGTAAATAATAAGTTTGAATTGAAAGAAGTAGCTTTGGTTAAGGATTTAAAATACAATTTGCTTTCGGTTTCACAAATTATTGATGAGAATTTTGAGCTTCATTTTAAGAAAATTGGAAATAAAGTATTTGATTCTTGTGGTGACTCTGTGTTGAATATTTCTCGCTTTGGAAGAGTGTTTAAAGCTGATTTTGAAAATCCTGTTTCACCTGTTATAACATGTCTGGTTGCTAAGTTTAACAAAGATTTGATATTTTGGCATCGTAGACTTGGACATGTTGGTTTTGATCATCTCACTAGATTAAGTGGTTTGAATCTTGTTCGTGGTTTGCCTAAACTTAAGAAAGATCTTGATTTGGTTTGTACTCCGTGTCGTCATGCTAAGATGGTTGCTTCTTCACATGTTCCTATTTTTTTTTGTGATGACGGATGCACCGGGACAGCTCTTACACGTGGACACTGTTGGTCCAGCTAGAGTGCAATCCGTTGGAGGAAAGTGGTATGTGTTGGTTGTTATTGACGATTTTTCTCGATATTCTTGGGTTTTTTGTATGGCAAGTAAGGATGAGGCTTTTGGACACTTTCGGAGTTTGTATCTTAGATTGAATTGTGAACTTCCCGATTCTTTGAAGCAAATCAGAAGTGATAAGGGTGGTGAATTTAACAATGCTTCTTTTGAACAATTTTGCAACGAAAAAGGTCTTGAACATCAATTTTCTTCTCCTCGTGTTCCGCAACAAAATGGTGTTGTTGAAAGAAAAATTCGTTCTTTGGTTGAGATGGCTAGAACAATGCTTGATGAGTATCATACTCCTAGAAAATTTTGGGCCGAAGCTATTAAAACTGCATGTTATATTTCCAATCATGTGTTCTTGAGATCAAAACTTGGAAAAACTTCTTATGAGCTTCGTTTTGGACATCAACCCAAAGTTTCACATTTGCGTGTTTTTGGTTGCAAGTGCTTTGTCTTGAAATCTGGAAATTTGGATAAGTTTGAGGCACGTTCTACCGATGGAATGTTTCTTGGTTACCCCGCTCATTTTCGTGGCTATCGTGTACTTGTTTTAGAGACTAACAAAATTGTTGAGACTTGTGAAGTTACTTTTGATGAGGCTAGTCCAGGAACTAGACCAGAAATTGCAGGTACATTGTCACAGGTTCAGGGGGAGAATGGTCGTATTTTTGAAGACGAGAGTGACGACGATGACCATGAGGTCGGCTCGGCCGGTCAGACCGAGCACCAGGCCGGTCAGACCGCTGGCACACCTCCGGTCAGACCGGCGCAGGAGACGCGGTCAGACCGGCCAGGGTCATGGGCTTCTGGTTCTGTTGATGCTGATCGGGATGGTCCTCCAGAGGCTACAACCAGTGAGGGTACAGAACGTGAAACATCTTCAGAAGCCACTTCTCCTTTGCACATTCAACGACGTCATCCACCGGAACAAATTATTGGTAATATAAGTGAGCGGACTACAAGGTCTAAGGTAACAACTCATGATGTTTGTGCAAATTCTGCTTTTGTTGCTTCTTTTGAGCCCAAAGATGTTACTCATGCACTAACTGATGAATCGTGGATTAACGCTATGCATGAAGAACTTGAAAATTTTGAGAAAAACAAAGTTTGAACTTTAGTTGAACCACCTTCTGGACATAATATTATTGGAACCAAGTGGGTTTTCAAAAATAAACAAAATGAGGATGGTTTAATTGTTCGAAATAAAGCTAGACTTGTTGCTCAAGGTTTTACTCAGGTGGAGGATTTAGATCTTGATGAAACTTTTGCTCCTGTTGCTAGGTTTGAGGCAATTAGACTTTTGTTAGCTTTTGCTGCTTCAAAAGGTTTTAAATTGTATCAAATGGATGTTAAAAATACTTTTTTTAAATGGCTTTATACAGGAGGAAGTCTATGTTAAACAACCACCAGGTTTTGAAAATCCTGATTATCCTAACCATATTTTTAAATTGTCGAAAGTTTTGTATGGTTTGAAATAAGCACCTAGGGCATGGTATGATAGACTTAAAAACTTTTTGCTTACAAAAGGTTTTCAAATGGGAAAGATTGACAAAATGCTTTTTGTTCTTAAGCATGGTGATAATCAACTTTTTGTTCAGATTTGTGTGGATGATATCACCTTATCTCCAAGTTGACTCCCGATCCATCACCAGCAATACTCTCCCGAGACGTAAAGATTACCTACACATGAATCAAACAAAGAAATCATATCCGAGCACAAGCTATCCCAAACTTGACTCATTGTTAGCACACAACAGTATTACATACGCATAATTTCCATCTAGAAGCCATAAACATAAATTAACCACAGATATTCAATGAAACAACCCGAAACCGAAACTGACACAGAGTCGGTCGGTCAGACCGCGGGCTGACCGGTCTGACCGCACACATACCTCCGGTCTGACCGGCTATGCCTGCCCGGTCTGACCGGACTCACTGTTCACCGTCTGAAAACACAATCATCTCAAAAACCACTTCGCCAATAATCTCCAAATATCAAAACCAATAACCTCAGATGCCAATTGTTCATCACAACAAAAGAATCAAACACACTTTGATTTTACAACAATTTCAAAAAATTAATTTAAAGTTTCAGTTACTTTCATTTTTTAGTAGAAAATTCACTAACTTCCAAATCAATCAAATTGGCAAAACACAAAGAAAATGAAAAAAAAAAGAAATGAGCTAGCTCATGCTACTCGTGTTCTTTAGGCTTATAAACCGGCTTAAAATATAAAAGAATCTAGCTTAATTTGATTCGTGTCATTGTAAATATGTCTATTTAGATAAATACCATTACAAGTCGTCTATTCATAGCCGTGCCACTCAAATTTTACAAAATTAGAACCATGCCATCGTCGTCACGTTTTTCATCTTCTTCCCATCTACACCTGGAGCCCACTAGTCAGATTCATCTTCTTCCTCCATCCTCCCCTCTTCTCTTTTTTTCCATCTCTCTCAGCTTCGCCACGCAGCTCTCCGGCAAGTCCCTCAGCGTGGTCTCCCTGCCTCCCTCTCCCCCTCTCACCAACGAGGTGATGGCGCCCATGGCTGAACCAACGGAGCTTCGAGCTCGCTCTCAGCAGCAGAGGTGGCCGAACCACCAGTGGCGACGAGTTGTCGCCCGAACCCCACCATCAGGGCGTCCAGTGGCTGTGGCTGCCCAAAAACGATGGTCGCCGTGAAGGTGACGGTTGTGAGGAGGCGAGGGACAATCATGCGGATGTTCCTGCTGCTGCCAGTGACAAGGATCCCACCACGTGGCGCAGTGGGTGTGGCGGGAAGGAGGTCGAGGAGGAAGAAGGTGGGCAAGGGAGCCACCGCGCCAGGCGAAGAGAATTTCGACACGATCCTCGCCGAGATCGACCAAAATCTGGCCAGTGCAGCGCTCAATTCTATGCCGGCGGAGGATCTGGCTACTGCTGCTGCTGCTGTCGTGAAGGTTGTTGATGCCGAGGTGAAGAATGGCAAAATGGAGGTGGAGTCGGCCACTGCTAAGAGGAGGAAGCAGAAGAAGGAGAAATTGTTGGCTGAGAAGTGGTGGAAAGAGATAGGAAAAAGAGAGAAGAGGAAAGGATAAAGAAAAAAGATGAATCTGATGGGTGGGCCCCACGTGCATACGGGGAAGAAGATGAAAAATGTGACATGATGACATGGTTCTAATTTTGTAAAATTTGAATGACATGACTACAAATAGACGAATTGTGATGACATTTATTTGAATATGCACATTTGTAATGACACGGATCAAATTAATCCAAAAATCTAAGCCTAAACAAACACTTTTTGTTTGTTTTTCTTATATGTAAGTCACTGTTACATTGCGAAAAAAACTAGGTCAAAGTAGTTTTTTTATTATTTATATGAAGTAGAGGTAAGACTTCATCTTGTTTGGATTACATAATAGAAAAAATATAGGATAGAAAAAGTATAGGAATAAGAAAAAAAATCAAAGTGTAAAATAGAGGATTGAAAAATAGAGCAAGGTAGAAGTTACGTACATTCGGATCGTAGGATAGGAATGAAACACCATGAAACAGTAATCTCTTCCATCGAACTCCTCCTTTCCCTAAATCAATGCCACCGACCATGCCACCCGGCGTGCTCCGTGCCGCCCGATGATTCCATGCCAGCCGATCGTGCCGGCCGTGACTCCACGCCGCTGACCGTTTCGCCGTCCGCCAGCCTCCTCTCCATGCCGGTCGTCGAGCTCAATCCCCGTCATCATCGAACTTCGCACCCAGTCCAGCTTCCTTCACACCTCCCGGTCTCCTCCACAACCCTGTCGCGCTCTTCCCCTCGTCTCCGACTCCATCAACGCCAAGCCCACCGCCGGCCTCCGTGCGCGGCATCCAATCCATGCCGGACGCTGGCGTCCATCTCTGCCGTCGTCGACCGCACACGCGGCTTTCTTTACTCCGATGACCATGTTGTCCGACCTCCTCGACGCTTGCTGTTCTTCAGCACCTCGTCGTCATCTCCACCTCCTTCGGTTCATGTGAGTCCTCGTTCTTCGTTCTGTTCTTCACTGATATTAATGGCATGGTTTAGTATTTGATTGCCTTGATCTGACACGAAGGAAGTGAAAAAAAGAGGTTGAACTGGATAGGAACTTTCCTTCTTTTTTTCTCTATGGAATTATGTAACGCCCCGATTTTCGCCCCGTCGAAAAATCTATTTTATTAAAAATCCTATTTTTAAAATTTGGTTTTTTTGAGTGTATTTAGGATTTTGTGCCAAAAATCTGAATTGATTCGTTCCCTCGTGAACCTCACGATACCGTCTCCTAAAATTAAATTCCCATTATTCGGATATTTGAAGTTTGAGTTTTCCTTCCCTTCTTAAACCTTTCCAAAAATCCGTACGGTTGAAATTTCGATTTTGCGATTTTAACCGTGTCGTCAAATAATCCCCCATCCATTCAGAGAGTCTAAAAATTTTTATTTTTAGACTTCGACAGCCCGACAAATATTTTCTATACGTG
The DNA here is from genome assembly GCA_008326285.1 of Oryza officinalis. NCBI lineage: Eukaryota > Viridiplantae > Streptophyta > Magnoliopsida > Poales > Poaceae > Oryza > Oryza officinalis. The sequence continues at coordinate 34,948,500 of BDMV01000009.1, read as the reverse complement.
TGTATATCAAAATCAATATTTCTGCGCACGTATGGATAGTCATTTTCTCGCGTTGAATTTAATCGCGTACCGACGTAACCGGCAAAAACCGAGTTTTTCTTTAATCTTTCTTTTCCAAATAAAATACCGTGTTCGGATTTTGAAATTTGAAACGCGTCCTAAATTATCCCTACATTTTTCTATCGGTGCTAAATTATTTATTTCAAAGCCTTACCCATTTCTTTCGTCGCAAATTATTATTTCAAAATCAAAGCCCATCCAAAAAAATTCTCTATTTGTCCAAAAATCCCAAATAGACCATTACAATTTTCAGTCCAGTTACAATTGTAAAAGTCCAAAAGAATATTCACGGCTTATGGACAAAAACATCAATATACAAGCATGCACATATTTTTTTTCTCCTCTAAACTTCCCTGTCTCCCCTATTCACGTAAAAAAAAAAAGAGCAGGCTCTCTGCTCTGACTCCGTATTTATGAGGGTTTGGCAGCTTTCCTGAGTAACCCAAACAGCAGCAGCAGCAGAGAAACTATGGAGGGAGAAGAGAATAGAAATGAGTTTGTCCCTCGGCTGCCCAGCAACCCCTCCTGCACCAAGGTTAAAAACAACCCCAAAGACCGGCATTGCCATGAGCCATGCATCCACACCGAAAGCAAACGCCGAGTCCACCGTGCAGCACCGGCCACCGTCCTTGCTCTTCTGTGCTGCCCGGCCGTTGACGTCAGCCGAACAGGGCAGTTGGCCTCGCTCGACTGAGTCGCCTTCGTCATCGTCCGCTGGCCACGACGGCTATAAAGCTGCCATCTTTCCGCCCACTGTCGTGCCACTTCTCCACCCCCGGCCGAGCTCCCGCACCGCTGCACCTTCCCGTGCCAAGCTGCCACGCCGGCCTATACCGTGGCCCAGCTCGCGCCCGGCCGCCCCCCAGCGCGTCGAGCCGCCTCTGCCGGCACTGCCCCGGGGCGTCGACGCCACCCCGAGCCCCCCAGTGGCGGAGGGAGGGGGGCAGGGGGGGCCAGGCCCCCCCTGACATTCTACGGAACCTGTAGTATATAGTGCGTATATGTGTATGTATTCGCTAGTCCAGCCGTCCAGCCCCTCCCAAATTCTCCAAACGATCCAGCTGCACGACGCGTATGTGAGGCCCATGAAGAAGCAGCCCATTAGCCTCTTCATTTGCTCCCTTTATACCGTATACGAAGCGTCCGCCGCCGGTGTCGTGGCTCTTTGCCTCCTCGTTTCTCGCCCAAAACGTTATTGCTCGACACGGCACTTCGAGTCAGTTTCGAGTCTTCGGCTGTTCATCTCCTTCTCCTTCGCCAGTTCGCCGGAGCCGCCGGACTGCCGTTGTCCAGATCGAGATCGCCATGTCGTCCACCAGCAGGCAAGGAAGCATGTATTTTCTATTTCTGATTTCTCTTATCTCGTTAGCACTTAGCAGTCTAGTGATTCTAAATTCCCCTTTCCAATTTCACAGTACGAAGAAGATTTGTGGTTAAGATTTGTGAAACATGGTACACTGTAATTTGTGGTTAAAACTAGTTTTCATGGCCATCAGTTCATTGTTCCTTTGTCCATTGCCCCCCCTGTTCTCAATTCCTGGCTCTGCCTCTGGAGCCCCCGACGCCCTCCCCTCCTGCCCTGACGCCGCCTCGGCCGGCGTTGCCCCAGCCGAAGCCACCGCTGCCCCGGTCACGCGCCGCCTCGGGTCATGGCCGCGTCAGTCGCGCCGTCGTCGACCCGCACCGCCCGGCCGCAGCTGTCGCGCCGCCTGCGGGAAGCCGTCCCAGCCGCCAGCGCCAAAGTGGCCAGCCGGCCCCGGCCCCCTGCCCAGCTGCGCGGCCCGCGCCGCTCCGTCGCCCTCGCCGCGCCTCCGCCCGGCCGGCGCCCCTCCCGCCCGGTCTCTCTCCTCCTAGTAGAGAAGCAAGAGCAAGAAGGAGAGAAAAGAAAGAGATCAGAAGGAGAGAGGAGGAGAAGGGAAAAGAAGAAAAGGAAGAAAAAAAGAAAAAGAAAAGGAAAAGGTGGGACCCACCAGTGGGCCCCACTATCTCTCTCTCCGCGGCCCCCTTTGACCGAAGACTTTGCGAAAGTGTATATCACCTCCCTCTTCTTTGTCGGGCCAAAGCCCATAAAGTCCTCCACAAAAGTCTACATAACCTCCCCCGTCTCCACGGGCCGAGCCTAAGAAACCATTCCCTGTAAAAGTCTGCATTACATCCTCCAGGCCGAAGCCTACCAACAGCCTCCCTCCTCACTGAAGTCTAATATATGTCCCTCTACTCACCCAAGCCCCTCTCCTAAATTCTGCATTTCCTCCCTACCAGACCTCCCTCATCTCTGGGCTACAGCCCAAAATAAAGTTTATGATACCTCCCTCTCTGCATCACAGCCAAGGAATATTCCCAAGAATATTCCTTTCCAATTTAATAAATTCATTTCCACATTTCAGAAAATCCATTAATCTTCCAAAATTCATATCTCCCCAACCGTAAGTCCGATTGACTCTGTTTAACTTCCATAATTTTTCTAAAAATGAGATCTTCACAATGGCACAATTAGTTTATAATAGTTATTATCTGCTTTATAGGGTTTTGGATGTTTTTCTCTTTTCGATCGCGTAGTGGACGTTTCGGAGATGCAACAGACGCGGATTTTTCTCGAAGATTTGAAGACCAACAATATGGCAAGCCACTCTGCAATCATATTGTTCCCAGTTTATAAAATGTGTTGTTTGCAAGATTGCATGTTTAGCGTACACACTTATTTTAATCGGCCATCGGTCTACGAGCACACGACCGACGGACCAACCTATATAGTTGCATTATTTTCCGTAGGACTTTGTTAAACTTAACCATTGTCGCTCCACCACAACACTACCTTGATACTTGCGCTCTCTAGGCGTAGGTATCCTTTTGCACCATTTGCTTATCTCAAGTTTATATATGGTTATCGATGTGGAAAATTTTGGGTTGTGAAAGGTTTATAAAACCCGACTCGGGGAGTCGGAGACTTTGAAAATAAAAGTTTTATGGGAGAAAACTTGCGGTATGAATCCTCTCCTGTGTGGTTTGGTTTCGTAGTCGCATATAAGGATCGATTCCTTTGGGTTTTACATCCGAGCATCACACAGTACGACCACATGGGTAGAATGAGATGCCCCTATATGAGTAACTAGCTAAAACATAGATGTCTAACATGTTGGCATGTGAGGAGCACCGGTATGGTGGAGTTTACGGTAATCTCATGCAGTGGGTATGTGTCGGGAGTCTATACGGTGGGGCCTGAGTAGATGAGGGCCTGAGCCTGGCATGATGCTTGGTGGAGAGATTCCACTCATCTGTGTGACACGAGATATTTATGGTTTGGTTAGGGAAAGGCTTTGTCACGAACTTCCGGTACCGGCCAGTATCGGTGTAAGCTTCGTGTCTTATGGGAAAAGCGTACAGTCTCTGCAGAGGTTTGATTGAACTGTTCGAGCAGCCGTGCCCACGGTCAAGGGCGAATGTGAGGTGATGCCCATAGCGTAGATTTGTTTTTAAAACTTATTTACTAAATTCGTTCGTGGGATGGGAATCATTACCAGAGTCCTTCTTTATGACGGACAGCTAGCCTTCGTGGTTGAAAACAGGCATGTGTGACCTGGGGTGTCGTTTGGCACCATAGGGCCGAGAGGGCCAGTTTAGGGGCCGAGATGGCCGAGTTTGGGTTGGCAGGTCGAGAGGACCGGACCCGAAATTGTTAACCATGAGACTTGGTTAACGAATGATTGTTGGAGAGAATGTTGGTTTATGTTTTGAAATTGAAAGGAAGCTAATAAAGAAGAAAGTGTTATGAATACTAAAATTTGACTTTTCCGCTCGAGTCGTTGCAAAGCAACTCGTGGTCAGATTGAGGTGAGATGCCTCTCTCCGAAGGGAAAGTTATTTTGAAAACCTACAGTTAGACCTATAAAAGAAAAGTGTTTTAAAATAATTTGCTAAACAAACTTAGCCCTTCTGTGAAGCTTACATGTGCACATTTCCTAGTGGCTTGTTGAGTACGAAAGTACTCAATCCCCCATTGTTGTTTTTTTTTACTCTTGGCTTAAGTTCAGGAAGAAGATGAAGGTTGGAGTTTCGTCCCTAAACCCAAACTACTGCCGGTAGATTTGGTGTCCTAGCTTCTAAGTTTCGCTGCTGCTGACTCTGATTGGTGGTTGCAACTCAGGGATTACCCGAAGCTGCAATGTAAAGGTATATTGTATTTATTTAAATCTTGCATTGATTCATCATGTTATCGCTGGTACCAGCATCGTTATCCTAGAACTGGTACCTATTTTGCGGTTCCGTGGGAAAGTGGTTTGCCGTTCTCCTGCGGCACGCCGTCTAGTGTTATTTGTGATCACCACATGATTTTGGATAAGTGGGATCCATACACGCATAAATAGCCACTCAAACCTCAATGTGTCCATGATCACAACATAACACCATTCGATATGAACTCTGCGATGTTGAATAATGAGCAAAAGAGATATTGCTGGGACTCAGCGTGCCAGTCAACTTCAGCCTGAGACATGCCCGTCAAACCACACGAAGGCGGCGACCAAATGTGTTACACATCCCAGGAGACTTGACTCAAATCGCTAAAGCTTTACAACATCTCAATTGTTCAAAATTCATACTCATGCTCAGCTGCCCCAGGAAGTTGCTAGCTTTGCATTTTTATCTAAGCCAATATATCAGAACAATGTACACAATGGATGACATAGATATAAATAGAGACATTTAACTAGATTATATACATAGGGCCAACCGGCCTAATAATTAATGTCCATCAGAAGCGTGTCTACCCATTTTCGCAGGCAACCGACTAGTGGAAAGCCCATAGGTAGGACCATCCTGAACAATCAAACGATCTCGAGCATTCAACTACCTGCATCAGAATCTAAACAACATATTTACAGGGCAAGAGTTAGTACATTAATCAAATTAATGTACTGGCAAGCACACAATCAAACCTACATACATGAAGGCTCTACTTCAATGGGAGGCTATATGTGGACTTAATTTTAAGCACAAAGCTAATTTCAGTTCACAAACATTTGCAACATATTTAGATAAACCTTTGTGAATGTATAGAATAAATAGCATGGCATAATATCATAATGGTAACATAGTAGTGTCTTAACCATCATCATAATATCATTCTTGTGCCATTCATGGCAGCAAGCAATACATCACAATATCAGCCCACACCGGGCAGACTCATCATCATAATCATCAAAACTCAACACATTTCACCATTCCCATGGCACATTTTCATAAACACATTTATAAATCACAAGTCTATACCCATGACAATTCACTATGTCGCTCATGACCGTGAGCACGGCTAATCGATTAGTTTTAAACTCTGCAGAGTTTGTACAACTTTACCCACATGATGTGAATCGCTCTAGTTTGTCCGTTACCCGTCGGTACCACCACACTCTACACTTTGAATGCGGTCTAGAGGTCACAACGTAGCCTTTACATTACTTAACGCCTAGCCTTGCACCAGCGACGACAAGTGTGAATCCGTCCTGGGAATGACCCAAAATCGTTAGGTGGCGGGCCCACGCCTTAAACCGTTGAATTGGACAGACTTAGACGCCTAAACTACCCCCATTAATCAGCGGGGTAAACAGGTAGTTCCTATGAATCATCGCTCAGACTAATTCATTCTACTCCGGCCTACCAATATGCAAGGCTAGACTTTAAGTAACTTAATTAGCTAAGGCCACCCCATAAATAGCACATGTGGATGTACGGTAAACAATAGTGAACAACACAAAGTTCGATCCTTAATCAACCCGGGCGAACACTCTCCCTATCGGTGCACAACTAACACCATATGTGCACCACTTGCCGCCCAAGTCTAAAAACATGTTTAACTCCATTTATGTTCACAAATAATCATAGTTATCATTTCTATCGAGAAATAAAATAATGCCCAAAATTTCATTTATAAAGTGATCACAATATTATTTAGCAAATTGCTAAGCATGGCTAAGCATATGGCACATATAAAACATAATTAGACCCATTAGAGTACAACCAATGTATTCGAATCATTCCTATGGTTAGGATCAGCAATGAGTGAAATTTATCGAGGTGGTTCATGCAACAAGTGGGTTATAACTACCATCTACTCAACAAAATACAATTTTCTACCAAATAGCGCATGCAAAGTTATAAACAAAATATTTGCCTATAAAACATAGGATTCAATGTGTTCAAAGGAAAAAGCACTTGCCTCACTTGTAGAGGTCCCTAATATGAATATGACAACCAATTCCACTCCTTCACCGTCAACGAATTCGCAATCTATATAATCATAACGTACAAATCGAATAAACATCCAAATAATGCGAAAAATTCAAAATGCTCTAAAATGCATGAATTCTTCACAGTGGGTTGGTACTGTCTTAAAATGAATTTATGTGAAGAAATTTCTATTTTATCACTTCTATTTTGAGAGTTATGAATTTTGTAAGTTCTATTCTAGACATAGGCTAATTAAGCTCTATTAGTACTCAAGTGCATTTTAGGTCCAAGATTTGTGAAGTGTTGGGCTGCTGCAGTGAGGTCTTGGTCCCCAGGAGTTTAACAAAATTGGTTTCACAATATGTAGAGTTAGCATGATTTTATTATGAATTTTATAAGCTAGGTGATATACTATAATTTTTATTAGCTAAACCGAATTTTAGAGATGATTCTAGCACCGTATGGTTCATATTTCAAGTCATGGTAATTAAGATCATAAATTATTTGTCTAACAAAACTGGAGCCATTTCATTTTGGAGTTACAACTAATCCCATATAAATTTTGAGGGTTTCTATACCAATAATGGACATTCTCATGTTACAAAAATTTGGAGGTGCTTAAGTACTAATATTTCTAGATCCTACTAGACAGGATTAAAATCTTCTATCATGTGATCTTAACAAAATTTGGTTCAGATTTATTAAAGCTAGAATGTTTTCCTTGTGAATTTCCTGAGTGTGGCTTCATATTATAGAAGTTATTCGTTACACAGATATTAGACACATTTTATATATAGAAAGTGCAATATTTAAGTGTTCAACATTAAGGTGCATAATTCTATGAATGTACTGAAATTTGGTTCATCTCAAAATAAGTTAAAATGGATTTATTATGGAATTTACAAGTTAGCATACTTTTCAGTTTAGAAGAAAATCATTTTAATCATTTTCCTTTTTACTTAACATATCTAAAATTGGCGAGTTTGCAATAAAAACCCTAGACTTTCTGGAAACCAACCCGCAGTCCTATGGCTGTTCAATGTGTGAGGGTGTTTTAAAAGTAGATCCCTAAAGTTGTTTAAATTTTCAAAACAAGGTCCCTGTCTTTAATCTTGGTATGCTCGATAGACTGGGAGGCGCAGCCGTGGCTTGGCGAGCTCGCCGGCGGCGAACGGCGGCTCAAAAGGGGAAGAGGTCAAAAAGTAAAATGAAGAGAACACTCTCGCAATTCCATTCCTCTACTTTTCTCGATTAGTGGACATCGGAGTAGCGCTGGCGGCGAGTGTGAATGGAAGATGTCTTCGGGTGATGGTGCACGTACGTCTACAGTCATGTATTGGTTAAACGGGTTCATGCATGTTAGTCTTAGAGGTTCCTGTATGCTCACCGTGATACTGGAGAAGGTTGGGAGTGCCTGCAGAGGCACAGGGACGACGAAGCTCCATGGCGGCATGGCGCAACTCCAGGGATGATGTCTGCTGCTTGTTCTGCAAGGGGAGTCACCAATACGGTGCATGCACGAGGTCAACGGCTATCTAGGGAGGCCGTGCATGCAACGAATTTGACCGAGGCTCACCGGAGCGGGAGGAATCGATGATGGTGTTCGGCGGCCGGAGTTGGAGAAGAGGACGCCGATCTCCCTCGCCGGTGGACGATCCTCGGGGATTCTTGAGGGGTTTTGGAGAGGACTTCAAGGGGAGATCAGTGGCGCGATGGCTTGGCTCGAGGTGGTCCATGGCAGCCGGAACAGCGACGACATCATGGCGGCAGCGCTCGGTGCACGCTCCGGGACCCCTGTGGGCACGACGGCGTTCCCGACGATTGGCTGCACGGTAGAAGGAGAGATTAGCTAGGATGGAAACGGCGTCTCGAGGAGACAATGGAACGCAAGAGGAGAGGAGACGACCACGGCTCCATGGTGATGGCGGCCTTCGTCTTCCTCGTGGCCGGTGGCGGAGATGAGATGAAACCGGAGAGTTGGAGCGCTGCATCTTGGTTTGGTCGGCACTGGAGTGAGTAGTGAGGATGGACGATGTGGCTGGGAGGACATATGGCGAGCTCGGCATCGGACACGGCGGTGGACACGCGTCGAGCAGGAACCATGCATCGCTCTTTTCTCGCTTTCATGTTCTCTCTGTGTCCTCTAGGTTTGCTTCAGGGGTGGAGATTTTGTATTGAGGTGGGGCTAGCTCAAGTGACTGCCTGGTGGATCCCTGATGCAAACAAGGCTAGGCAGAGAAAGGTGCGTTAGAGTTTGAGTGAAAATCATTTTTCTAGAAAACTTCAGAAATACTTCTTTCTCCCTTCTTTGTAATTCTATAGTTTAATTTGTGGGCGTGATAAATTAGGGTGGATTTTTCTGAAGGTAGAAGAAAATACCTAGTTTTCATTTTCTTTGGTTGCACACAAAAATTCCTTATATTTTATTCTCATGAAAATAAAGAAAGTAGCTCTAGCTGAAATTGATTTGAATTTTTAGGAGATCAAAACTAGTGAAATAAATTCTAGAAAAATTATATTAATTCATGATAAACAAGCTAGTATTTTAATAAATTATTTTCTACATACACTGTAACGCCCCGACACTCGTTAACCATAAACAACAGCTAACTCATGCCGAGGTGTTACGCATTACCTATGAGATCGTACCAGTCCCAGGATACACTAGTTGGTACACACAGAATAATCATGGAATCAAAGTAAACTACTTTATTATATCACTGGAATTAGTCCTTACAAACGTTGCCATCATGGGCAGGCCCATAGATGAGCAACACAGCAATACAAAAGTCAACAGAGCGGAAGCTAGAAGCGACGCGAAGCTAAACGACTAAGCACTAAGCGACATGCCTAGGCAACTAACTTATTCCACAGGCGAGGCTTGGGGCTAGGCACGAATCTTCTAGGGGTCCTCGTAATCGGCTTACTCCTGGAGACACTCCTTGGCGGTAGGGTCGACGTCTTCATCTCCAAGCTCTATAGGTATATAGCAAGGGTGAGTACTTTATGTACTCAGCAAGCCAGGGGAAAAGAATGACATGTTGGTTTAATTAGGGAGGCTAGGGTTTTGTTTGCGAAAGCAACCTTTTTGGCAAAAACGATTTATTTCGCAAGAACTCTAGTGAGTAAAAAATTTAGTTGTCGGGAGAAGGCTCACGCCTCGTCCCATTCCACAAGTTGCTTTGCAACAACTTGTCTCAAGAGTAACAAACAATAATTAACTGGTTTTCTCTATTAGTTTCTTTTCACTTTCACAGCAACTTAATTCAAACCAAACATCACTATTTCACATAGATAACCTAGCTTTCTCAGCACAACAACGTCTTCTTGGTCCTAACAACACCTTGGTGTCAAACGACACCCCAGGTCACACAGACCTGTTCCTAACCACAAAGGTTAGCCGTCTGCCACACAGGCGAACTCTGGGAACGAATCCCTTCCCACCAACCATTTTCATCAAACATTTGCCAAACAAATCTACGCTATAAGAAACACCTTACACTCACCCTTGACCGTGGGCACGGCTGTTCGAACAGTTCATTAAGCTCTGCAGAGGTTGTACGCTTTTCCCACACGACACGAAACTGACACTGTGTACCCGTCGGCAACGGAAGTTCGTGATAAGGCCTTTCCAAAGCTAACCCATGAAAATCGCATACCACCTAGTTGGGCCAAGTCTCTTAGCCGAGTATCAGGCAAGATCAGCCGTCATTCACTCAGGAATACCGAGGATGCCTTCTACTCTTACTTGGTACCGTGTGCCACTTTAGAGGCATTAGAACACCCAAAAGGGCTATAATGATCCAAAACTTCGTCTCCTCATCCTCGGCATCCCACAACCATTGGCATACCAAACTTCCATGTGATAACCATTTACTTAGCCAGAGGCATCCCATAAATACCCGTGGGGTCGCACTGTAATGTGTTTGGATAGATTTCCCAAAGGAATCGGTCCTTAACGATGATACGCGACCAAACCACATAGACATGGCCTCGCATCATCACCATTTTCACAACTCATTTTATTTCGCAACACATCGGTACCACGTACCGGATTTTTAAGCAAAAGATTTAGGATAACCCAAGTTTTCCCACACGACAGTGCAACATAAGCACGGCTAAGCAAACTACCTCAGTAATCGTACCCAATGGCTAATGATACCGGCGCAAACATGAGTGGAGCTATCAAAGAGAAAGGTTTAACAATATCCTAAGTAAAGTGAGTGCAACTACTAGGTCGGTCCGTCGGTTGCATAAACAATCCGAGGCCTAAACAAGATTACCGTGTACACTAAGCAATGCATCTTTTAAAACAAAATAACTTGTAAATATAGGGGCAATATGATCAAAGAGGCTTGCCTTGCACAAGATGCGGGTCTTCTCCTTTCAAAAACGGCGTCCGGAGCTTCCTCGTACACGTGCTCTATACGCAAAAAGGAGAACGAATAAACAAATGGCAATAAAACTTCCTAAAATCAAAGAAACAAGTGTGCCACTATGTAGATCTCATTTTTAGAAAAATTTTGGAAGTTGAACTAGGTCAAACGGAGTTACGGTTGAATTTCTATGAATTTTCAAAGATCAAAGAATTTTCTGGGAATTTAATTTAAATGGCGAGGGAATATTCCATTGGAATATTCCGTTTGAGTTTACGGCGCGGGATGGGGCCCACCTGTCGGTCAAAAGAAGGGGAGAGAGGGGGCGGGGCCCACCTGTCGGCGGCTTGGGGAGGGATTTCTTCCTCCCCTTGCTTGCCCGGCTCGGGACGACGGGCGCCACGGTGGTGAGGCGGCCGGGGAGAAGCGACGGCAGCCGAAGGAAGCGGCGGTGGCCGGGGGAAGCGGCGGCGGCCGGGGAGAGAGGGAGAGGGGAGCGCGGCGGCGAGGGTGCGGCGGCACCGGGGGAGAGAGAGAGAGGGTGGCGAGGGTGGCGGGAGCGGGGGAGGGGCTCGGCCTCTTTTTATAGGCGGCGAGCGCGGCGGGGCGCGGCGACGCGGCGGCGCGGAGCTCGATGCTCGAATAGGACGCAGGCGTGGCGACGGGACGTGCACGCGGTGACGGGACGGCGACGCGGCAGTGTGGGTCTCGAGGCGGGATGGGACGCGGGCGCGGCGACGGGACTCGCGACGCGGCGCGGGGCACGAGGCAACGTGATGCGGTGCGGCTTGGCATTCCGTCGAGCACGTGGCATGCACGTGCGGCCGGCCGGAGGTAGGGGAAGGGGAATAGGGGTGGGCTGGGTCGGCCGTGGGCCGGGGGGAAAAAGGGGGTCGGCCTGCTGCGGGGAGAAAAAGAGGAGAGAGGGAGAAGGGAGTTGGGCCGAAGGGAAGGAAAAGGAGAAAGAGGGCCCAATTTAAATAGTGACATTTCACAATTTCTCAGGGACTTTCAAAGTTGAATTTTTAGGGAAATTTTGGGAGATTTGAATTTGAATTTTGACCACGGATTTGATAGAAATTTAAGGGATGTCAAAGGAGGGGATTTGAGATCTACTTGGCACAAAATCAAATAAATCCAAATTTAAACTCCAAATTTTTTTTGAAAGGTTTTAAATAAACCAAAAAGATTTAGGGTGCTATATACACTTTCATATATTTTAATGTATGTTTTGATGAGGTATGAATTTTACCGATTAAGGTTTACTACAAATTAAAATTGACTAGTTTGACCCATTTAATTTAGGGTCTAGATGTAAAGATAAAATCATGCCAAAATTTCAGTGAGTCTAACCCATTGAGTAAAATCCACATGAATTTCTCCATGATTTAATCTTACACCAATTATTTTTAAAAATTCACTAAGCTTAAAAATATACATAGGTTGCTACTATGAAAATGCATTTAAGTGTTTACAAAAATATATTTAGATGATTCTTGACCTGACATGATGTTGTTGAGCATGATTTATACTTTTAGTTACTCAACTTTATATATTACACGTGTATACATTCTTGTAATCTATATATTAAGTACTTGCTTCAAATTTTTAAATTAATGCTCATGAGTCCTATTATGAAATGCTAGTAAAATCCAAAAACAAGTAAAAGGACTCAAGTCATATCAATACATTATGCAAATATATGCACACGCTATGTTTTATTTTCTTCCTTTGAGCTATCAAGTAAAAGGTTTTAAATTATTCATAAATTTGTATATTAAAACTAGTCATATTAGACTCACCTAGGTCTTTGATTTGAAAATTTTGAGATTTCTAATTCACAAAAATTATTCTCAACATTTTAAATGCAAAATTTGAAATTTAAGATTTTGGGTATGTTACACGCAGGGGCGGGGTGTGACAAATCAACAGCAAAGGAACGTTTCCTTTAGATTTCCCGTGACCATATTTTGTGATCCGAATGATAGGATAGGGAAAAATCCTAGTAAACAGTATTCCTATGTGTTGGTGATATGCCCTAAGAGGCAATCATAGAGATGGTTGTATCACATACTATGTTTACATCTTTATTATACGTTGTTCCTTGAAATAAATAGTCTATTATTGATTAATGAATATGTGATTCGTTCGTGAGATTATTTATGTTGTATGTTACTATTTCTAAAGGATCCCTGGTCAAATATCATATATGGAACAAATATGGTTCAATGATTAGCACATGTATTGATTGATGAGCATATCTCATGGATCATGGTATGAAGATACTAAATTAATAATGTGAACACATGTTGAGGAACATGTTGTTGGATAGATGTCACACCCTGAGGTTCTCCCAAATCGTAAAAATTAAATTTAATAATTTATCTGAGAAATTGTTGAATTAAATCTGGAGAAAAACCCAATTAAATAATACTTTAAAGAAGTGGAAATGGCAAGGTGGAATTTTTCTTGAGTTCCCCATGTCAAAATACATTAACAGGATTTTTAGTGAAATTTTCAGAGCCCTAAAAATAATTTTAACTAATTAAAAACCCTCAAGCGCAATAAATAAATCCCTGGGAAATCCTTTTTCCTTTCCTTTTTCCTTTTCTTTTTCTTTTTCCTCTTCTCGGGCCGTCGGCCCATTTTCCCCTCCGGCCCAAGCCGAGCCGCGCGCTCCTCTTTCCCTCCCGGACCGGCCCAGCCGGCCCAGGCCTCTCCCCCTCCCGGCCCCGGGCCGCCTCTTCCCCCCGGCCCAAGGCCGCCGCGCCTCCCCGCGCCTCTCCTCCTTCCCGGGCCGGCCCGAGGCCACGGCCCGAGCCGCCCGGAAGTCCGCCGCGCCTCCCTCGCCCCGCGCCGCTGACGCGTGGGCCCGCCCGCGGCCGACTCCGCCTCCGACACGGCCGGCGCCGCCGCCCGCGCCGCCGCGTTTCGCGGGGAGTCCGCAACCGCCGCCGCCCGTGCCCTAGCCGGCCTCCTCCCCTATTTATTTTCCCCCCCCGAGGCCGCCGCCCCTCGTTTTCCCCGCGCCGCCGCCGCCCTAACCCTAGCCCGTGCGCCGCCGTCGCCGAAGCCGCGCCGCCGCCGTTTTCCGCCGTCGGTAAGGCCGCCGCCGCCGTCCTTTTT
>BDMV01000009.1:34872999-34934616 GCA_008326285.1 Oryza officinalis | reverse complement strand
ATTTATTTAAATCTTGCATTGATTCATCATGTTACCGCGGGTACCAGCATCGTTATCCTGAGACTGGTACCTGTTTTGCGGTTCCGTGGGAAAGCGGTTCGCCGTTATCCTGCGGCACGCCCTCCTCGGTGCCATTTGTACAGTGGCGCAGGGGCGGGGTGTGACACGATCCTGGATGGTTCAATCCATCAGTACAAGCCTCAAGGCCCGATTTACCTGCCAGAAAATAAGTTCCCTGCCTATCGGACCTTGAGGAACTACCTGAGCACGGCTCAGCCGACAGCGCCGATGCCACCTCCATCGGCGCAACCAACAACAACCCTGCCGCTGGTCCTCACCAAGCAGGCGGGAGGAAGCCCTCAGCACATCACAGAGGAGCAGTATGCTCAATGGACCAAGGGGAAGCAACCGGTGGTTGAGCCGATGCAGCAAGTTCCCGTCCACCAGCCATCGGCCGGACAACCGCAAGCCCCGGCGTTCAATAGTCCTCCACTTCAAGCTGCATACAACGTGCCGCAAGGCTATCAGCAGTACACCGCAGGGCAGTACGGCGCGCAGAACCTGGATCACCACTATCAACCGTACTCCCCTAGGCAGTATCAAACAGAGGGCCTCCAACAATCCTACCAGCAGGACCTCCCGCATCGGCCCACAGGATACTAGGCTGACATGATAGCCGAAGTGATGCGAGATCAATTCGGCTTGAAGCCCAAAGAGAACTCTACAGTATATCGGCACCCGTATCCCGAGGAATTTGACAGGGTACCGTTGCCAGGCCGATACAAGATCCCGGATTTCTCCAAGTTTTCGGGACAGGACAACGTCTCGACATATGAGCATGTCAGCCGATTCTTAGCACAGTGCGGGGAGGCATCGGCTATCGAGGCGTTGAGGGTGAGGTTTTTCCCTCTGTCCTTATCAGGGTCTGCATTCACATGGTTTTCTTCCTTGCCCTGCAATTCCATCAGAGGATGGATAGATCTGGAGAAACAGTTTCATAGATATTTCTACAATGGCGTACAAGAGATGAAACTGTCAGATCTGACTGCCATCAGGCAACGAGTGGATGAATCGGTCCCTGAGTACATACAAAGGTTCAGAGACATACGCAACAGATGTTATAGCCTCAGTCTGACCGATTCCCAGTTGGCCGATTTGGCATTTCAGGGATTGCTAGGGCCGATACGCGAGAGGTTCTCCTCGCAGGAATTTGACAGCCTCGCTCAGCTGGCACAACGAGTATCGGCCCACGAGCAGCGATTCCAGGAGGCAAAGAAGTTCGCGAAAAAGATTAACACTGTTTATCAGTACGCCTCCGACGATGACGACGATGAAGACGGTGATGTCGACCTAGCCGAGTGGGCCCGGATGAGGAAATCAACAACTTGCCAGTGGGCCAAGAAAGGAGATAAAGAAGATAAATATGATTTCGACATCAACAAGGCCGATAAGATATTTGACCTGCTGTTGCAAGAAAAGCAGATCCAACTGCCAGTAGGTCACGTATTGCCATCGGCCGAAGACATCAAGAAAAGGAGATATTGCAAGTGGCACAATTCCTATTCACACCATACAAATGAATGCAAGATCTTCCGGCAACAAATTCAATCGGCCATCGAGCAGGGCAGAATTAAAATCGATGACGCCAAGCGGCCGATGAAGATTGAAGGCCACCCGTTCCCAGTCAACATGGTGCGGGCGGACAGGGCCGATGGCGGTGGCCATCGGACTGGCAAGCGACCTCATCAGACCTTTGAGGGCCTGATCAGAAAATATCAGCGGAGGAGGGAGGAACAAGCTCAAGACCAAGCCGATCAAGACAACTCCTACGACCCACACTGGGAGTGCGAGTTTTTTCGCTTCTGCTGGAATGAAGGGATGATGTTGTCATCTATCCAAGAGTGCCCTGCATGCAGTGGTGCAGAAGATTCTTATCAGGGCAGCTCAAGCAGACAAACGCATCGGCCGGCCAAGCAACGGAAATCTGTGCATGAAAG
This sequence comes from Oryza officinalis, assembly GCA_008326285.1. Lineage (NCBI taxonomy): Eukaryota > Viridiplantae > Streptophyta > Magnoliopsida > Poales > Poaceae > Oryza > Oryza officinalis. Next base: position 34,932,619 of record BDMV01000009.1, on the reverse strand, counting down.
GCTAGGGCCGATGCACCAAGATCAACACGATGAAGATGAGGAGCAAGTCCAGAACCCCCAATGGTGCCCGAGCGACGTATTCACCAAAACACAAAAGCGGCGGGTTCAGAGGTTGAGGAGGAAAGAGCAAATCCAAGAGCAACAAGCTGAAATACCCCATCGGCCAACCAAGACCAGAAAAGAATGGAGGATAAAATCCACGGTGGCCAGGGCCGATGAGGGCACCTCCAATACGGCTCAGGACTACTCAGCTTCAAAAGGTAAAAAAATGACATCGGCGCCTGTTAACATGGTGTTTGTATTGCCAGCAGAATACAGTGTGCAGGCGGCCGATGAAGCGATGGCCGATGATGAACAAGGTTCAGCCAGGCTACGCTTGTCACCAGACCAAGCTACCTTCGACAAGCCAGTTGACGCCAGCCACAGACATCTACGGCCGTTGTACATCAAAGGATTCATCAACGGGCGGCCGATGACAAAGATGCTGGTCGATGGTGGCGCAGCAGTCAATTTAATGCCATACACAACCTTCAGGAAGCTTGGAAAATTACCTGAGGATCTTATCAAGACAAATATGGTATTAAAGGACTTCGGTGGCAACGCATCCGAGGCGAAGGGGGTCCTGAACGTGGAGCTCACCGTGGGCAGCAAAACAATTCCCACCACCTTCTTCGTCTTCGATGGAAAGGGTTCCTACAGCTTGTTGTTGGGACGAGATTGGATCCATGCAAATTGCTGTGTCCCTTCAACAATGCACCAATGCCTCATGCAATGGCAAGGGGACCAAGTCGAGATCGTGCAGGCCGATCGGTCAGTACATGTCGCCAATGCCGATCTCGCAGTTTGGGAGATGGAGGGAATCGACTGCTTGTCCGGGCGAGTCTGGGACGCCGATTTCCTCAAGGTAACCGACTGCGACATCGAGACAATTGAAGACCAAGACAAGCGGTTACTTTAGCGAAGATGCACCATCCGCCGTTGACAATGACCCCTACACAGATGACGCGGTGGATGAGTTAGACGGCAAGTTGGGACAAGGTTTTACGTCGGCCGATGAATTGGAAGAAATTGATATAGGAATAGGTGATAGGCCTAGGCCGACGTATGTAAGCGCTAATTTGCCAAAGGAATACAAGAATAATTTGATAGATCTTTTGAAAGAATTCAGAGATTGTTTTGCATGGGAATACCATGAGATGCCAGGATTAAGCCGATCGATTGTAGAACATCGGCTACCAATCAAACAAGGCTATCGGCCTTTTAAGCAAGCTCCTCGGAGGTTTAAGGCCGATATGCACGAAGCCATAAAAGCAGAGATCACAAGACTTTACGACGCCAACTTTATCAGGCCCTGCCGATACGCGGAGTGGGTCTCCAACATAGTTCCGGTATTGAAAAAGAACGGCAAGCTAAGGGTATGCGTCGATTTCAGAGATCTAAATAAGGCGACGCCCAAAGACGAGTACCCTATGCCGTTGGCCGATTTGCTAGTCGACGCTGCTTCTGGGCATAAGATCATTAGTTTCATGGACGGAAACGCGGGTTACAACCAGATCTTTATGGCTAAAGAGGACATTCATAAGACAGCCTTCAGGTGCCCAGGGGCAATCGGCCTATATGAATGGGTCGTCATGACATTTGGTTTGAAGAATGCTGGAGCTACGTATCAGAGGGCTATGAATTACATTTTTCATGATCTTATTGGCTCTCTGATTGAAGTTTATATAGACGATGTCGTCGTAAAGTCAAGAGAACATGATATGCACTTGGCCGACTTACGCAAGGTACTAGAAAGGGCAAGGAAATATGGTTTGAAGTTGAACCCTAACAAATGTGCCTTTGGCGTATCGGCCGGTCAGTTTTTGGGTTTCTTGGTCCATGAAAGGGGGATTGAAATCACACAGAAGAACATCGATGCCATTAAGAAAATCAAGCCTCCAGAAAACAAGACCAAGTTACAATCTCTGCTTGGCAAGATCAACTTCGTCCGGCGTTTTATATCAAATCTGTCGGGCCGTATAGAGCCATTCACTCCACTGTTGAAAATAAAGGACGACGAAGAATTCATATGGGGTGACAAGCAACAGAAAGCGCTAGACGATATCAAAGAATATTTAACTTCTCCGCCGGTCTTAATTTCTCCACAAAAAGGAGTCCCATTCAAATTGTACTTATCAGCCGATGAGAAATCCATCGGCTCGGTCTTGGTTCAAGATGTTAACGGCAAGGAAAGAGCTATTTTTTATCTCAGCAGGAGAATGTTAGACGCTGAGACAAGGTACACGCCGGTGGAGAAATTATGCCTTTGTTTATATTTTTCATGTACTAAATTGAGGCATTACCTGCTTTCCAACGAGTGCATCGTGGTGAGCAAGGCCGATGTGATGAAATACATGTTATCGGCCCCTGTGTTGAAAGGACGAGTCGGGAAGTGGATCTTTGCTTTAACAGAGTTTGATCTTCGATATGAATCGGCCAAAGCGATCAAAGGACAAGCCCTGGCCGATTTCATCGTTCAACATAGAGATGACTCAGTTGCATATGCAGACATTGTGCCATGGACATTATATTTCGATGGATCCGTCTGCAGACACGGTTGCGGTATCGGCCTAGTCATCATATCCCCTCGGGGGGCAAGTTTTGAGTTCGCTTTCACTATCAAGCCTTACTATACCAACAATCAAGCAGAATATGAAGCGGTGCTTAAAGGCTTGCAGTTATTACAAGAAGTCGAGGCCGATGCCGTGGAAATCATTGGTGATTCACAGCTAGTAATTAGTCAACTTTCTGGGGAGTATGAGTGCAGAGACGATATTCTCAAAGTCTACAATGAGGAGTGCAAAGAGTTATTACACGGTTTCCGGATCGTAACGATGAGGCATATACCCAGGAAGCAGAATTTCGAAGCCAATGATTTAGCTCAGGGGGCATCGGGATACAGGCCGATGGCTAAAGACGTTCCAATTCAGATTGCTCTCGTGCACGCCGATGACTGGAGGTTTGATATCATTGAGTATTTGAGAAACCCTTCCCAATCGGCGTCACGCAGAATGAAATATAAAGTTTTACACTATGTCTTATTGGACGATAACCTATATTATCGGACGGTTGATGGTGTCCTACTCAAATGCCTAGGTCCTGAGGAGGCTAAAACCGTTATGAGCGAAGTACATGAAGGGATTTGTGGCACCCATCAATCGGCCCATAAAATGAAATGGCTGATGAAGCGCGTCGGATATTTTTGGCCAACCATGCTAGAAGATTGCTTCAAGTATTATAAAGGATGTCAGGATTGTCAGAAATTTGGAGCAATTCAGAGAGCACCGGCATCGGTTATGCATCCAATCATAAAGCCGTGGCCGTTTCGAGGATGGGGAATAGATATGATCGGCCAGATTAACCCACCATCAAGTAAGGGACACAAGTATATATTAGTGGCTACAGATTACTTCACAAAGTGGGTTGAGGCCGTTCCTCTCAAGAAGGTTGATTCCAAAGACGCTATTCAGTTCGTCAAGGAGCATATCATATATCGGTTTGGGTTACCTCAGACAATAACTACAGATCAGGGATCAATCTTCGTGTCCGACGAGTTCGTCCGATTTGCTGACAGCATGGGCATCAGATTACTCAATTCTTCTCCTTACTACGCGCAGGCTAATGGGCAGGCAGAGGCTTCCAACAAGTCTTTAATCAAATTAATCAAGAGGAAAATTGACGAACAGCCGAGACAATGGCATACAACGCTGGCCGATGCTCTTTGGGCGTATCGGATGGCTTGCCATGGTGCAATCCAAGTGCCTCCCTATCAGCTGGTCTACGGGCATGAAGCCGTACTGCCGTGGGAAACCGCCATCGGCTCAAAAAGAATTGCTTTGCAAGACGACTTGACAGCCGATGAGTACCATAATCTTATGGTTGATGAATTGGATGATTTGGCACATGTTCGATTACGGGCCTTAGAGAAAATCAAGCGTGATAAAGATAGAGTGGCCCGTCATTATAATAAGAAAGTCGTTGCCAAATCATTTGAGGAAGGAGACCTTGTGTGGAAATTAATAATGCCGATTGGCTCCAGAGATAATAAATTCGGCAAATGGTCACCTAATTGGGAAGGCCCCTTTCGAATTCATCGATGTGTTCCTCATAATGCCTATCTGCTCAAGGGATTAGATGGCGAGATTTATGGACGAGCTCTCAATGGCAAATACTTGAAACAATATTATCCCAGTATCTGGATTGACTCATGATCGGCCCTCTAGCCGATTTATGATTACAGCCGATGCAGTCAAGCATAGTCTTTAGATGGCCGGTAAATACTATCGCCCTTAGTTCAAAATTTCAGAATATGAGCCCCCATCTTCCAAAATTTGGGGGGCATGTGTTAACGACGGATTTTGGTAATCGACTCGAAAAGGAAAGAGGAAACCGAAGCAGAGAGGAAGGATTGAGTTGGAGTCGGACCAGGCTTCGTATCGGACCCGTTAACCGTATCGGACTGGGGAGGTGTTGCTATAAAGAGCATATCGGCCGATACGGATTTGGTTTGGTCGTGGGTCGATGCGGGTTGTGAGTTGACAGTGTCAACGTGGGCTTGGTCTGGGCTCGAAGTAAGCTTCAAGGAAGTTGCCAAATAGAGATAAAGCTCGGTTTTAGGCAATTGTATCTTGTAAATTAAGTAGTATAGATCTAATCTGTGGCTTAAGTCTGTCGCAAGGACTTGTTTGTTAGTTGTAGATAAGATTGTGCCCCACAAGGGTTCTGTTGTAACCTCGGGTATAAATATCCCGATAGTTTGTACATGTAATCTCTCTCAATCAATCACACAGTCAAATCAATCTACTTTCGGCGCATCGCCAACCCTCGCAAGAGGTTTTCTTCGACGAATTCTTGCTTCCTCAGAGCAGAGGTAAGAACTTGTCCCCGACGATCTGCGTCGTCGGGGCTAACGTGTCGCTTTAGACACGTTAAGCCTCGATGATGTGATCGTCGATTATCATGTCTTGAATAGTTTTGACAGGTATCTTAATTAAGCCTTGCCAGCGGTTTACTCGCTTTAGGGTTTATTGCCGACGATGGTTTAATTCTTATGCTTGGCTAGATTGTTCAATGCAGCTACCATCCCCAAAAGCAATTGACGACTTGATTTTCTTTGTGTTAAGTCTCAATTCATACTTCGAGTTGCCATCGACCTTAGTCCTGTTTTGAGATCTAACACAAAGCCTGTTTTCGGTTGTAATTAAGGATTGTACCGGGGTTTTAGCCGGTCTTATCTAACATATGTGATTGCTTTACGATTCTTGCATATGTTTGCCACTTATATGTGCAGATCGGTAAGTATAGATATGTCGATCGTGAAGTAATCTCAAGATTTCTTTATGGTTGATGTGTTTATACTGGCTGATTGGCTCGTATAAGGTTGCACTAGAGTACTAGCTGGTGTAGTTACTTTCGTCATCCTTATCGGCCGGTATTATTAGTTGAGGTCTACATACCAATAAAGGCCGATAAGATTAGATTCATGTCTTACTTATTTTCTAAGTGAGCCGATATAGCTTTGCCCTATCGGCTGGGCTATGACAATGTGTCATCGGTCTGCTGACCGATCGGCCATTGTTCTCTGACTTGGTTTACTTGTTTCTTGTTGATTGCAGATCAAATCAACTGGCACGCTCTACTTACGACTAGGCAAGTCATTTGGACCTGCACTGGAGTTAAGCAGATCTCCCAGGCCGCCGTGGTAACGCAGAACCCGTTTGGTTGCTGGACGGGTCGAAATTCTGCGCCAACAGTTTGCTGCTGCTCGCATTCATTCCATCCCAAAAAACGCGCATGTGTAGGTGGGAGCGGTGACGGCTGCGTATTGGCGGCGGAAACGTCGTCCACCTGTTCGGGGCACGCGGCGGCGATGAAGTGGTAGTGCGGCCGTGGCGGCTGTCAAAACACGACGCCGTCTAACGTGATTGCTGAGCGGTCGTCGCCACCTACCCGACCCGAGGAGGAGCGGCTTGAATTCGAGATCGCACGGCGTCGGCTCGAACGGCGCTTGCCGGGCTGGTGTGGTGGCTCTGGCTGCTGCTTGCATATATGCGCATGCTTGGCTAGCTTGTCGCATGCAGCATGCGCTCGGCTAGCCGTATGCAAGCACAAGCTAAACTAGCTTCATGCAAGCACGAGCTAGCTGGTTGCATGCATGCTTTTGCTTGGCTTGCTGCATGCATGCATATGCATTGCACTCACGTAAAGCTAGTTAGCGACATGCATGCTTGCTACGCCGGTGAGGTCAGGCAAGGGCGCGGAAGCGGACAGCGAGGTCATCGGCGGGATGGGAAGGAAGGGTAGCAACTGGTGATGTCGCAGCGGCTTTGTCGTAGCGGCGCGGCTCGCGGCGCGCGGCGACGTCGTCGCCGAAAACAGTACCGGGGAGGAGGATTAGGCTTTATCTTTTTATTACCAACCCAACAGTAATGAATGGCTTGGGGAGGCAATATAGACTTTTCTAGGAAAAAGGCTTGCAGCAAGAAGGCCAAGGTAGAGGGAGTTTAAGCGGACTTTTTGGAGCAAAACTAATTTCGGTCTTGGGACAAAAACCAAAAGATCAGAGGAGTTGAAAAAAATTGGAAATTTTCATAAAAGTTTGGCACTGTCATAAAACAAATAAAGAAATTTTCGGCATGATGCAACATTATAAAAATAAATCAGAAATGATTTTTGGTCGGTGTATTTTTATTTAGGAATTTTCTCAGGGTGTTACAAATTTTTAGTTTGAATCCAGGTGAAATAATTTGGTCGCTCAGTCGCTTGAGAATTAAATTTAGGATTTTATTATGAGCGCTCTGACTGTATCGAAAAAGGAATTTCTAGGCTGACGTATGGCATTCAAATCCAACCGCCGCGGTAGAAATAAAATCGGGAATAGTCATATCGACGCGCAATAGGTAAATTTGTCGATCGATTGTAAATATTCGAGGGAAATATCGAGGTCGACTCGATAGAGCGGTTAAAATTTAACCGTAGAATAAGAATTTGCGAGAGGGATAATACTGTGGTAGAAGAGAAGAACTTCGGGACTTTAATTAATTAGCACCGAGGCGCTAAAAGAAACAGACGAATAGGATAAAGAAAGGAAAGGATGTCGGACAGAAGACAACCTTTTAGGAAAAGAATTTAATCGAGATCTTTTGACACCGATCCTAGACACACACAATTAAACAATAAATATTAACAAGCAAGCTAAAATTATGCCTGAGGACTAGACTTTGTCTGAGGAGGAATTTATATTAGGAAGTAGCCTATTAGGAATTTATATTTCGAGATTAAGGTTTTTTTAATAAATACTTTACCAATAGATATTATTTTGCAATTAGTTTTCCGAAGACAGACTCTGCAAGGTTCATAGAAAATAATCAAGCTATATTTCTTTAGTAAAATAGCATTTGTTTTAATAAGCTATCCCCTATAGGGTTTTATCAAAACGGTGTTTTATATATATATATATATATATATATATATATATATATATATATATATATCTTTATTCATAAAGTAAATATCCCCGAGGGTTTTTAATATATAGAGAAGGGTTTTTCGAAAATAGTTGGCATATGCAAAGATTAGGATATCTCATAATCATAGTTCCTTGAATAAATAATATTTGAAATCAAATACCGACTATTCTCAGACGTTCGTCTATTAGCCCACGCATAAAAGAAAAACGACAGATCAAAATAAATTAATCCCGGCATGAATGTATTTTGAAAAAGATTTTTGATTATTCCAAATTTTTAATTTCGTATTTCAAAGTCGAAATTTTCAGGGTGTTACAAGAGGCCGGTCGAGCTCGCTGCCAAATCCGCTGTCACCGTCGTGGGGATTTGCCACTGATGCTTGTGGAGAAGAGGAGAGGGAGAAGGGAGGGAAGGAGCTCCGGATCTAGCGAGCTCACTACAAAGAGGGGAGGGGTCTCGTTGCCTCGTCAACTGGGTGAACAAGGAGGTGGAGAGCAGGCGACAGTCTCAGTGGAGAAGGGGATCAAGAAAAAGAGGGGAGAGAGTAAAAAGGAGAGAGTGGAAGAAGTTGACAATGGGTCCACATGGTGTTAGGGGTACATATGTATTTTTTTTTTTGTTGTTAGAGGCTTTTGTCGTAGGTAGTTGAGGGTGGGGGCTTCCCTAGGAAAAAACAAATGTGGATTGGGTTAATCCCCTCCCACCAAATCCCCCTCTCCCAATACCCTCATAACCCTTTGCTTGTTTGAACTGGTTGTACAGAACATGGATTGGGTTTGTTATTATTTCAAATTCAAAACAAAAGACATACTGTAGTTCTAAAGGAATCAGGAAATATAGAAAAATCGTCGTGCCATCCTTGGCTAGACTGTCAGGTCTATTGGTGACCTTGTCGATACGACTTAACTACACGTCTATCATTGCCAGCCTTTAGGATGTTAGAAGCTAATCTTTCATGCACGCAAAACGAAATGATTCATTAACGTATAATTAATTAAATACTAGCTTTTTTATAAAAATAGATTAATATGATTTTTAAAACAATTTTTCTATAAAAAATTTTTGTGAAAAATACACCATTTAGTAGTTTGAAACACGTGTGTGCGAAAAACGTACGTGAAAAACGAAGAAGATGAGTTAGAAAAGTGAAAGAAGAACATAACCGCCTATATAGTGTCACATTGGATAAAACCACTAGAAAGACCATTTGAAGAGGCAAAATGACTGTTAATCGATAGAGACTGTACGTCTGTACATCTGGTTGGTTTTGCAGTTCATGGAGAAAACTCGGACTTAAAACTACAGTTGAGAGAGGTAATATAGAATTTTCTGTCACTAACTCAAAAAGGAAAAAAAAACTAGATGGGCCTCTATTAATAGTGGGCCGTCCAAACTATGGTCCTTAACTACGTATCCAACTTCGGCTTCTTCATGATGTTTGACCATTTTTATGTATAATATTTATTAATTTATAATGCATGTACTATATGATGATTCTAGTATTTGTTCGACGCATTTATTTCACTTTTTCCGTGAAGAAAATGGAAGAGTTAATTGAAAGGAGACAAACAAGAGAAAAGGAAAAAGGAGAAATGTAGGCCGGCCGGGGTTATTGAGGGAGGCCCGTTATGAATTATACTGGGCTACGCGCTCGATCGGCGGCCCATTTGAAGCCATACCGCCATCTTCTTCGCAGGTGAACGAAGGCGCCAAAAATTTGGGGATCCCACAGGCCGCAACCAGCGACGACACGTGTCAGCTGTTCATTAGCTGGACAGGAGTTGCGTGGATTGTAAGCCGCGGGATCGTTGACGTGTAAATATCTAGTCCGTTGATTCTCTCCGGATCGCACGGCGGTTGGGGGACCTGGAGGGCGGTTGCGGTTGCCGTTGCCTCTGCCTCCTCCTCAGCTCCTCCCTCTCTCACGAATTGCTCCCTTTCGGCTCCAGATCGATCCCCAAATCGTCCTCCGGGTTCCGGCGAATCGGAAAACCTACGTCGTCGTCGACCCCGATCCCGATGGCCCCAAGGATCCCCAGCCACGATGCGGAGTTCAGCGACGACTCCGAGGACGACGGGCCTCCGAGATGGCGGGGGGGCGACGGCGCCACCAACGAGGAGATAGCGCCCCAACCCCAAGACGAGACCATCCCCATCCCCATCCATCGCGCCGCCGGCGAGGAGTACATCCTGGTGACAAGCTTTGCGGACATCATGTCGGTGGTCGATTTTCCTCAGCTCTACCCCAACTTTGATCGTATTTGCGTCCTTGAGCTGCGCTTCGTTGACGCCCCGCACTTGATGGAGACAGTTGTGGAGATTGGAAGGAGGGAAGACAAGACTTGGTTGATTGGGAATATGGATCTACTTGAGGAGATTAGTATGTTCAGGGCTGCTTTCCTTCGCATATCATCTTCGGTTGAGAGGTTGCTCAAGCTTTGGAAGAATCATCAAGTGCTTGAGATGGACTGGGATTTCATACGCGCTGTTGAGGATACGGTAGCCCTGCTCCCCCCCGCTCAGCGATCAGCAGCCTGAGGATCTACGTGAAGCCGTGCGTGAGCTCTTGGAGCGCCTCAAGGGGATGCTCCCCGTGCAGCCTGTTGGCGCCACTACTCTGGAGGTCCTCGCCTCGACAGATCTCATATCTAACGTGGAGCTCCTCGTCAACGACATGTCCGCACTTGGCATGATGTCGATCAAGTACTCTCCAGTGGATATCTCTGCATTTGTGCCAGTGGCAGGGGAGGAGGACGAGCCACAGATCCAGGAACCACCCTATGTTCGAATCAATGGCTACAACGACCTCTTGCTTACCTTGGACTCCCATTTGTTCCCTACTGACATCTGTGTTGCCAGCGTCAAGTTCTCTGATGCCACCAAAATGCTCAACAAGCTGGAGGCATTGGAGCGAGGTTGGTGGGTCGGTAATCTGGATAACCTACAGAGGACCAGCACATTCAGGGGGATCTTCTCCCGTATGGAAGAATCAATCTCTTATGTGCTTATGGCAATGAAACTCAATGACATTGATTGGTTTGAAGTTACAAGAGTGAAAGAGATGAAACAACAGATTGCTCCATTGTGTGATTACCAACCCATGAACGTTCGCGATGCTTCAGTTACTTTCTTGGACAACATCAACACCGTGTTCGCTGCGTTCCCTCCCAGTCCCATGCCTGATGACTTCCTTGAAGATCATCAAACAGACTACCCTTCTGAACTTATCAAAATCCTGACTGCTAAGCTGCAAAAGTTACTTGATGAGGCCAAGCGAGTGCAAGTCCTAAGGATTGAATATCCTGATGCTCCTGCTCCCCCACCTCGATCCCCATTGCTTCCTTCCCTGGTGTAGATATGCAAGTCACGCGGAGTGATCGTTTTCTCACAGATCTAATGAAACATTTAGTTGCAGCAATATGTAGTTGACTCCTATTCATAGTCGTACAGTACAGGTCTTGATAATGTAGTGAACTAGTAAAATTTTTTTTGAGAGGTAAACTAGTAATTTTGGACCTCTCGATGGTGGCACAATTGTGGCTGACCTTTCTTTTCCTTTTTTTTCCCCTTCCAATATCTGCCTTGTAAGTTGTATGGCAAGCCAGTTAATGATGACCCCTGGTTTTAATGAAGAGAACACTTGTTTTGAGCAGTTAAACAGTCAAACAAGTCTGTATTTGCAATCTGTTTATTGTGGACCTGCGTATGTGCTTTTAGGAATTTTTTTATTCAACTGCATCAACAATATGTGGAAAATTCTGTTCCACCTAGAGTGATTAACCTGAACTGCAATTTTAGATTAGCCACTTGTATTTTCCGTTCTTTTTCTTGACATACCTGGTATGCTCTATTTGCAACTCAAGATATATCTCTAGAAACTCAAAAAAGTTATGGACAGAGCTGTATTTTGTTTCTGATGTATCATAGTATAAGTATCAGTAACAGTGTTCTTAATCCTGCTTAGTTGAAAGATTTAATAGAGTTTTGCAGCACTGCTTTTATGTCCAAACCTTTCAATTTATCTCTGTGGGAAGTTCAGTTATGTTTATGTATTTTCTGTGTATTTCCATACATCACCAAATGTATATTGACTTCATAAGAAGCTTCCAAGTTGAAACTTAATGACTGTTTTTATGGATGCTATTTCAGAGATTGAGATTGGACTGTGGGCTTATGGATAGTTGTAATATCCATTCTATCCAACCAAACATGTCTAGAAATGGCATTGGAGAATCAGGTATATATCCATCCTTCACCTTTCTGGTCACATTTGCATTCTTCCCAGGGATCACTATCTACACATGTGACATGTATGGACATCGACCATTGATCGTGTTTTTCTCACGCCAGTGCTATGAGAAAGAACTGTAGAAACATGTGTACAGTGGACATAGCATATGGGCGGGAGGATGAGACAATGCTGGCCATTATAATTCTGAACCAAATCTCACTGGATTTTTCTTTGATGATCTGATAATTGTGCCTTGAAGCATAATTAACCTTAGCATCTTCATTTTTCAGGATTTTAATACGCCAACATGGCCTGAGAAATTCCTCCACCTCAGCAACTTGATATCTATTTTGATGGCATTCGATTCCAAAGCTACGATTATTTTTCTCTGGCTTCTTTTTTTTTTAGACAAAAGGCTTTTAGTCCCTGCTTTTATAGAAAGCAAATAAGGTTCAAACTTCGCCGGGGACTCCAGCTTTACATGTTATCGCAATAGGATAAAGGCACTCAGGCCTGAGCACGGCTACACAGAACAAGGAGAGACCACCAGGACTGGACATTGGTAAGACAGACTCCAAAAAACGAAAACCAAAAAGGAAGAAACAAGACATCAGGCCCAAAGCTCCTGCAGCAGCAGGGGGCAGCACCAGCTTCAAGAGACATCACTGACCAAGCTTCATCCTACACCTTCCTGTGGATGTATCTTCCTTGTCTCTTCAAGCAGCGATGAGATCAAGAACTCCAGCATCGGGGCGTCTTTTGTTCTCATCAGAATTTTCCATTGCTGCATCAGAGAGATCACACGATAAATTACTGTTAGGGGTGAGCCCACCACCTTCTCTAAAAATCACATCATTTCTTGTTAATCATAATTGCCAGCTAACTGCCACTAGAAGCACAAAACTCAATCTATTATGGGAGCTATTGGTAGTAATCAGCATCATAGAAAAGAAATGCTCAAAAGAAACAGGTACACAACCCCACCCAAAGGTATCTCTAACAAAACACCAAACAAATTTAGCCATGGGGCAGTTAAAGATTACATGTGAGGCATTTTCAGTATTTCCACATAACTTCTCTGGCTTCTTTTCTCGAGGCTTGTCCTGCTTTGGAAAGTTTCTACATATGGTAAGTATGTTAACTCTTCAGAGTTGTACATGTTAAAACACAATTTAGATTCGAAGATCCTCACGAGCTGGGTGCCAAGAACCATGTACTGAGGTCTTACAAAACATTTGCAAACTGAACGAAAAGGGGCAATCATATCATGCTGGGGTTACATGTTAAAACAGTAAACTCAAGCATCTTGGTAGACATCTTTCATCTCTGCAAAATATCTGGTTAAGTTGGGATTCTTATGATATTAATTAAAGTGTCCTGGCATAGGCTTTTATATTCCGCAAGCAATAAGAAATCAGTACTTAGTATTCTGCTCTAGACATTACTAGGTAACATTGCTGATGTGCACCATATGCCAAACACAGTCATATAGTTTTAACTGCTCTGGACTATATTTTCCTGTCTCTGTATTCAGTCCTTTTATGCTGCTAATTAATACTATATGCATTGAAAATTTACCATGATATACCTAGTTAAAACAGTTACTTGTTGGATGATGATGACATCACACTGATTTTTGTGCAGGCAGGAGAGTATGATCTTGCATGGAAGGACCCAGATTTTGAAGATACCAATGCAGATTCACTTCAGATAAGGCGGATTCCAGAATTCTGCCATGCGAACCTCAAGAACGTATCCATCAATCGATTTTTACCCTCAAAGAGCTTGATCGAGCTAACATATCTAATCATTGAGAATGTCTCGTTACTTCAATGCCGTAAGCTTGACACTGGCTATGGTTTTGACACTAATGGCAACTTGGCAAGTGTATTCAAGCCCTCAGTGCTGTGGAGGCTGACAAAAGATATATTGAGGGCAAAGTTCCTTCCAGTGTGAAATTCAGCGTTCTGGAGCCCTGCAAGCGGTGCCATATTCCAAAACTTTCCCAACTTTAGATGCGTTGAAGTTTGTAAATGTTGTGCGTACCATACTGGAAGTGGCCTACATATGTGCAGCCCATTGAGAATCCGTCCAAAAGTGGAATGGCCCGTATAAGTTTGAAGCCCGTACTGTACGGGAACACGGCCTACGTGCGGCGCATTTAGACTGGCCCGGAACAGGGATGCGGTTTACGCGCGGCCCATATATGTTGGGGCCGGACCTGACCGGAAGTACGGTTTACGTGCGTGCCATGTTAGTTGGGCCGGAAAGGGATTGCGGGGCATACGTGCGGCCCATAAAAGTTGGGCCGGAAAGGGCGGAAATAGCTGGTGGTGAGGCCGAGATGTGACGTGGCGCCTCTTCCCGTCCAGTTGGTTGGCGTGTACCACTTCAAAAAATGTGTCGCTTTCACGTGGGCCCGCGTCATCCACAGACGCCAAGCCCGCACGCAAGGCTCCTGCATCTGGACGGTAGCAAGAGCGTGGGCCAATACATTCCGGGCCCACATGTCAATTTCGGCAAGGTGGTCGGAGCACTAGAGCGTGTGTCAGATTCAAAGTTTCAAACTGACACGCCGGCGGCGTGGTTGTCCATCCGACGGCGCGTGGATCAACGCCTGGCCACGATCCAGCCGTCGAAATTCGAATCCCGGCACCCTTCAAGATGCAATGCGGGCCCACCTACCTTTCGTTAATCCGCTCACCAACTACTCAATACACACTGACTGACATGTGGTCCCGTGGGGCCGGTACGGCAAGGCGTGGATACCCCCGCTTTGAAAACGTCGTGGTCAGAGGGGGAGCAAAGACTTGTACTCGCAGTTGCCTCGGAATTGGCGCTCTCGGCGGCGTCCTCTCTTCCGCGTGGGCGTGGGAGAGAGAAGGTAGGAGTAGTAAAAAGAAAAAAAGCTGCCATTTTACTCCACTTGTTTACCTCAAGTTGCGATTCGAATTCAAAATCTCCACTTCTTCCAGGAGCACATCGCTCTCCTCTGGATAGGCGAGGAGAGGAGGCGACGGCCGCGAGGCGAGGCTTCCGAGTCGAGCAGGGAGATCCCACTGCTCCAACCGTACGTACAGTACGTTCGTGAGCCTCTGCTACATTCTCCATGGTGTTTTCGGTTCATGTTTGAATTGAGCCTTGCTCGTTGGTTCGTTTACATTTTTTTTTTGGCTTGTTGTTATGTATGTGCTAATGTGCTCTGTGATGTGGGAGTTGGGAGGGAAGGGGAGGATTCGAATTTTGTGGTATTTTCGGTGTTTGTTCGATTTTGTTTTCGTGCGATTTTTTTTTTTTGGGTGGTGAGATCGCGTCGGTGATTATGTTAACTTGCTCCAAAATTCTATGCTCCGTTAGCTAGTAGCTTTGGAGATCGGTGGATGCAGCCAAGTATCCGTGAACTAGTAGTGGGACTGGAGGGGTTTGGGTTGCGCACCGATGTCTAGGGTTTAACTGTTCAAATGCTCCAATAGTGCGATACGGCAAGTGTAAGCTTGATGCGTGAAAACCTTGCCGCAATAGCTATTCATCTCGAATTTGGTGTATTATTTGGTTTGCCTTGCTTGATTTGGGCTGAGTTCATTTCCTCCTGATTTGGTTAGCTTTCTGAATCTTACTGTGCACGATTTCAAAATTTTGATAGCTCAAGCTTTCTCATTCTAATACTGATTGGTCCAATTTCAAATTTGTTCATCAACTGTATATTTGGTTCCTTATTCACATTCCTGTACGCGTTCTTTCAGAGATCAGGTGATGGGTGGGGAATCTACAGGAAACACGACCTCCATTCCCCGATGGGAGAAGCCGCTGTTCCCCTCCGTATCCATGTTACTCTGAGCTACTGAGCTCTCTGCTAAGTTGGTGCCTGAGCTGTGTATCTTGCCGCAAGAGTGTTTTAGGCTGCCAAGATGAAATCCAGTGCGGTTACCTCCAAAGGCAAGGCCGTGTTTGAGCTGAAGCACAGGCTGGTCCAGGCCATAAACAAGATTGCAGACAGGGACACCTACCAGATTGGATTGGATGAGCTTGAGAAGGCCGCTGACACCTTGGCTCCTGACATGGTTGGTCCCTTCTTGTCATGCGTGGTTGACACCGATGCCGAGCAGAAGAGTGCGGTGAGGAAGGAGTGCATCAAGGTGATTGGCACATTGGCTCGATCCCATGGAAGCCTAGTGGCACCTCACATGACGAAGATGGTGACCAGCATTGTCAAGCGCCTCAAGGATGCTGACTCTGTTGTTAGGGATGCCTGTGTTGATACTTGTGGTACGCTTGCATTATGTGCTAGAGACTATGGGGATGGTGGCGCTGCATTGGTTGCATTGGTGCGGCCCTTGTTTGAATCACTTGGTGAGCAGAATAGGTATGTTCAGGCTGGGGCAGCGTCCTGCTTGGCGAAGGTTATTGACGAGAGCAATTACTTTCCTGGCCCTGTTCTCCCGCAGATGCTTGTTCGTGTTGTTAAACTGCTCAAGAATCCCCATTTCATGGCAAAGCCTGCAGTGATTGAGTTGATCAGAAGTATTATTCAGGTCTGAATTTTGCTCTTGTATCATCAACACCATTCGCTTCAAGCTTATCTAGTAATAGCTAATTAATGTGCTTTCAGTATTTTAAGGTGATTGCATTGCATGTTTATCTCTGGTGGTTGTTTAAGTTTAAGTAACTAGTGGACCCCCGCTGCAGTTTCAGGGAGAATTTATAAATACTTCAAAATAACTTGAAGAAAACAATGTATAAATCGTGTACTCGTAATATCTAAATGAACAATATCTTATAATAGTTGATGTGAAATTGTAATTCTACATGACACATGGATGGTTATGTATCAAACATGAGAGGGTTTCAATGGCTATTATTTTTTAGTTGTCATGGTTCAATGCACATTGAGTTTTATAGCAATAAGGTTGTAAATACATATAACAAATGGATGGTTAAAATCAAATTATGAGAGGGATCCAAAGGCTATTATTTTGTAGATGATGTGACTTAATACATGTTAAGTTTTTGGTTTCAACTATGTAGGATATATAGATTGCAATGGAGTAATTAGTATAATGAGCCATGAGTACTTAATTACTCCCTCGGTCCCACAAAAAGTGCATTTTTAAGTTTTTGTGTCCAAGTTTGACCGTCCATTTTATTTGAAAAATTTATGAAAAATTTGTTAAAAAAAGTCACGCATAAAGTACTATTCATGTTTTATCATCTAATAACAATAAAAATAGTAATCATAATATTTTTTAAATAAGACGAAGAGTCAATCATTGTATCCAAAAACTGAAAAATACACTCTTTATGGGATGGAGAGAGTATATGACTATTCAGTCAGTTTCACACCAAAAAAGGAGTTCTCAAAAAGTTGAGTGTCTGTTTTTATTTCAAACTTCTAGTTTCATCATGAGACTGTTAATCTGGCTGTCTCTTTCTATGGATGTTCGGCAATACAATTGTCAGGATAATTGTGTTAGCCATGTTCATCCTTTGGGTGTCATAAATCAATTTTTCCTTCTTAGAAGTAGATTAGTCATCTTCATCCTTTGATTTCGTCCAAGTGTTAACCAAAACAGGAGATTGATCTTTTATAACATTTCTTCTTTTTCTGTTGCCCCACTTTTCAGGCTGAAGGTGCTTCTACAGAGCAGTCTTTAACATCTGCTCTAACAAGTATTATGGATGCCCTGAAGAGTAGTGATTGGACTACAAGGAAAGCAGCTTCAATAGCTCTATCTACTATTGCTCTCAGTTCTGGATATCTGGTTGCCTCCTTTCGAACTTCCTGCCTTCGCTCCCTTGAACGTTGTAAATTTGACAAGGTCAGCATACTAAACATTCGTGCTGTAATATTTTCTTGAATATGCTAGACTTATTTTTCCGACTTCTATCACAGGTCAAACCAGTGCGTGATGCAATTACCCAAGCCATTCAGTTGTGGAAGGCTATTCCAGGGTCTGATACTCCTGAGCCATCAGAAACTGGATCATCCACCAAAGGTATTACAACCCTTATAATGTTTTTTTTGGCCTGGTGTGATCTTCCTGGTGTGATCTTCTGACTTCTGCAAATTAAAAGAAGATATTGGATACTACTTTCTGAAGCTTCTGTAATTTTTTAGCATCTTGTACTCTCCTAATACTTCTTTGTTTCTTGAGAACTAGTGCATTGACCCCAAAAGATAAGGGGTTTATCAATGATTTGCTATCCAATGTTGCTTATTGCACGCCAAGTCTATCTACTGCTTAGGTTTGTCCAAGGATCAGGATTTTTTTAAAGATTTCCAGATCTCTTGGTCTCTTTTCTTAAAATTTTCTTGTTACAGTCCTTTACGAGCTTAACATAGAATATGTTTGAAGTTTACAGAAGCCACATAAATTTCTCCCTTTTTTATTTATTGATTTCATCTATGGCAGAAAACTTCTTTGGTGACCATCATGATGGCAGAAGTATACATGATGGTGGATCACGAGACACTTCTTTCAGGAGAGTTGATCCTGCATCTTCTGTATCTGTAATCAGTGGCAATTCTATTACTTCATCAAAAAAGAGATCTCCTCTGTCTATCAATAAAATAGCCCTGAATAATGCTGCAAATCAGCAACGCTCGAAGTTGAGCGATTGGCATGTTGAGATATCTGTTCCTAAGCAGAATATGATGCCATTAGTTGATTTTGAAGAAAAGGTATCTGGCAATGTTTCCATTTCAAATAGAAGTCCGTATGAAATTGTAGACAATGACAGCAAGTATGAGTATGACCCCATGGATGATAAACAAGATTGCTCCTCTGTGTCAGAAGTAGCCAGCAGGAGTTGTGAGACAAAGCATGTCACTTCTGCTCAGGAATGTGTTGAGGATTGTGATTCTGCAAGAGACATTGAGCAATTCCCCAGGGCTCAAAAGAGTAAGAGCATAGACTCCACTGTTACAGATATCACTTCACATGGGACACATACTTGCTGTTTGAGTGCAATGAAAGAACTAGCTCATATCAGGAAGCAGCTTCTAGAGATGGAGAGGAAGCAAGCAAATATCTTTGATATGTTGCAGGTAATTCTTGTTATTTTGAGTTGTTTTTTTATTCTACTCTATATAGTTTGGTTGTTTCTGGAAAAAGTTTATATATGTGATCTGATTGTAAAGTTCAGCAATGATTTTTCTTCAGAAGATAATAGCAAGGTTTTGATTAAAGTTATGAGGGAAATGATATTATTTGAAAATCAACATGCTCTGTGCATTTTAGTTACATGTATATACAAGTCCATTGCCAGATTAAACAAAAAGGGAAATAGATAATGACAATGGGCATCATGATCTTCAACTCATACCAGTGATTGTCTTTTGCTATCCTCCTTAACATCATGTAGGAAAGAAAATAATGGTTATTCTTTCTATAGTAGACTATGTGCCCTGCACGAGTTATGTATGTAATGAAAGTATACTGGGGTCCTAAATATTGTCCTAACTGCTTACTTTCTTTCACTGTGCAGGAATTCATGTCTAATTCAGTGGAGAACATGCCACTATTAAGCATGAAAGTGCATAATTTGGAGAATGCTGTAGACAAAACTGTGTATACAATTACTCAAAGTGAGAGCCGCTATCACCTTCCTGGTTCCAAGTTTATTAAGAACCAAAGCGCCACTTCTTCACCGAGGGTTTCTACTTCTACACCTAGATCATCTGTGGATGCTAACTATAAGCCACCACCAATTCCGCATTTGAAACAAGAGAAAAAGTGGGTGCAAGATCAACCATCAAAGGGCTTAAACATGGGTGTAAAAGAGGGAGAATTTCTAAAGAGTCATACTCATGTCAAAACTAGAAAGCCTGTGGTTGTGAGATCGGAAAGTACTTTGGGAAGATACGTTCCAAGCTCAGCAAGGACTCGATCATCAGGGGTTAAGGGAAACTTTCCAGTTTCACTTACTGGTTCCTGTGAGCAGCCTGAGCTGCAAAATGCATTGCGTGCTTCTGAAGAAGTTGGTGAGTTTCATGGTAATGATGACATGGAGTCTGCATATGTAGAAGCTCTGAACAGTGGTGACTGTGATTATCTGATTGACCTAATGGATAGAACTGGACCTGTTCTTGAGAAATTATCACGGGAAACAACAAGTGAACTTTTGAGGGTTATAGCTGGCCAGTTTCTGAATAAAAAGTTGTTTGATGTGGCACTGCCTTGGCTTCAACAGGTAAGTTCACTTGTAGTCTATTTATGTTTTGCAATAACTGCCAATGCCAAGAAAACTTATAGTACAATTTTTCATACAATTGTGGGTTTTATTGTTGCCCTAGGTAGCGGATTTAAGCATGATTTATAAACCAAGTCAAGTTTTTGTGTCTGTGAGAGCACAAAAGGAGTTCCTTGCTTTATTGGAGGAAGCTACAACAAGTGGATCTACAGAGCCAGCAATCAGAATTGCCATTGCACAGCTTGCATTTAAACTGACAAAAGTTTGTGAGGTTGCACCCTGCAGGTAATCTACATTGTTCATTGAAAATGCTTAAATGCCTGGATGTACCTGATCTGTTCGTTACTTAATTTGAACTTCTTTTCTCTCCTCTACTGTAGGAAAGTTTCGACTAGAGTGTGCCGAGGAAATGAAACTTTCATGGCCACTGCGATGTGAAATACTTCCCCTAGCAATGTACCCCCTAGTGTATGTTCAAACCTCAGGTCATGCTGCAGTGATTGAGTGCACTCATTTCATTTTGTTGTAGCCCTGTAATCTGTGTGACAATGTATACTCGGTTTGGGTACTATGCGCAAGACTAGATGGGTTCTGCAAATTCATCCATAGTTTGCTAGTTAAAACATGTATTAGCAGTGTTGTGAAATTTGCTCTCATAATTGGTGATCATTGAGCTTGTGAAAAAGGGGGTTCATGCTTTGTCAGCAATGCTTGTTACTGAACTTGCTACTGGAGTACTTAGGTAGAGAGGCCTTTCAGTATTCATTTAACTATCTATTCTTCAGTATCAGACTTACATGTGCTCCTTAGAGCGATGAAAGCAAAACAAAGGCGAAGAACAATTCAGTACAATATACACTACAGGTAGAAATACGGCAAGCGTTCTCGCCGTCTCTAAAAATTAACCAATTTGATTGTCTTTCATGTTTTCTAGCAATCTCAAGAGAGATTTTACTCTTAACCTCAGAGCCGTTTCTTTTGTACAAATGGCACGAACGACCTGATGGAAGTTTGCTTCAGAAAAACCTCGATCAAAGTCGGAGATGATACGGTGAAGTGCGTCACCAATCAGAGTTGTCGCTCCGCTGCGAGTTGCTTGAATATCCGGCTGTCCTCCTGTTGCTGACGGTGCGCTGCACGCAGCGGAGGAGTGACTGCACCACCTCCGACATGGACGGCCGGAACTCTGGATCAGACTGCATCACCACCAACAAAGCAAATTCAGTAACTTCAGAGTTCAGACAGCTTCATACTGTACTGAAATTACTTGAGAGTTCAGACATACTAGCTTCATATGTCTGAAATTACTTGAGAGTTCAGACATAGCATACTATGTCTGAAATTAGACATACTACTAGCTTCATACTACGTCTGAACTTGCTTCAGAGTTCAGACATGGAGCACATTGATGGGGATATCTCTTCGACAATAAGGAGCTCACCTGAACGCAGAGAGCGATGCAATCAGCGAAGCGGGAGAGCGCCTTTGGTGGGTAGAGACCGCGTAGAGCTGGATCTGCCAGTGATCCCAACGCATCAATGTCATGGAGCTGTGGAGTCACATACTTGACCAAGCACTGCTCTGTTCTTGGCTTGGAGCTGTAGAACCATCAGACAGCCACATAGGTAAAGTAAGCATTACGTCCAGAGTGCAGACATTAGATGATGCATCACATTATGGATATCAGTAGCGAATTTCAAGGTTGTATCATTTTGCCTCCTTGAGTTACCTATCATAAGGCTTTCGGCCAGTTAGTAGCTCCAGCATGACGACTCCAAAGCTGTAGACGTCGCTCTTCATCACGTAAGCTGATGGCCTAGTGCACTCTGGAGCACTGTACCCGGGTCCCAAGTTCTCACTTGCGTCCTGTAGAGATTTCCATACTGTTAGAACACACTGTTCTTACAATTATACTTTGTTCATCAAGTGTTAAAGAAGATCCGCTCTGCATGCAAACCTCATAGAAGAATGAAAGGCCGCAATCCGAGAGGTGAGGGTTGAGATCAGCATCAAGCAAGACATTTGAAGACTTTATGTTTTTGTGGAGCACCGAAGGTGAACAGACCTCATGTAGGTACCTGAATGAATGAAAAGAAAGGAATAACATCTTACAAATGAACTCAAATTGATGTATTTTTGGATTCTAGGATTCAATGTTACTTGTCAACTTACTCCAGAGCACGGGCTGTACAGACAGCTATCCGAACTCGGGTGTCCCAGGTCAGAGGCCTGCTGTAGTCATCTGACAAGTGCAGGAAATCATACAGGGATCCATTCATATGGTAATCATAGACCAGCATGTAATGCCCGGGCTCTGAGCAGTAACCAACAAGTTCAGATATATTGGTATGGCGCAGCTTGGAAATGCCGTTGACGGTGTCCATGAAGTCACTGCTTCCTGAGAAGCTCAATGGATCAAACTTCTTGACAGCCAGGACCTGAAATTTGTTCATGATAACTGATGAGCTAGTACACACATAATGCAAGGTATATGACCTCTTTCAACTCTCTAACTCTACAAGCATTCTTCTTTGAGACCTTAGTATCTAGTTCAGTTTAATACTTTGGTTACTAAAATGTGTTTTAAATGCATAATTGACATGATCTTTGTGTCACTTCAATTTTTACTCAGATGATTCCCTGAATTGAGCCTGCAAACAAGTTTATTTGGAAAGATCTTACCCGTCCATCAGCATATTTTGCCCTGAAAACGCAACAGGTTGTCCCCTGACCTAGTTGTTTGCTACTAGAGAAGTTGCCAGTAGCTGCTTGTAGGTCTGATGATGAATGATTCATCAAGCTGATAGGGTCTGTGCTTCGCCTCGAATGATTCAGTTTGTTCTCAAACTCATTGTCACTCATCGACTTGCGAGGAACAGCAGGCGGTGTCTTACAGCCCATCGATGGGGAATGCTCCAGTGACTTCATGTCGACTGCTGAAGAATCCCTACGGCCTAGAAAATGAAGCAAGATGAGAACTCTTAGTGCAAGTCTCAAACTTAAATTACCAGAATTACATATCACATTATTCGTAGTTTCCTACACATCACAAAATGATGCACGGCTGAAAATAACCCACATAGTTTTCTATGATTCAAGAGATACAGAGTGCATAAATACTTGAGTCATAAACTAGCAGGGTAAATGGTCGGTTCTGACCTGACTCGTCCATGTAGTAATGAGATGAGACAGGAGAGGAATGGTTCCTCCTCAGCACAGACAAGAGAATCAGAGCTGCAAGAAGCACAGCTATCACCATTGCTCCAATGGCGAAACCGTTGATTCCGCTATCATCCCCTCCATTTGAGCCTCCTGCCGAAGACTCCTCCATGCCAGGAGGAGCTGACCCAGATGACCAAGAGTTCCCACCAGTCCTTCATCATGTGACCAGAACTATCAGATTTCATCAAGTGCAACAAAAATAGGCATATTGACTAGATGTCCCACTTACTCTAAATTGTTAATGTTCTTCAGTTTACTTGGGATCCACCCAGTGAACTTGTTGTTCTTCACATTCCTTGAGAACAAAAGGAGGAAAACCATTCTAGATTAGTTCCTAACTGATGTGCTTAAGAAAATTCATACATTTGAGATTGTACTTATGAGTTTTAAGTAATGTAGTTAAGCTATAGAAAATAAATAATGATTGCATTATGCCTAAAAAATATTAACTTTTATTAACAGCTCTTGATATTTGATAACATCAATACTTGGGTATTGCCGCTGTGAGCCATTTAGGAACAATATATTTTGAAGGACAATGATAAGAGTAGTTTCAGATGCAGTTTTCACTTGAATAGTACTTACAGATCCTCAAGAGAAAGTTTGGCCAGCACATCTATATGACCACTGAATTGGTTGCTCTCCACATCTCTGTATATATTTTGAAAACAATGGCAGTCAATTGTCAATCCAAAATACCTTATCGATGAATTACTGTCGTTCATAAAATTCAGTTTCTTACAGTGTCTTGAGGTTCTTGAGGTATTGAAAACTCGGAGGCAGGTTACCCGAGAAGCGATTGAATGACAAATCCCTTAAAACACAACTGATATATAAGATTTGGGCAATAGAAGTAACACGAGAATTGGCACCATGATTGCTTTGCATTGCATGAAATTACAGGTATGTAGGTATGTAATAGAGAAAGTACAGAGAACTCATTTTCTTTTATTTTTTTGGTGTGTGGAGAAACTCATAAATCATGCTTACAGTGTTGTGAGCTTTGGCAGCTGAGAAAACATATCTGTCAACTGCCCGCTCAATTGATTCTTACCAAGATTTCTGTAATCCATGGGAAAAAAAGGCATTTCCAGTTATCAACAAAACAGATATCAGAATCATGCATAAGTACAGGAAAACAAAATAACTGAAAATACTAATATAGTAGTATGAATGAAAAATTCCTACAGTGTTTCCAGATCAGTCATCTGAGATATTGAATAAGGAACACCGCCGCTGAAGGAATTTCCTCGAAGATTTCTGCATTAGAGAATACAGAATATAATAAAATCATCAAGAAATGCTATAAAAATTCCTTGTGTTATCCATGAAAACAGCAAATACGTATGGACAAATCCGGAAACTTACAACTGAACCACATTTGGTGGAAGCTGGTATGGGATTTCACCATTTAAATTGTTCTTGCTGACATCGCTGTACTATGAAAGAGAAAAAATTCACTAAGTTGCATAACTAGGATGATCAGTACAGGAAATCACAGGGGCAACTCACAATTTGGTTACTGATTTCAAGCTCGATAGCTGATAACCTAGCGTGCCGCTTAGTCCAAGCCCCGACAAGTTGCTGCTCTATGCAAATGCAACGCGATTAGCAAACTGAAGTGAACATCTTGTATGGCAAAAGAAAAGTTCTTCAGAAGTGCGCCTGTTCATCTGTCTTTTTTTTAAAGAAAAAAGCAAATTAAGAATCCCAAAGGTACAAATGCTGCAGTGAATTACATCTCTGTGACAGATGAATCACTGCATTCAATCCCTTTCCACTCATCGTCATCACCACACGGATCACCGCCGCTCGATTTCCAACCCGACAGTTCAGACGGTTTGTTCATGCTCTCAAACATCACGTTAAGAGCAGCAACTGAAACAGAGAAGGCAACAGTCAGGAAACACATCTTTCAGAATCCATCCATGAATATCATCGATTGAAAGAGAGGAAACCGAACGAAAAGTCTGAAAGAATTGCAGAAAAAACTTGGCTCACCGTCAGGCTGGTCGGTCTTGGCCACCACGGAGGAGGCCGTGACGGAGAGGAGGAGAAGAGCGAGGCCAACCACCAGCGGCGGCCACCGGCGAGCCATGGCGGCGCAGCGAGGGGAGCACGGACGGATGAGCGTCCCAGCTGGGAGAGGATCATCCCCCATACGCAGCATCACCTCACCTCACCTCTTCCCCCCTCTCTCTCTCTCATGCCTAATTGGGGAAAAGGGAGGAGGAAATGGTTTTCCAAAGTTAGGTGGAGGAGAGGTTGGGGGAGAAAGCAACGTGAAGAGAAGCCGAGAGTGGCGGGAAGCCGTTCGTTTCGTTTCAACGAAATTTGGAAATCTGGTCCCCGCGGAGCGTGCCAACTGTCAGTGGGCCGGCCCAACACGGCCCATTAATTAAGCAGCAACGGAAAAAAAAAAGAAAAGAAAAGATACCACTTTGTACTGGTATTTTTCCCCCTATTGCGTGTAGTGTACTTTAACAGTTTTTTGAACAAATTTTTTTATTTTTAACGAAGAATTTTTTTGAACTATAATATTAAGTCATGTAAAACTATACAGTAATGTTGCAAAAAGAAAAGAGGCACAAGGGATCGACGCACTATAATTCCTTCAAAACATATTGATCATCCCATTTCAAGAGAGCAAAGTAAGTATCTCGGTTTAGCAGTTTACATATGTCTGATTAAAACAATGTAATGACAATTAAAATCTGAAATCCACCATCTTTCATTTCTATTCTATATGATCTTTAAAAGAACTGAAAAAAAAATCTGAATGGCTTCTAGGAGCTCAATCCTGTAATTTTGTATAGCTAAAGAAAGGGACAATTGCTTATTTGACCCTGTTTTGAAGCCTAACTACCAATCTGACCCTATTTTTTCTAGTTTGCTTATTTGACCCTGCTTTTCGAAAACGAACATCCCGTTTGACCCTGTTTCTACAACACCGTTAAAAATTCATTTAAAAAAAGAAAAGAAATATAATTACTTTTTGTAATGACCAAAATACCCTCGAACCCTATCCACATCTAACCCTATCTAGACTAACCCTATCCGGTCTCTCTCTCTCGTATTCCTTCTCTCTCTCTTTCCCAGAAAGTGGCGGCAGCGACGCACGGAGGTAAGCGGCGGTGCCGGCTAGTGGAGGAAGGGAGCACTAGCGGCGGCGGGCCGTGAAGGGAGGGGATCTGCGCCGGCGCCAACTCGCGGAGGGAGGGCGGTTGCGCCGGGGCGTGAATCTGCGGCGGCGCCAGCTAGTGGAGGGAGGGAGCACCGACGACGGCGGGGCCGTGGAGGGAGGGTATCCGCACCGGCGCCAACTCGCGGAGGAAGGGCGGTTGCGCCGGGGCGCGGATCTGAGGCGGCGCCGGCTGGTGGAGGGAGGGAGCACCGACGGCGACGGGCCGTGGAGGGAGGGGATCCCCCGGCGCGGATCTGCAGCGGCGCCGGCTGGTGGAGGGAGGGAGCAGCGGCGGCAGCGGGTTGTGGAGGAAGGGGATCCACGCCGGCGCCGACGGACTCG
Source organism: Oryza officinalis (assembly GCA_008326285.1). Taxonomy (NCBI): domain Eukaryota; kingdom Viridiplantae; phylum Streptophyta; class Magnoliopsida; order Poales; family Poaceae; genus Oryza; species Oryza officinalis. Next base: position 34,905,942 of record BDMV01000009.1, on the reverse strand, counting down.
CGGAGAGAGGACGGCTGCACCGAGGCACGGATTTGCGACGACGCTGGCTGGTGGAAGGAGGGTCAAATAAGGTCAAATAAGTATGGGCAAAATGGACTATTTACCCCTAACTTAACACTGTTAACTCACCTTAACGGAATAGGGTCAGATAGTTGGTTCGTTTTCGAAAAGCAGGGTCAAATAAGCAAACTAGAAAAAATAGGGTCAGATTGATAGTTAGGCTTCGAAACAGGGTCAAATAAGCAATTGTCCCCTAAAGAAACTAGCACTTGCAACACTGTCAGATTCTGCTCACACAACTTTGCTCTTAAGCCGCGATGTGGTCGCTCAATTTCCGGCCGCTTGTTTCCAGGGGAAAGTATGAGACTGCAACACCTGAGACGAGCATCACCGTGATGAATATCAGGATGGCTGCAGTCTGATGGCAAGCGTGCACCAAACCGACGGCCACAAGAGGGCATAAGATCCCGCCGAAACGAGCGATTGAGCTTGCAAACCCAACACCGGTAGCCCTGACTGCGGTTGGGTATATCTGCAAGGAAGGAAAATAATACAAGAGGCAATGGTTTGTGATTTTATTTCCCTTTTTATTGTTGCCAGAGATGTAACCAAGTATTGGGGATGTTGGGAGTGATCAAACAAACCTCAGGAGCATAGATGTGCAAGACAATGAAGCTCGCGGAGATGCAAATGCGTGCACCGAACAGGAAGATAGTTGTCAGGGACTCTGTTTGGGGGACCATAAGGGGAGCTATGCACAGGCAACTGATATAAAGCATAGAGGACATTGAGAGTTTGCGCCCAATCTTGTCCACTATTGCCGCAGATAGTATAAGGCCAGGAACCTCTGCAACAGTGTGATATGAATGTGATTACATGAAGAAGTAGAACATTCTCAAGAAATATGGTAAAGCCTAAGGGGGGAAACACATGTACCTCCAAAGCTAGTGATGAACACGTTTCTGTACAGATTAGCATCGTTTGAGTGGTTTGTTTGCGTTGTTATTACCCCCTCTGATCCACAAATCTTATTTCCATGACTCAATTCCGAGGTTAGTAGAACAAGACCATAGTATAAGAAGGCATGACCAAGAAAGACAGTCCAAAGAAGAAGACTTGATCTAATTAAATTTGGGGACAGAAGCTTTAAAATCGCATTGCGGCCCCCAATCTCGGATTTGCTAGAATGAGCAGCAGGGTTGGTTTTCTTAGCAGAAAGCAACTGTGATGTCTCTGAGGAATCTGTCATCTCATGGAGCTCCATTCGATGGCCAGACATAAGATGGCCAGAAGGGAGAGCTACACGGTTTAATCGTGCCATTGTTTCCAAAACCTGCACTGCATCAGCAGTTCTGCCCTTCATGCATAAGTATCTTGGTGACTCCAGTGTCAGTGGATAGAACAGTAGTAGAGCAAATGATGGCAATGATGAGAACGCTAGCAGCCACCTCCAGCCCAAACTTGGCATTACAGCCTGAAAATTAAACAGATAATAAGTTCCTACAAAATTAGAATGACAGTTTGGAGCATACATCTGTACATACTAGAAGGCAACATATTGTTCATTGCAGTTTCCATTGCATTATATAAAATGCATAAATCATCACTGACTAACCAAATGCAAGCTCATTTTTCTGTTCCATGGGATCTGATCTATTCTAATATTTTATCACTGTTAAATTTACTCGGGGTAGGAGAAACACATGCATCGAACATGCAGTGCAGAACCAAAGAAATTCAATTACATTAATCTCCACTGTTTTAATAAATATAGCGACTGTTTTAAAATCATATGTTGCATCGTTCTGTTTAACTGACTTGTATGATCAGTTGAACCACTATGACCCAAGGCAGATTGCAAACAGTAGTATTACTTTGGCAAAATGTTTAAATTTACCCAAGCTAGTGAAGCTTCCATTATTGTGCCAATGGTCCAAAATGCTGAGAAAATAACCATCCAAGTTCCTCGGTTAGGAGCAGGGATGAATTCCAAAAACCAGGAAGATAAAACTGGTCCACCACCCAGTCCAACACCAACCATAAACCTCAGCACGATCAAAGAAAGGTAATTTGGTGCAAATGCACTAAGAAGACCAGCCCCACCAGTTACAAGGGCTGTGAAATTGAACCCAACCCTGGAAAAGTATCAAGGGAATACAGTCAGAAAAAAAAAGTTACATCCTGTAAAATGCGTCTTTTTAGTGTACTTTTAGATTAATGACAGAACTGGCTATTAAAATTATGAGCAGCAATGTATGAAAACATCAGCTCAAGGTGATTAAGTACTGCAGAGGGCTTCTGTGAATGATCCTTATGAAATCCAAGTAATTTTCTTGTAATTGCATGAACAGAAAATTTAGAAGGGGTATCTTGGAACGTTTTTAGAAAAACTAGAAGGCCAGAAGAATCCCCAAGTAAAATGAGTTTCAGATTGTCATCTAGTGTCATGCACATTTTCCTCCTAACCATGATATTGTCTCTGTCAATCTGCTATATGGTTAATCAGCTGGGTTGTAGCACTCATTGTCACTGAACAGTGGGAACAGTCCAGTACGTGGGGATTTGCAGGCCTACATCCAAACTCCACACAAGCTCTTGTCTCTCAGGCTCTCAGTCTCTCAGTCTCTCAAAGAAGCTCTAGCAAGGGTTACATTAATCTGACTATCCCAGAACACATCGTAATTAGTAAAGCCATAGGGTGAAGAGTTGTACTATCATATCCATAATACGGATTTGATATCATTCAAGAGCACCATGACTTGTTCAACTGCCAATACCTAGCTTTTCTATTAGAAGAGAAATATGCAATAATTAACAGTAATAGGAATAGCTGTATATTGTTAGGGAGAGAGATTTTGTAATGAAGATCTCAAATAAATCTAATAAACAGTGGAATGTAAATAGTAAAGGACCTGCCTTCTCCCATAGTTGTCTGAGACTATGCCCCAAGAATATGCTCCTACAAGCATACCTACAAAAACAACACTTGTGATGAGAGATTCTGCCTGCGCAGAAAGCTCCCATTCAGCTTGAACCGACTGTCCAACAAATGACAAAAGCATCATTTCCATTGCCTCAGATATCTTGGCCATTCCGGAGTATGCAAGCACAAATGCTTGAAATTTCCCAAACCCCATGGAAATAAGAGCCTCATCCACAGTATAAGTAGACACGCCATCCTCCATCTGAAAGAAACAAACAAGCATCAGGTAAATACTAACTGATTGCAAGCCTATTTTTCAGCAGGGCAAGAGAATATATCATGTCTAAGTGACAGCATAGGATATGGAACAGGATTGGATGGCTATTCTAAACATCATGCTTTACAAGAACAAAATAACAGTACCAAAATATTTTGTCATTAGGTCATGCACTTAATCATTCATGGGATGGGATACTATTACTAGGCTAATCCTTCACTGCGGTTAATTCATATTTGGCAAAAAAAAAAAAAGAAACAAGATAAATATTTTCTCTGCGTCAATCCGGCAAAAGAGAAAAACTTTCGCTTGGTCTCAAAGCAAGGTTCAGATCTGCCTAATCAGTAGAAACTGATCCACAAAAACAGAACCAAAAAAAAAAAGAAATTGAGATGTGGACTAGCGGACCAGCGTTCAAACCAACTAAAGGTTCAGTTGCCGTAGCATATCCCAAACAAGTCACACATTGTCACGATTCGCCAGTAGAGGAACAAAAAACTGAAAAACGCATCGCCAATGCCGAATTGACCGTGAATGACCTAAGCCCCTACCACGAAATCCTACTACCAAATCAACCACCAAGCACCCCCAAAAATCGACCACCCAAGCGCAGCCAGCAAGGATGGAGGCACCATTTCCCGATCTCAATTCCATACCAGAGGCCAAATCAACAAGTAGAGTAGTAGCAGGAACCGTAAGGGAGGGAGAGCCGGAGAGGTTGGGGAATGGGGATGGTGAGAGAGGGAGGGAGATGGATGGAGTGAGGCGAGGGATTACCGAAGCGAGGTGAGGATTGGTACGGCCGGAGGCGGCGCCGCCGCAACCACCGGAGTCGCCGCGAGTGTTTCGAGGACGACGACTTCTTTTCTTTCCCCCAAAAGGAAGGAAAGAAATCCGGGATGGCCGGAGAGATGGAGATCGCCCTTATCCATGGGCCGTCCAGGCCCATTCAAGCGTACGTATGCCCAACGAGAATCGGCCCATAAGTCGAACGGCCCGCCCGTTAAAAGTTTTATTATCAGCCCATCTGGAACGGGCCGGATTACTTATCTTGCTTATCAGAGCCGATGCCCTCGTCGGTGCCTCGGTAGGTCTTGTCACTGTAGGCCTTCGTCGAGCTTCGTCGTGGGCTTCAAGGGCACCACTCATGTCTGTTTATGAGGGGGAATAAGTTCATCCGAGGTCCCTAAAACTGTCAACGAATCCGATTTTCGTCCTTCAACCGAAAAACCAGATACAACCGATCCCTAAATTGTCAAAACCGGTGCAAACGAGGTCCCTAAGCGGTTTGGAAGACGGTTTTGGCTGATGTGGCGCCTACGTGGCTGGTTTGCCTAGGTCTTCGTCCCACGTGGCATTGACGTGGCGCTTATGTGGCAATTCTATCCCGGAAAAATATTAAAAACCGTAGGCCCACATGTCAGCTACACCAAAAAAAATTTTAAAAGGTGGGGCCCACATGTCATTCACACCCCCTCTCCTTCCTCCTCTCTCCCCATCTCCCCTCTCTTCATCTCTCTCCCCTCTCCTCTCTCTTCTCGATGGTGAGGACGCCCGGCGGAAGTGGTGAAGGGGTGGATGAGCGTAGCGACGAGGTCGGTGGGGGTGATCCCCCTGGTCGATGGTGGCGGCAGCCGGGTTTAGCAACGCCGGTGGCTCGGCCGGCGACGAGGCAAGGTAGAGGGGGCGGCGAGACCAGCGCCCGCCGGCGAGAGCGGCGAGCTGGAGGAGGAAGCAGGGCGATAAGAGGGGGTCAGCGACAGTGGTGGACGGAGCAGATCGACGCGGGTGGCGGCGGGTCCCCCATGAGCGGCACCGACGATTGAGATCCGGAGAGGACGGTGCGGTGGTGGAGAAGCGACGTAGTTGGGGCCCCCGGCAGTGGCGGCAGCGCGGGAATGGGGACGAGAGGGACGACGAGAAGGAGAAGGGGATCCCGCCGGCCATCACCACCGTCGGCGGCGGTGAGCTTCCTGCCCCTTTGCTCTGCCTCGCTCAGCCCGCGGCCCGCAGCCACCCAGCTTCGCCGATGGCAGCCCGCCGTCCCATCCACGCTTCTACGCTGAGGACCGACCGCCCCCGCCGTCCCTTGCTCCCGCCCCGTCTCCCACCACCTCCATACTCTCCGCGCGAGAAATGCGGCACAAGCACATGGGGGCAGTGGCGGGCGACGAGAAGAGGGGCGGCGGCCGCCGACGGTAGGCCGCGCGGAGGAGGCCGGGAGGGGAGGCAGGGAGAGGAGGAGGCTGCTCTCTCGACGACCGCCGCGCGCCGCCCCTTTTCCCCGCCGCCCGCCGGTCGTCGCGCCTGGAGAGGAGAGAGGACGAAGAAAGGATAGGGAGAGAGAGAAGGAGGCGCCGCTGTCTGTGGGCTCGCCCTCAGCCACCCGCTCTGCTCCGCCGGCTTGCTTCGGCCGCCGCCGCTCCGCCCGCCACTCTGCGCGCCGCCCACCCCGCTCCGCCCCATCCTTCGCTTGCTCCAGCGTTGGGAGGGAGAAGAGGGGAGCAGTAAGGATGACATGTGGGCCCCACGTGGGCCCCACCTTTTTTAATTTTTTTTTGGTGTAGCTGACATGTGGGCCCATGGTTTTTAATATTTTTCCGGGATTAAATTGCCACGTAAGCGCCACGTGGGACGAAGACCTAGTCAAACCAGCCACGTAAGCGCCACGTCAGCCAAAACCGCCGAGAGACCTCGTTTGTACTGGTTTTGATAGTTCAGGGACCGATTGTATCTGGTTTTTCGGTTGAAGGACGAAAATCAGATTTGTTGACAGATTTAGGGACCTCAGATGAACTTATTCCTTTATGAGGGAGAGAAAGGGAAATCAGAGGGACGAAGAAGAAATGGGATGGAACTGACATGTGGGCCACCTAAATCCTTTTTGTTTTTTATTAATTTGCTAACCAAATTGCCAAGTGTGTATATCAAGGTAAGATCAAAATCACGCCGGGTTATAGGGTAATTTGTTCGGCATGAGAAATTCGAGGTTGTGAAGCCTGGACGGATCAATGTTAGTGGGATAAATCGTACTTTCATGTTAATTAAGGAGTTAAATCAGACTTAACCCTTTTAAAAAACAACTAAGGATGAGTATATATATTCCTTGACAAATTTGTCTAGTATTGCCATTTTCATTCATCAAAATTTAGCTTTTTTACATCTCAATTAAGATTGACGTTCTAAAACAACATCTTGTCGAGCACAAATGTAGTACATGACTAATCCATATCCATACTATTATTATCCCCAACAGCCTGCTGCAATGGCTCACACAACACCATATCAATATCCGTCATGTTGATTACTCCAGCATGCTGCTTCCGAGGATATCCCATATGGAACTCTCCTGATCGTTTCAGACCTTTTGCCTTCACTCCTCCTGCACCCAGCAAGCACACACAGACCAGGTTAATTCACTATCATAATTATTCATCAAGAGGATAATCTATCATCACACGGTAATTGAAGTAAAACAAAAGAAAAAGAGTAGTTGCAGGGAATTAATTGACCGTCTAAATTCTAATCAGTATTACCTGCAGCCGTGTTAGAATTAGTGAAGAAATATTGGGAGACGGTAGACTGCGTGTAGGCGTAATCAAAGTCGTCGATCCTCTCGGCGTCATACACAGACACCCTTTGAAGCCTTTTGTTGGCCATGTCAACCGTCAACACCACCGCCTTCTTGTCAGAGGCATCGACCTTGCCCATGACGTAGACAACATTAGCATCCGTCAAGCTGAGCGTAGGATGTGATACCTGCAGCCTTGCCATGGCCGGGCGACCCTCCAGCTTAGGCAGGAGCTCGACGTTGCAATAAGTGGCATCAACCATGATGTCACTAGAATCTACCATGAAGCCCTTGTGCCAGTCCTTGTTGTCGTCCAGATGAGCCACCGGTTTGCTCCATGTGAACAGATCCCAGGACCAGCAACCAGTGTCTGAATCAAGGCAAGTACGCAGTCTGACAATGGTGAGAAGACCATTAACGATGGCAATGTCCCGGCAAAGCGATATGGTACTGTAGCTCCTCCTCTGAGAGTCGATGAGCTCTGGCGGCAATGGCAGGTGACTTCCAGTTCCACGACTGCCATGGGCGAGCACGTTGCAGATGTTGATGCCCCGCTTGAGATCAATAAAGGCCACTACTCCTTGTCCATCATCCAGAGTAATTACTCTTTTCGTGAAATGGACGATCATTTCACGCGGCGTTTTGAGCAGATGGTGTAGAAGAAGGTCCTCCAGGATCCACTTGCCATCGCCATCGATGGTGGACTCATAAAGGTCGAATTCGTGGTGCCCATATAGACGGCTGAGATCAAGTTCCAGAGAACAGGCGTAGAAGCCGCCGCAGGCACGACGGAGGAGGGCAATGCTGTCGAGCGAACGCAGGTGCTGACGCTGGAAGCCGTTGACGAAGTCGGCGGGGTCGGGGTCCCGGATAAGCGTGAGCGTAGGGTGGCCACCAGCGTGGTAGACGAGGTCGTAGACTTCATCGCTGTAGAGGCGGAGGAAGACGAGGTCGGCGTTGACGCACCCGACGATGGGCTCCCTGGCGAAGATCCGGGCGGGGTCGCTGGTAGGGGACCAGGCGCAGATGTAGGAGACGAGCGGCGGTGGGGCAGTAAAAATGGTGATCTGGATTCGATGGCCGTTGCTGAGATCGGTGGCGGCGGTGGTGGAGTTCCGGCGGTCTGCTATGTAGGCCCGGACGTCGAGGAGGATCCATGGTAGAGGGCGGTGATGTGCATCCAGAGGGTCCCCGCCATGGCAGGGCGGGCGCAGAGTGAGGTGTTCGGTTCTAATCCACCTGTAGGGGAAGACGGTAGCCATGGCTGCCTCCCGGCGATCTCTCGCTCTCCCTCTCTACGTCAGCGCGTATGTATAGCAGATGAGAGAGCAAACGAGAGTCGGAGTCGGAGAAGACAACCAGATCGATCGACGTACGGAAATACGAAGATTATTAATTCATTCATTCATTTACTAATTGTATTTTGCGGTAAATAATATTAATATATCTCTGGATTAAATTAAGTAAGTACTAATTGATCAGCATGATTTAATTAGGTAGGCCACGCGCTTGTCATGAGCTTCCTAATTAAGCAGCATATATAGCATGCATAAACTGAATTGAAGCGAGGTTAAGCTTACCCAACTGTTCCATATCACAAATCGTCATCGCCTCCTACTTGCTCAGCATATAATGCGGCTGCTGCTTGTGGCGGCGGCGGCGGCGGCGTTGGTTGCTGCTGGCGCCTGCGTGCAGGCCAGCGGTGGCCGGCCGCCGCCAGTGAAGCTCGGTGCATCAATATTAGTGTTGTCGCCAACGACGACAAGTGGTGGTCGAATGAATCTGCAGGCGGACACCGTGGTGCCGGAGACGGAGACGAAGCGGCCAGTGCGCGGCGTCGCTGTTGATCAGGAGACGGACTATGGGTACGTTGATCCGCCGCCGGACACGTACCGCCGTGGCGGCGGCGGCGCGCCGATTCCGCACAGTTGAACTTATAGCAGATCTGACTAATCGATCGCCGATTCCAAGGTCAGTTGTTTCTTTCCTTGAATTTCGTCGATGTATAAATAGTATCAATTAGTTCTGCATAGTATGCCTAATTAATTTCTAGTTTTGTACTGGTATAGAGAATGAATATATATAGGAAGTCAAAAACTTCTCTCCTAAAAAAGAACAGGGATGTGCTTGTGTGCTCTCACACTAAAAAAACTGCACATATTTTAAGACAGATGAAAGGTCAGGATTAGAAGGTGGTTAACCATCTAAACATCGTGGCAGTTTCGTGTTTGAAGAGAGAGTTAATCACATAGGACCTGGACCTGGATTTCTGCCATTCCTCACATCCGATGATCCCACTGTTGCGACCTGAGTAATGCACCGGCATCGATCCTCGCATTGGACCCCGCCGTGTCGACCCACATGCATATCAGCATATGGCATACAGATCGATGCTGCGCGCCTGCTTAATTTTGTGTTTGATCCAGTAGTTCAAGACAAGTCGGATGCAGTGGGTGTCTGTCGGAGTGTTGTCATGTTTTCTGATTTGCTGTTCTAGCTAGTTAAACTCTGTTAAGACTTTTGTCACCTCATTTCGGTAATGAAATGGGAGAGCTCTCGCTCTCTTTCTCAAAAAGAAAAAATGATAGGCATGATAGTAATTAATACTCCTGCATTATTAATTCTAGCTAGTGTTAGGACAAAGGTGAAAGCAAGGTTTGTCTTCTCTCTTCTCTTGATCTGTCTTCCAGCTTGTCGGCGATGACGTTCTAGTTCTAGAGACCAAACTGCGCAACGTGTGGTCTTAATTAATTTGAGTTTGCCGGCCATTGCTAGATCGAATGCTAGGCCGCCCCGCCTGTGAGAGCCTCTCATGTTATTCTGCTTCCTGAATCTAATTCTCTTCTATTACCTCGATCCATTCCCTAATACTACTTCCATGGATCTATGATTCGATCTCTTTAGAGCTGAGTGGTGGAAATTCCTAGAATAGAACCATCTAATAAGTCCTATTGAATAGATGGAGGCAACCGACAGAAGAGGATTAGGATTATTAGGAATCAAATGAATATATTATCCTATGTGAATATAATAATTTGCTTTATATATATTACTCTCATTTTAATCAAGGTACACATGGCATAACATCCTCTATTTTTCTCTTGCGTAAAAACTGCAAAGTGCTGAAATTGGAAACCTGTGTCTGTGTGTGCATGCAATAGCATAAGGCTGGAAATTGGAATTCTAGAAGCATTAACTAATTTTCTGGTAGGAGTATATACTAGTCAATTTCTCCACAACCTCGTGATATTTCATATCTAGCTGCGTAGAAGACACGCATACATATACTCCCAACTGCCAACCCTCTCAAGAAAGGAGTTCTTTACAAGAATCTACAAGTGTGAATAGTACATGGACATCCAATCTTTTTATCATCATTCTGTTTCTTTTTTCAAACAAGGTTGATTGCATTAAATATGATAAACGATTACAACTCATAATTAAGACGCGTGACATTAATTAATCAATTTTCTCATACAATCAACCAAAAATCACATCCTTAAGTAGTAGTGGTGGTGGTGGTAGTAGCTATGTTTATGGTTTATGGAGAAGAAGAGGGTGTGAGGTGCTTGCGGATGCTGCTCTGAAGATCCTCCCGGTTGACGCCGATGACGCGGGCCACCGCCCGGTGCTTCTTCACCAGCACGAACGTCGGCAGCGCCTCCACCCGCAGCAGCCGCCCCAGCATGTTGAACCGGTCCTGGTCCACACTGATCGTGCACACCTGGGCCTCCTCGCTCTTCAGCCCCGACGCCATCTTCTCCACCGCCGGCTTCATCAGCTTCCACGGCTCCGACCACGGCGCCATGAATACCAGCACCACCTGATATATAAATTGATCATTCATATTTCAATATATTTCATGCACGGATGCGTGCATCGATCGATGACCCGTAAATCTGGATTGAATCGGATTATATATTTACCAGCTTGGACTCGGATTTCACAAAATGCGCTGTAAACTCTTCCCAGCTTTCAATATTCTTCACCGTGCCGGGCCTTGCTATCATGCTGGAGCTTGAAGATGCTGTCGCAGAGGGAGGAAGAGATTAGTACAGACCAACACACTTTCTGTACGAAATTAACTCAGAAACCAAGGCAGGAAAAAATAATGGTCACAAGAAGTTAACGAGGGGATAAAAGCATGCATATTACCCATCAAATCTTTGTCTTTTTCTCTTTGAATCACCAAAAATTCAGATGTTCTTTTTTTCTTTGAGAAAGCTCAGGAGAGGGGAGTAAGGAAAGAAAGGAGGTTAAAGGCAGTGTAAGCTGATGCACATGATTTATATAGACCTTGCTAATGATGAGTGCCATAAGGTAAAGAAAAAAAGAATATATGCTCCGAACTTATGAGCTAGGACTGTTAGCTGTTTCGAATATTAATTCTGCGGAGACCAAATAATATTATTCTATTTCTTGGCAGGGTGAAGTTATAATATTTCTTGTCATGATAATTCTGACTAAATTGAAGTTCACGTGCTGAAAGAAAAAGCAAATGCCCATGCACGTTCACTAGTGTACTGCATGCAGCATATTTCAGTCTTATTACTATTTACTTTCTTATCCTATTTTTATCATTTCGGACATTTTTTATGAACATTGCATTATCACAAAAGCATTCATCCACTCCGTCCATTCATATTTTTAACTCACTAATTATGTATGCATAAGATATAAAATATGATAAATGGTATTGACAGAGTTATATTATATTTTTAATAATTTTTACAAAGATAATGTTAGAAAAATCAATTAATAAATATATGCACTGTGTCAATATCGTATATGGCAAGTAGTGAAAAAAAAAAGAACGGGGGGAGTAGCTCGGTGATTGGCCACCGCATACTCAAAAGTAACAGAAGAATAGTGGACCTTTCATCCGCCTACAAACGTGAGAATCTAATGAAACCTAGATGCCTGCCCATTTTCAAACGCGCTCATTTATATATTGTTATAAATTTTCAAGTTGTGTCATCTTTCCATATTCAATAATATACAAATATGTTACAGAAAATACACTTTAATACATCATATGCACATGTATGTTCTTCACGCACGGCTAATTAGAATTCCCGAAGCAGGGGCATATATATGGACTCACTGAGCGTGCATATCTTAAAATTGTTTTTTTAGAATTTGTAGTTCTAAAAAAACAATTTGAACCTCGTGGCCTGGATGCACATTTAATATAAAAATAAGGGAATATATATTAGGCAAGGGCATCGGGTAAGAAAGGAACATAAATGGAGGCTGGCTTAACAGAGACATCGTTGAAAACGCCCCTTTCACTATTCCATTCCCACTCCTTTATTTGAAAAGAAAAAGGTTCCAGTCCCACTTAAACAATCACACCATCTTTTGTCAACAAAGGGATTTGCTGATAAGAAAACGAGACCTGTGAGGAATCGAGCCAAGGAAAGGAGGAAGGCAAATAAATAAACTCAATTGAAGACTTTTACCAAGGAGGCAACTAGCAAATGGCATATGTAGCTTCTGCAGGACTGCAATTCCTCGCAGGCACCTCTTTCAGCAGTAATATCTCCGATTATGAACATGAACCAAGATTGTGTTTACACTGTACTAGGCTTACTACTATCTCTCACTCAACAGAACTATTCCAAAAAAAAACTTATCCTCGACAAGGTGTGACCCAAGAAAAGAAGGAAAAAAAGAAAAGGAAACCGAGCCGACAAGAAAGAAAAGGAAAACAGGCAAGGGAAAAGGTCAATATGAACAAAAGTCCCTCTTATTTTGCAGGTTTGATAAGACAGATGATGTTTGGGTGGCTGAAGAACCAAATGGTTTATTTCGTTAACATGCATGCAAATATGCAAATGCAAAGCTAATAAGGACCACCTCGTAAACAAAGCAAAGAGTTAGACATCATCAATAACTCCACACTAGCTATCACGTGAAGATTTTTAGGAATATTGCAGAGATCATACAAAGCCGCACGTGACTGTAAATAAATAAAGTCTAAAGTTGTAATGTGCATCTTATATTTTTCCTTTATTTTCGATAAAAGTTTGAATGTATGTCTATATATATATATTTTTTTCTTTATGTTCGTTCTGTTTTTCGGCTTTTATCATGTAAAGCTTAGCTCTCACTTTAGCTCTCTCCCACACGCACATATGTAGCAGTAATAATTAAAGTGAGGTTCACTGGCAAAGCTATTCTTCAGCTGGGCTACGGAAAAACTGTGTTCAACAAGTGTCATTCTACTATATAGGTGTGCTAAACTAACCGTCCATTGTCAAGAACCTACGATGCACACAAAAAAAAAATAGTAACAAACAGATACTAGATGCATGATAGAATGACGAGTGTGTGGGCCGCTGTGCAGTGGTGGGACGAGTGGCAGCTGCGAATCCTGGTGCTGGGCAGCCTGGGCCTCCAGTGGTTCCTCCTGCTGGCTGCCCCGATGCGCAAGTACACCGTCCCTCACTGGTTCAGGACCTTCATCTGGCTGGCCTACATCAGCAGCGACGCCCTGGCCATCTACGCGCTCGCCACCCTCTTCAACCGCCACGCCAACACGACCACCGCCGCAAAAAGGCACTGCGTCAATGGCAGCATCCTGGAGGTGCTATGGGCTCCGGTCCTCCTCATCCATCTCGGCGGGCAGCAGGAGATGTCCGCCTACACCATCGAGGACAACGAGCTGTGGAGGCGGCACACCGTGACGCTAGTGTCCCAGGTCATGGTTGCCATCTATGCCTTCTACAAGTCGTGGCCTGCCAATGGCGGCGACAGGAGGCTGCTGGTGTCGGCCATCCTGCTCTTCGTCATCGGGGTGCTCAGCTTCACCGAGAAGCCGTGGGCTCTCCGACGAGCCAGCATCAACCGGCTGGCGGCCGTGTCGTCCAAGGTGCAAGCCAGGAAGGGGGTCAGCAAGTGGAGGTACTGCTTCACCGAGCTGGAAGACGACAAGAGAGACATACTCGACCGCTGCTGCAAGAAAAAAGAAAAGGAGACCCCTCTTCCAGGGGTAGACACTGACGTTGTCAAGAGGACTCAGCAGCACATCTTGACAGATAGAGACAAGGTCCTACTGATACTCTCTGACATGTCGCTGCTAGCTGCCGACTCTGACCTCAAGCAGGAACAACGTAGTCGCCGTCAACGCAGATCCTTGGTGGGAGAAGATGACGGCAAGGAGGAGGTAGAGGGAGACTTGCTGACCCTAAGCCCTAGAGCAGAGAAGGGCTCCAAGCGTTGGCTTCGCAAAGCGTTTGCGCTCATCTACACCAGAGCCAACGTGGTGTTGACCCCTGCATACCTGGCCTACCACATACTGCTGGCGCCGTTCCTTCACATCACCGTCATCGCGCTCTTCGCTGCCAGCAGCAAGCGCCACCACAACGCCATCGACGTGAAGACCACCTACGTGCTCCTCTGCCTCACGGCTGCTCTGGACATCCTCGCGGAGTCCATCCGGCAGCTGCTGTTCAAGCTCATGTCCATGGCGGATGTCCCAGCACTATGCGAGACGGTCCCCCAGTACAACAACCTCATCCGGTCGGCTCTCCGCAGGACACAGCCCACTGGGGTCTTGCTCAAGTGCGCCGCACATCTCGGCTATACGGAGGGATTCTTCGTCTGCCGGCGCAGGAACCTGTACCACATGCTGGCCGGGCTGATATTCTCTGACCTGGTGGAGGCAAACGCCAGGGGCCTGGACTTCACCAGCTACCGGAGCTTTGCGCCAGGGCGCCGCAATTGGGTGCTCAATGAGAACCTGCGCAAGGTGTGCGGCCACAAGGTACAGGACAGTCTGCGAGGGTCCTTTGACAGGAGTGTCATCCTCTGGCACATCGCCACTGACCTTTGCATCCGCCGCATGATGACTGGCAGCGTCGTCGACAACATTGACAGGAAATTTCTCGAGTGCACGGAGGCGATATCTGACTACATGGCCCACCTTCTCAACCTCCGCCCTGACATGCTCATGACCGGCAGCAGGCAGCACCTCTTCACGCAGGCCATGGAGGAGGTCGAGCTTATCTTGAAGGACATTGAGTCTCAGTTGCAGCTGCAGTCGCAGCCGCATAGCCTCAAGATGCTCGGACCGGATGTCCTGGCAGAGATGATCATGGACAGGGCGAAACGAGCGGTGGTCGATGCCTCCGTGATCGAGGTAGAGATGATGAGCGAGCGGGGGAGGGATGTTAGGGTGGATGGGCCCCCTCCCCCTAAGTACCCTCTCATCCACGGCGCATGCAGGCTCGCGGAGGAGATGATGGATAAGATGGACCACAAAACACGGTGCCAGGTGATGTACCGTGTGTGGGTGGGCATGCTCTTCTACTCCGCCAGCATGTGCAGGGGATACCTGCATGCCAAGAGCCTCGGAGAAGGCGGCGAGTTCCTCTCCTTCGTCTGGCTCATCCTCTCGCTCAAGGGCGCCAAGACCTTGGCCGACAAGCTCCAGATGCCGGAGCCGGAGCCAGAGCCGGGGCCTTATTCCCCTGGCCAAGAGATACTACAAGGAGAGCCTACCGCTGCCGTCACAACCACAGCCGACGAAGGCGAGGACCTCAGCTTCCTGCTTCCTCGTAGCCCTCGTTCATAATTACCTCCTAGAACTAAATTAATTGCTTCTTAATTATACTCTCTTCTCTTAATTATTTGTTATATCTAGTAAAAATTAGTTTCTTGAGTGCTCATGTACTATTGCTAGCAATTTTTGTACGAGTTTCTTTCCCTGGTGAATTTATTTAATCCAGCCTCTGTCTAGTAGAATATCGTTTCTTGATTATTTTCTTCTGCTGCAGCAAGTGCTTATCATGGTAATACGCAAGAGACTTGCCTGCCTTTGCATTTAAATTTGGTACTGCCAGTGATAACAGACCCTGGCTCTATTTCTACCACAATTAAAAGGCCCCGGATCCAGGGAAAGAAAGTTTAAGCAAAGCTGATAACCTCACAGCATGTGGAGATTATGAGTACTATATATCTACACGGCTGGTTTATCCGACTAATTATAGGGGATAGGTTATAGATGATGATTATGTAATAGCTTAGGACTTAAGTGTTATGTTGCCTTGTGTATTAAGGAACAGCTTATAGTCCTAAGTCAGTAGTATTATAGATAATGCTTAGGAGTCCTATACCGTATGTGGTTAGGTCTCCGACTTATAAGCCTGCCTTCTGAACCTATATAAGGAGGGTAGGACGTTCCTTGAGGGGCATAGAGCAATAGCAATTAGCTAGGCTTTTCTTCATATACAACCTGATCACGAGATCAATATATGACTCGACGGATACAATCCCAGAAATAGGAGTAGGATATTACTTCTTTATAGAAGGCCTAAACCTGTATAAACCATTTTTGTCCCACAACCCATCGTGTTTGGCACTTATGCGCTACCCCTTTTCTCATTGCCGAAATTAGGTTTCGACAGTTGGCGCGCCAGGTAGGGGTTGCGTCAAGTTATTTCGCTGACAATCGCGATGGGATCTACATTAGGCATCGACGACTTCGCCTTCCCTCCAAGACAGGCGTACCGCTTCGGCAGCCTCGACTTTATCACCGACAGCTTCGGCAAGATTTCTCTCCTCGACTCGGATTCAAACCAGTCAGAGGAGAAAACCACTCGGCGCCGTTTGGGTTACCAAACGCCGCTGAGACCTACCCCAACTTTTTCTCTTTCGAGTTGGCTTCAAACCACTCGGGAGAGCCTTTTACATTTACGTCACGTTGCGGCTCCCCTAAGAAGACACCGGAGCCAAGCTTCAGAGAGATCAACGTCATGCTCCAACCTCTCGGATCCTGCTCATCCACCAAGATCGCCGACTACATCAGCTCTTCAGACTTCGATGATTTTTACGACATCTCCACCGAGAACATCGACAGCTCCGACTTCGAAGACAACTACACTCCACTATTCTTCGGCGTTTTCATGGCTGATGCAGGAGAGACCGACTCAGCCGTCGCCCGGAGGGCTGTGGAAGAGGACCGAGCCAAGTTTGAAGAGGAGCGCACGCACAAGGAGGAGAAACGCAAACGCAAGGAAGACGACGACAGGAGAAAGTGAGATCTGATGGTGGCTGGGCATTCCGCCCGTGATGCCATACTTCAGACCCGAGTCGACAACACCAACGTTACCAGAGTGGCTCTCGAAGGCCCGCGCCGAGTGATTTGAGGGAGGTACTCGACCGGCGTTATCGCGAGCGCAATAAGCCATACCATGAAGATCGAAGAAATTCCCCTGGCAACTGCGATGAGGGAGTACCCGCGTTCACTCGGGACCTGCGTCGAGTGAATTGGCCGAGTGGTTTCAAGCCCACTGGGATTGAGAAATATGACGGCAAAACCGACCCCGAGTCCAGATGCAGATCCTAAGGTCTGAGTTTTTCCATCATACTTCTCAATCCTAATAGGCTTGAAACCACTCGGTCAATCCACTCGACGCAGATTCCGAGTGAAAGCCGGTACTCCTTCATCGCTATTGTCGGGTGAATGTCTTCGTTCTTCCCAATGAGCATTGTTGCGCTCATGGTAACACCGGTCCAGCACGTCCCTCAAGTCACTCGGTGCAGGCCTCCGAGAACCACTCTGGTAACTGGAGTCACTGTAGCGAATCCGATCATGAACTGGTGGTCGGTTGTGACGTCTCTGGTGAGAGTCAGCCGACTGGTCTTGATGCTTCCTATCTTCTTGATGACGGTGCTCGTTGGATTTGCCATGGATCTTGTTGTGCTCGGGCTTCCGGTAATCCTTGGACCGTAACGGTGGCAGGTGACTGCCAACGGTGTTTCTGCAGTAGATTCAGCGACTTCCCGATTGGTTCCTATGACCAGTGGGGACGTAGCTGCAACCATGGTCTTCACTTTATTCAAGATTGGAGTTATGGTGGGTGGAGTCGCGTCCATGATGGTGTCGATGAGGGTGAGTGCCACGACCACGTTTTGTTGTGGTGTGAGGAAAACGTTGGTGTTGTCGACTCGGGTCTGAAGTATGGCATCACGGGCAGAACGTCCGGCTAAAGCCAGATCTCGTTTCCTCCTGTCATCTTCCTTCTTGCGTGTGCGTTCCTTCTCCTTGCGCTTGCGTTCCTCCACGAACTTGGCTCGTTCCTCCTCCGCAACCCTCTGGGCGACGACCGAGTCGGTTTCCCCGGCATCAGCCATAAAAACGCCGAAAAAGAGCGGTGTGTAGTCATTGTTGAAGTCGGAGTTGTCGATGTGCTTGGTGGTGATGACATTGAAATCTTCAGAAGAGCTGATGTAGTCGGCGATCTCGGTAGATGAGCAAGATCCGAGAGGTTGAAGCATGACGCCGATTTCCCTGGAGTTTGAATCCGGTGTTTTGCTGGAGAAGTCACATTCGGGAGTTGATGTAGAAGATCCTTCTGAGTGGTTTGAAGCCGACTCAGAAGAAAGAAGATTGAAGTAGGTTTCAGCAGCGTTTGGTAACCCAAACGGCGCCGAGTGGTTTTTTCCTCCCGACTGGTTCAAATCTGAGTCAAGGAGAGAAATCTTGCCGAAGCTGTCGATGATGAAGTCGAGGCTGCTGAAACGGTACTCTTGCCCTGGGGGGAAGGAGAAGTCGTCGATGCCTGATTTAGATCCCATCGCGCTTGTCGGTGAAAAATTTGACGCAACCCCTATCCAGTGTTCACCTTACCGTCGGGGCCGCGGTTACCGCGCCCCGGCGGTAAGCGCGGTTTCCGCGCGAAACCGTACGAAACCGTATAAAATTTATCAAAATTTCAAATTATTTTTTAAATTTATTTGAATTTAAGACGGTTACCGCGGTTTTCCTTTTACCGTACCTCCACGGTAAGCGCGGTTACCGCGGTAACCACGCGGTTTACCGCGGTAACGCGAACCCTGCCCCTACCTGACGCGCTAACTGTCAAAACCTAATTTCGGCAATGAGAAAAGGGGTAGCGCACAAGCACCAAAGACGATGGGTTAAGGGACAAAGGTTTAGACAGGTTTAGGCCTTCTATAAAGAAGTAATACCCTACTCCTGTTTTAGGGATTGTATCCGCCGAGTTATATATTGATCTGATGAGTTGTGTTTCAAGAAGCTAAGTTATTCACTATCTGCTCTATGCCTCTCAAGGGGTGCCCTACCCTCCTTATATAACTTTGGAAGGCAGATTACAAGAAAGAGATTTAACCGTATACGGTATTAGTCTCCTAATCATTATCTATAACATTATCGACCTAGGACTATAAGTCGTTCCTTAATACACAAGGAAACATAATATTTAAGTCCTAAACCGTTATATAATCATCACATAAAACTTATCCCCTATAACCAGTTGGATAGGCCAGCCATGTGGATATATGATATCCATAATTTTCACAATATATGAAGGCAATTAAGTTATAGGTCAATGTAACGTCCCGCCTCCACGAGGCCGGGCCCGCTTACGCAATTAAGTTATAGGTCAATGTAACGTCCCGCCTCCACGAGGCCGGGCCCGCTTACATCTAGCAGCTTAAATAGAACATAGACTGCCCTCACAAACCAACACCAGTCTTTTCTGCGCACTTTGTCCTTACTCGTGCGCACCCGGGAAGACTTCCCGGTCGGTCACCCATCCCTAGATTTCTCCAAGCCAAGCACGCTTAACTTTAGAGTTTTTTGGAGATGGGCTTCCGGAAAAGAAGTTGCAACTTGTTGGCATGAGTATCCTATCAATCCTATTATGCCTTGGGCCGGGGTGTTACATCGGATGGTATCAGAGCCGACTCTCGCAGTTTCACGGGCGCGTGTGTCGCAGTTGCGCAGGCATGGTGCGCATGGCTGGTGTGGACCTGGTGTGGTCACACAGCATGGCACATGCGCTGGCACTGGACATGGGTGTGTTGCAGTTGCGCAGGCATGGTGTGCATGGCTGGTGTGGACCCGGTATGGTCACACAGCATGGCACATGCGCTGGCACTGGACACACGGACGTGGCCAAGAGAGGGAGTTCCTGGCTTGGGGTTGATCGACGAGGACGTCGATCTCTTAAGGGGGTGAGGATGTAACACCCCGGCCCAAGGCATAATAGGATTGATAGGATACTCATGCCAACAAGTTGCAACTTTTTTTCCGGAAGCCCATCTCTAAAGAACTCTAAAGTTAAGCGTGCTTGGCTTGGAGAAATCTAGGGATGGGTGACCGACCGGGAAGTCTTCCCGGGTGCGCACGAGTGAGCACAAAGTGCGCAGAAAAGACTGGTGTTGGTTTGTGAGGACAGTCTATGTCCTATTTAAGCTGCTAGATGTAAGCGGGCCCGGCCTCGTGGAGGCGGGATGTTACAGTCAAACTGATAAATAAAAACGAGATAGTATCCTCTAGACAATTATTGTTAATGAAACGGTATCATGAATGAACATTTTAACCCTTCATTTGGAATGGTGTCCAAACATTACTAAGGTAGCAATTGCCATGAAAAAGCCATATAGCATTGGAACAATAGATGTATCTTTTTATTTTTTTTGAAAAAAATGGATTCATGCTGCTCCTGGAAAAGTAGCAGATATGCCAAAGTATGAAGGCAACACGTTTGAAAGTATCATAGTCTCAAATGCAATGAATTCAGATTGATGAAAATGTTGGTTGATTTATCAGATAAGCCCATGAGTCCGATCTAACAAGAAAGAGATAAGTTGGTTTTGAGATCGGTTAAAAACAATTTTAAATCCTAATTGGAGATAAGCTCCGAGTCCCACTAGTGCTATATATAGAAGAAAACGTGAAGGAGAGAGGACTCTTGTTTAAGCATGGAAAGGGGTTCTTGTGGCAAATTCCTAAACCCACGCTGACACCTATGACCTGGCAAATTCCTGTTGCCACCTCGGATGGAATGTCAGCGCCAATATTTTTAGCGATAAGTGTTATACCGCCTAAAGTTTATTTTTGCAATAAATGTTATACCGCCTACTTTTAAAATAAGTTTTCTAAAAAAAGTCACATTGTGATATTTTCGGCTGTTATTGTGCGTCCAACTCAGAAGACAAAAAATATCAAGTCAACAAATTAAAAAAAGAATACGGGGCAGAACTGCGAAGCATCATTGAGAAGCCATAGAATACGGGGCAGAACACGCAAAGTGCAGCGAGGGACAGGAATAAAGTTGCTGCGGTATCATACATGCAAGCATTTATCTTTTTCTTTTGTTTTTGATTTCTCTAGCCTTTTCCGGCTTTGATAATTCATGCCATGCTAATCGATCAGAACGCCAATATGAAGGGTTCCCAAGCTTTCGGGCATGTTTGGTTTGTAGACTTTCTCAACCAAGCCAACAAAAATTGGCAAGCTACAAAATTTGTCACCTATTTGGTTTACAGAAAAAAAATGGCTGCTGCTCGCCGGCCTGCCTCGCTTCGCCAGTGCACCACCGCCGGTAGGTCGCTGCGTGCCGCCATGTCTATGGTTTAGGTTTATTTGGGAATGGGGATCGGGTGAGGCACTAGCGATGGAAAAGGGCCATGTGGGAAAACTATTCTAAACTCTCGAGGGGACATCCTCTCGTTGTTTTCATATCATTCAAATGATTTAGTTTTAAAAAAATCAACAAGATAGATTAATATGTGATAGATCTCTCTACAAACATGCAAGGTCAAATTTAACTTCTACAAGTTATAACAAAATAAGCAAATTTAACCGTGAATATACATTACTTAGCTATAGTTTAATTTGTTCTTTTTATTGCAAATTGTAGAAGTCAAATTTTAACTTGCATATTTATGAAGTTATATATCACATACTAATCTATCTTGTTAATTTTTTTTTAATTTTTTTATGACTCTTTTGATGACATACAAATAACGATGAGACATTCCCTCGGAAGTTTAAAATCCATTCCCGAGCGTGTGGGTGCTGTTGTTTGGCTTAGGGGGTATAATGGTCCATTCATATTTTCTCAGTAATTTCATCATTTTCTTCACTCCCTTATTCTATTTTTAAGGAATACGGTGCAAACGCATGTAGACGCTTATATACATGTGCGCACTTATCCTTATGAAGGCACACCCGTACAACCTACTCCTAAAAGCACATTTGAAAATTGACTCAACATATGTTGAGATTAACAAAGTCAACACAGGTGTTTCGTTGTTGATGAGTAAGTCGCTTACCACTGAAAAAATAATTAGTCGTAAATGCGAGTACCCGTATAAGTCTACAACTTAAACTAGGATAGAAAAGTTTTATCATAAAAAACCTAACCGGGTGATACTCAATTCACTTTCACTCCCTTATTCTAGGTCCACCAATCAGTCATCTCATTTGTACCCGACAGCTTCGATTAAAAAAGCAGGAGCAAAATCATACCTAAGGGTTCACTCGGTTTAAAGGATTTTCATAGGATTATTGTAGGAATTGAAACGTTAGAATTTTTTCCTACATGCATCATTCGTTTTATAGGAATGGATCCTACGAGATTCATAAGAATTATAGTTTTACAACCTTATTTCATAGGATTCTTAGCATGAGGAATGAAGTGCATTTGATTTGGAAATCCTATGAAATGAATAAGCCCTAAGAAAAATGGGCAAAATCACAGTAACGTATAAAAGTACGGGAGTACAAGAACACCATTGTCCCATTTAGAAAAGCACGGGGCAGAATTAGCATGATAGCTATCACGTGAGAAGGTAGAATATGACCATAAACACGCAATGGGCAACGAGAGGGACAGGATCACAGGAATAAAGTTGCAGGAATATGACCATACATGCAGGCCTTTTTGCCTTTTAATTTGTTTTTGATTTATCTAACCTTTTCCGTGTTTGATAATTAACGCAATGTAAATCGATCAGAACGCCAAAACGAAGGAAGCTAGTACTAGCTAGCTAGTCTTAGTCTTCCTCCAAGCACGGGCGCACACAGAATTGCTAATACGCCCAATTCATCATGCAACTCTCAGGCGGTGCGGCATGGTGGGAAGAGTGGCAGCTGCGCATCTTGGTCCTTGCCAGCCTCGGCATTCAGTGGTTTCTCCTGTTGGCTGCTCCCATGCGCAGGTTCACCATCCCGGCGTGGTTCAGAACATGCATTGGTGTCGCATACAGTAGCAGCGATGCCGTGGCGATCTATGCGCTCGCCACCCTCTTCAACCGCCACGGCGGCAGCGCGACCAGCAGCTGCAGCTGCAGCTGCGATGGGCGGGGCAAGGCGAGCTTGCTAGAGGTCATGTGGGCTCCAGTGCTTCTCATCCACCTCGGCGGGCAGCTGGAGCTGGCCGCCTACCGCATCGAAGACACCGGCCTGTGGATGCGGCACGCTGTGACGGTGGTGTCGCAGGCTACGATCGCCTTGTACGCCTTCTACAAGTCGTGGCACAGCTACGGCGATAGGAGGCTGCTGGCATCGGCTATCCTGCTCTTCGTCATCGGAGTGCTCAGCTTCACCGAGAAGCCGTGGGCTCTCCGGCAGGCCAGCTTCAACCGGTTGGCGTTGGCGGCTGTGTCGTCGTCCAAGGTACAAGCTCGCAAGGGGGTCAGCAAGTGGAGGTTCTGCTTCACCGAGCTGGAACAGGACAAGATTGCCCGGTGCTTCAAGAAAGAAGACAAGCAGAGTCAGCACATGTTGACAGATAGAGACAGGATCCTATTGATACTCTCTGACATGTCGCTGTTAGCTGCCGACTCTGATCTCAGAAAGGAACAACTCCATCGCCGTCAACGCGGATCCTTAGTTGAAGAACATGACAACAAGGAGATGGAGGGAGATTTGGGGACCCTAAGCCCTCGAGCGGAGAAAAGCACCAAGCGCTGGTTCCACAAAGCATTTGAGCTCGTCTACACCAGAGCCAATGTGGTGCTGACCCCCGCATACCTAGCCTACCATCTATTACTGGTGCCGT
This sequence comes from Oryza officinalis, assembly GCA_008326285.1. NCBI lineage: Eukaryota > Viridiplantae > Streptophyta > Magnoliopsida > Poales > Poaceae > Oryza > Oryza officinalis. Next base: position 34,882,351 of record BDMV01000009.1, on the reverse strand, counting down.
CCTTACACATCACCGCCATCGTGCTCTTCGCCACCAGTGACAAGCATAGTTATAGCGCCATCGACGTGAACACCACCTATGTGCTCCTCTGCCTCACCGCCGCGCTGGACATCCTCGCGGAGTCCATCCGGCAGCTGCTGTTCAAGCTCATGTCCATGGCGGATGTCCCAGCACTATGCGAGACGGTCCCCCAGTACAACAACCTCATCCGGTCGGCTCTCCGCAGGACACAGCCCACTGGGGTCTTGCTCAAGTGCGCCGCACATCTCGGCTATACGGAGGGATTCTTCGTCTGCCGGTGCAGGAACCTGTACCACATGCTGGCCGGGCTGATATTCTCTGACCTGGTGGAGGCAAACGCCAGGGGCCTGGACTTCACCAGCTATCGGAGCTTCGCGCCAGGGAGCCGCAGTTGGGTGCTCAATGAGAACCTGTGCAAGGCCTGTGGCCACGAGGTACAGGACAGTCTGCGAGGGTCCTTTGACAGGAGTGTCATCCTCTGGCACATCGCCACTGACCTCTGCATCCGATGCATGATGACTGACAACGCCATCGACTACATTGACAGGAAATTTCTCGAGTGCACGGAGGCGATATCCGACTACATGGCCCACCTTCTCAACCTCCGCCCTGATATGCTCATGACCGGCAGCAGGCAGCACCTCTTCACGCAGGCCATGGAGGAGGTCGAGCTTATCTTGAAGGACATTGAGTCTCAGTTGCAGCTACAGTCGCAGCCGCATAGCCTCAAGATGCTCGGACCGGATGTCCTGGCAGAGATGATCATGGACGGGGCGAAACGAGCGGTGGTCGATGCCTCCGCGATCGAGGTAGAGAGGATGAGCGAGCGGGGGAGGAACGTCGGGGTGGATGAGCCCCTTCCCCCCAAGTACCCTCTCGTCCACGACGCGTGCAGGCTCGCAGAGGAGCTAATGGATAAGATGGACCGCAAAAGTCAAAACACGGTGCCAGGTGATGTACCGTGTGTGGGTGGGCATGCTCTTCTACTCCGCCAGCATGTGCAGGGGATACCTGCATGCCAAGAGCCTCGGAGAAGGCGGCGAGTTCCTCTCCTTCGTCTGGCTCATCCTCTCGCTCAAGGGCGCCAAGACCTTGGCCGACAAGCTCCAGATGCCAAAGCCGGAGCCAGAGCCGGGGCCTTATTCCCCTGGCCAAGAGATACTACAAGGAGAGCCTTATTCCCTGGTGAATTTTTTTAATCCGGCCTCTGTCTAGTAGAATATCATTTCTTGATTAATTCTTCTGCTGCGGCAAGTGCTTATCATGGTAATACGCAAGAGACTTGCCTGCCTTTGCATTTAAATTTAGTACTGCCAGTGATAACAGACCCTGGCTCTATTTCTACCACAATTAAAAGGCCCCGGATCCAGGGAAAGAAAGTTTAAGCAAAGCTGATAACCTCACAGCATATTTTATTCAGCAACAAGTGCTACGTATACCATCCTGTTCTAGCCACCATATGCCCTTTGCATGTCCTAAGCACCCCCACCTTGCTGCTCCTGCTGCATTCCCGTCATGATTGAGGCTCTAATGCTCTATGCCGAACGCTACAGCATGACACAATGAAGGTGATTGCTCAAAATTGAATGTAAATACATTGCGTGGAAGAATTCATGCCAATTGCATGTAAACTAGTATGGAAAATAATGAAATGGTATATATGAAGGCAATTAAGTTATAGGTCAAACTGATAAATAAAAACGAGATAGTATCCTCTAGACAATTATTGTTAATGAAACAGTATCACGAATGAACATTTTACCCCTTCGTCTGGAATGGTGTCCAAACATTACTAAGGTAGCAATTGCTATGGAAAAGCCATATAGCATTGGAACAATTCATGCTGCTCCTGGAAAGTAGCAGATATGCCAAAGTATGAAGGCAACACGTTTGAAAGTATCCTAGTCTCAAATGCAATGAATTCAGATTGATGGAAAGGCTTCAGAACATAATAAAGTACACCATCAGAAATTGTGACACCGTGTGAACTGTGGATTGTCCAATAGTACGAAAGCAACACTCCGAAAAAAAAAAGATTTGTCATGCACTCATGCAGAAAGAAGGAATCATAAGACCTTTGAAATCTACGTTTTATATCTATGCCCGTGTTTAGTTTCAAAGTTTTTTTTTCAAAAAACATCACATCAAATCACATCAGATATACGGACACACATTTGAAGTATTAAACATAGTCTAATAACAAAACAAATTACAGATTCCGCCTGTAAATTGCGAGACGAATCTTTTGAGCCTAATTAATCCATCATTAGCAAATGTTTACTGTAGCACCACATTGTCAAATCATGGTGCAATTAGGCTCAAAAGATTCGTCTCGCAATTTACACGTAAACTGTGTAATTGGTTTTTTTTTTCGTCCACATTTAATACTTCATGCATGTGTCCAAACATTCGATGTGATTGGTTTGAAGTTTGAAGGGAACTAAACAGGGCCTATGTCTTCAATCAACAAAAAAAGAAATCTTCTGTCTTTATAATGTCACAGGCAGTGTTACATGTTTTAGTTGCTAGCGTACATTAGATTTCCCAGGGTTCTGATAGCAGTGGTGGAGCCAGGGAGGCATGTCCTCCCCCAACGAGATTAATTTCTTTCACCAGCTAATCACATGATTAATTAGGCCTCCTTCAACAAGCAAACCAAGTACAGCTAATTAACAAGTTAATTTGAGTGTTTGGCCTTGATAACTACTTGCTACCTAGATGTGCATGCAACTTATGTAGAGTTGTTAGTATTAAGTCAGTACTACTAAAATTAACACTATATATGATCTAGTTGTAACTATAAGGCTAACTTTAATTAAGATAAATAATTGTCTATATGTCATATAGGTCTAAAAATGATTATCTTATATTGCCAAGTTGGTAAAGTGAATGTACTAGTATATATTAATATGAGGACTTTTTATACATGTAGAAGAGTAATCTGAGGAGAGTTCATCCAGCAGGTACTTATTTGGAAGGGTAAAACGAGCATTCAACCATGTTTGATACGTTTCTCCCTGGAACAGATCATTATTTGCAGGTTCCCCACCCTAAGATATTTCATTTTTCATGCCATTTTTCATGCGATAATGGCATATTGGCATGTTCATGTTCTAAAGAAGCGCTGTTCCAGAAAACTAAAGCTTCATACAAGGACACGTATATTGGGATTTGGGAGCAGAAACATATATATCATATGTTACTTAAAACTATCTCATCAGGTTACCTTGTTTTTTTTTCCTTTTTGAGCAAGGCATCAGATTATCAGTGATTACATGAACAGAAACACAAGATATATTTGCATCAAACATGAACAATTATGGGAGAAGCATATGCTAAGAGCCAGTATCCTCAACAGTCAACAATGGGATTTCCAGGGTACACAGTCCTTCACCCAAAAATAAAAATAAAAATAAAAATCCGAGGGCTTCATGCTCATGTTCATCATCAATAACCAGCAAACCAGCAATCGGGAGGGGAGATGAGATGAGATGAGGGAGGTACCACTTGGGGGACCGGTGCCACCGGAATTGGGGTTTGGTGCGGGCGAGGCGAGGCGAGGCGATCGATGGCGTCCAAATCCTCGAGGATGCGGGAGACGGCGTTGTGCCGCCTCACGGCCGGCGGCCACACACAGCTGCTACGCCTGCTCGCTGCACTCCCCGCCGAGGAGCCGCCATTGGGAGGGTCCGAGGGAGGGAGGAGGAAGACGGCCGCGGCGGGCGGCGGCTCATGTGTCTTCGCCGTGATGGACCAGAGCTCAGCAAGTCAGCATTGGAAGGCTCGCGAGGAACTCGCACTACACCTTTTCTTTTTCTATTTTTTCTTTTTCCAAAGCTCTCGCCTCACTCGCTCGTGTACTAGTCGTGCGTACTACTGTGTAATAATACTACTCCTACGATGTATTTGTACTTTGTCTCTAAAAAATACTAATACTAGTACTCCACAGTCATATCGACAATGTACCGGCAGCACCCTGTTAGATTGTAGAAATCGGCGATGAAAAAAAATAGCGCATGAGATTGAAAGTGAATGAGTAAAAGAGACAAGTTTTAAAAAGGTTCAGACTTCCCGATAAAAAGTAATATCTTTTTTTTTTAGGATTGAATTCGTCGAATGTTATATTGATCTGACGATCGAGTTATGGTTATGTTCTTAGAGAGCTCAATGTTCACCTTATATAGGTTCGAAGGCAGGGTTACAATAAGAAAGACCTAATCAGACACGGCATCGTTTTTCTCGTTTGTTTACATAATTTGTATTTAACCAAAACTTTGGGTTATGCTGCAGGAAACAAGACAACATAATTCCTAAGTCTAATCTATTATATAATACATGGGTCTGGCTAACCTATATATCTCTAGTTGGTTAAGCGGGTCGAGTGGGTATGATGTATCCATAATTTTTACAAATCTTAACTTCTAACTACATAGTTTTTTTTTATTAGGACGGAGATAGTGTAAACAGTACAATACTACAGTGTACACGTAAGCGCCAAAAGTTATTACATGCACGGACGCTGGATACACCCAATGGATATGTACTGATGATAAGCAATTAATAGCCTGTGCTGTGCAAGTGCCACGCACGATCCTATGCACCGCGTCGTCACGTTACAACGTACTCCAATGAAGTAGCCCTAAATAAAACAACTTTGGAATTCGAATTCAAACTTCAAAACTGCACCTCCCTCCCCACGTAGACCGCAACTAACCTCAACACCCATCTACTCCACTAGCCGCGGCGCCACGCGTTCAAATTGCACGGCGCCGGAGAGCGAGCAGGTCGGAGACAGTAGACAGCTTAACAAACTCTGCACCGCCACACCGATCGCGATCGGCAAGATTGGCATGTCCGGCGGCCACAACAACCAGCTGGCGCCGCCCGTGGCGACCACCGGCTGCTCCGCCCTCATGTCCTGCCTCTCCTTCCACCGCCGCGTGCCGCCGCCGCCGCCTGCGCGTGCCAACGTCGACGGGAGCACGGCGCCGGCTACCCGAGCATCAGCGGAGCAGTACCGGAGAAGGGTGCAGCTCCTGGAGGAGGAGGTCAGGAGGCTCGGCAAGCGCCTGGCCGCCGACGCCGAGCACGGCAAGAGCGTCGATGGTGGCGCCATGGCCACCAGAGATCAGGTGACCAGCGCCTGCAGCGGCATCGGCGCCACGGTGGCCAACAAGTGCGTCACCGTTGGTGGCCACGGCGGAGGCGGCACCGGCGGCGTGCAGGAAATGGTGAGGCTGGAAGACGGTGGCTACCTGCACGAGATCAAACGGGTGGTGGGCATGCCCTGGGAGCGGCTGGCACTTCAGGTGTCTCAGCCCGTCGTCACCGAGAACGCCACCACCGCATCAGAGGTGAGCTAGCTCCATCGATCCATATGGATGCAAATGTCTTTCGTTCATTGAACATTGTTTCGTTTGACAATCTATGCCATTGTGATCTCTAGGTTCTTGACAAGATGACAGAGACTAGCGCAGAGGACCTGTGCAAGTTCCTGTCAAAGATGATGCCGATCAAGGACATCGCCGGCCGGAAGAATCCCGGCAATGTCGTCCGCCGCTCGGCGAGGCTCAGGTCCGGCAACGACTTCTTGGAGGCTCTCCTGTTCATGGAAATGGACAAGATGGAAAGACTGATCCAACAAGGCCTAAAGATTCACATGGCCTCGACGGCTGACTCTGCTTCGTCCACGGCTGCCGGCGACGACGACCGGAGGCATCAGACGACGAAAGATTCCATGGTCTCTGTGGTCCTGATTCAGGTGAGGGACCCAGAGAAAGGGTACGCCGCCATTGGTGACCCCATGATCGGGGTAATGGAGGCCTCCCTGGAGAAGAAGGATGGCAAGGTGAAGCTGGCGATGCAGGGGATGCACGTCGCAGGGATCCTCTTCGGTGCAAGCAGGAAGAGAACGAGTAATGGCAGAGCCATGATGTGGAGTGCTTGCTTTGGACAGTGCAAGGGGTCTCACAATGGCCGCGGCGGCGCCGGCGCCGGCGATGGCTGCCGGTGCGGCTATGTTCGGAACACGAATCGTGTTTTTCGACGGTAGGGATTGGCATTCTTGGTGTGTCTAGTAAAAGTCAATTAGCATTGTCTTGTTCTTAGCAGGGGAGCAGAAGAGACAGATAATAACAATCTAATAAATTTTTGTGATAGGTATTTATAATGTAATAAAGTCTGTGGACGTTCCTTCCATTAACCAATCAATCAATCATACATTCTGACGTTAATGGTGTATGTTGTCTTATTGTCATGCTTGTCAAGTTATTTGTAGCTTTTATATTTTTATTATTTACAGAACTGTGTTGTGTTTTGAAGCAGGGATCAATCTTGTTTACGAAATCGGTCAAGAGAGGTTGAACGAAAAATAAACCGTACTCAGCTTGAATTGATTAAAGTCATTAAGAACTTGAAATGGTTGTTAAGAAGCGAATCCGTTCAGGATCGGAGTTGGGAGACTGATCCCAACTCGGGGTCGGAAATAGATGGATATTTTTAGCGGAAAAAATAGATGGAAAATTGTGCATACAAAAATTCAACCTTGACCCTGAGAATCAGTTGTCGAACTAGAATCTAGATTGCTAGCACGCAGCGCAGGCATGGCGAGCGACGGCGAGGAAGACGCTCAGAACTACGAGAGCTCCTGCTACTATACCAACGACTACGACGACTATAACACCGACGAGGTGGACAGCAATGTCGATGACGAAGAGGACGACGGCGAGAGTTGGCACCCCGAGGAAGAAGAGGTAGATAACGACGATGACGAGGACGAGGAGGAGATTGGAACAGGCGAGCAGCCCAAGAAGAAGAAAGCCGCCGCCGCCGTCGACCTCACCAAGATCGACAGGAGGTACCGGAATCTGTCCGAGGACCAAGTCCGCGAGCGGCAAGACGCGGACACGGCCAACGTCGGCGAGCTCTTCGCGATCCCGCCGGGATTCGCCGCCGTCCTCCTCCGGCACTACAAGTGGAACCTCGTCGAGCTCCAGGACAGGCTGTTCTGCGACGGCGACCGCGCCGGCGCCGCCACCGGCGTGGCGCTGGACGGCGTCCCCGCGTCGCGCAACGACCTCCCGCTCGTCTGCGCCATATGCTTCGACGAACACCCCGCCGGCGAGATGCGATCGGCCGGGTGCTCCCACTTCTACTGCGTCACATGCTGGCGCGGGTACGTCCACGCGGCCGTGGGCGACGGCGCACGGTGCCTGTCGTTCCGGTGCCCGGACCCGGCGTGCTCCGCCGCCGTAGTGCGGGAACTGATCGACGACGTGGCCGACGACGACGACAAGGCCCGGTACGCGACGTTCTTGCTCAGGTCGTACGTGGAGGAGGGCACGAAGTTCAAGTGGTGCCCGGGGCCCGGGTGCACCGTCGCCGTCGAGTTCGTCGGCGGGGGAGGCGGCGAGGAGAAGCAGGACGACGTGGAGTGCAAGAACGGGCACGGGTTCTGCTTCCGGTGCGGCGAGGAGGCGCACCGGCCGGTGTCGTGCGAGACGGTGCGCGCGTGGACGGAGAAGAACGCCACGGAGTCCGAGACGGCGAGCTGGGTGCTGGCGAACACGAAGCACTGCCCCAAGTGCCGGCTGCCGATCGAGAAGAACCAGGGGTGCATGCACATGACGTGCCTGCCGCCATGCCTGCACGAGTTCTGCTGGCTCTGCCTCGGCCCATGGAGCGAGCACCGGAGCAACGAGTACTACAACTGCAACGTCTACAACGAGGCCAAGGCCAACGGCGAGGTCAGCGACGACAAGCGGCGGCGGGAGCAGGGCATGGCGTCGCTGGACAGGTACGTGCACTTCTACGAGCGGTGGGCGGCGCATGGGAAGGCGCGGCAGAGCGCGCTGGACGACATGGCCGACCTCGACGGCTGCGCCGAGAAGCTGTCCGGCGCTGTGGCAATGCCGGTGACGGAGTTCTGCTTCCTGACGGAGGCGTACCAGCAGATCGCCGAGTGCCGGCGGCTGCTCCGGTGGACGTACGCGTACGGGTACTACCACCTGGGCACGGGGCGCGACGGCGACGAGGAGCGGCGCACCATGGTGGAGTGTGCGCAGGGGGAGGCCGAGCGGCAGCTGGAGAAGCTGCACGACTGCGCGGAGCACGGGAGGGAGGAGCTCCTTGCTGACGTGGAACAAACTGTCCAGTTGAACCCTATCCTCAAGGACAGCGAGGACGAGGAGTTGAAGAAGAAGCTGGAGGATAAGGCCGGCGAGATGGTCTTGGCTTACCGGCAGAAGCTCGCCGGGCTCACCGGCGTCTGCAAGATCTTCTTCCGTAACCTCGTCAAAACTTTCCAGGACGGCCTGTCGGAGGTGGGACCTGCTGTTGCCTGCGCCGCCGCAGCTACAATTCCGGCAGAGCTCCGACGATCCTGCTGATCCTCTTCCATCTCTTCAAGACGAGAGCTCGTAGGATCACTTGCAACGGGATATTTAACTTTTTATCATCATAAGGGAGAGCACCTCCTCAAATAGCAGCCTAAAGGAAAGCCATACGTTTTTAGCAGCAAAACGAGTTAGAGCCATACAGAATTACCACATTTACGCTTTTGGAGTGTCAGCTCGGCCTGACTGGTGGGACCCATAGGTTGCAAATGACGGGGGCTGCTCCTGCCCTCTGCCTCATAGCCAAGCTGGGCTGCATACGTCTCACCCCGGCCCATTCCCTTCTTCCTCCTCTATCCTCAGCGAATCAGCAGACACAGCATGTTCATACACATGATAGGTTCATTCCCCTCAAAAAAAAACATGACAAGTTCATACACCATGACTTAATAAAACCATGACAGGTTCATATTGCACCATAACTTAATAAAACCATGATAGGTTCACAAATAGGATGACAAGTTCACAGGTACATCCATTTCAGGTTCATAGGTAACATTGTGTCACGTCCCAAACTGGCCCCGGGCGGAGACCAGGATAGAGCGGTCCAGATTGACCTGTATGCCTGTACCAGTCCCAGGAAATAGCGCTGGTACAACAGGAAGATTTAATATCACAACAACAGCGGTCTCTTTATTTAAGAGTAGGATTACAACCAGGGTTGGAACTGCGGACAGAACCCGAGTTCACAACAGCATTACAAAAAGGCGGAAGCGGAAAGCGGAGACTAGCCCTAAGCCACAAGCAAAGCCTTGGGGAAGGCCGAAACCCTACTACTGCTCGAAGCCTGCTTGCTCCTGGAAGAACTCTTCGTCAGCAGGGTCCACCTCTTCATCTTCGAGAACTGGGGGGGGGGTTTAAGTATATAGAGCAAGGGTGAGTACGGGAGTACTCAGCAAGTCAGGGGAATTAAGTGTTTAATGCAAGCTTCAAGGGAA
>BDMV01000009.1:34714970-34867430 GCA_008326285.1 Oryza officinalis | reverse complement strand
GGAGCGGGCTCGGGTGGAGGCGGCAATGGCGGCCGGGGAAGAGGGGATTTTATAGGGGGGCGTTAGGCGGTTTTGGGGAAGTGAGGACGCGGAGGTCGGTTCGGCCGGGGAGAGGCGGTGGAGCGCGCGGGAGGGGACCGGCGCAAGCGGACAAGCGGCGCGGCAGGGTGACGCCGGCGCCGGTCGGGAAAAGGGAAAAAGGCAAAGAAAAAGGGGCCTTGCCCCCTTGCCGAAACGGGAAGGGGAAAAAGCGGAGAGGGGGAGGGCGCGCGCGCGCGCTCGGGCAGCGGCGCAGGGGCCCGGCTGACGACGGCGGCGGTCGGACGGAACGGCGCCGGCGAGAAGGGGAGAGAACGGGGATAGAGAAAACGGGAGCGGGAGAGAGAGAGAGAAGAGAGCGGAGCGCTCTCTCTCTCTCGGCTCGGCACGACAGGCCGCGTGGACCGGGCCGAGCGGCCTGGCGCGGCCCAGCGGGGGAAGGAGGCGGCCGGGCAGGCGCGGACCGGGCCGGAAAGCGCGGCCCAGGGAGGAGGAAGGGCGCGGGTGGGGGCAGGCCGAGGGGGAATCAGCCCGAGGGGGAGGGAGGACTGGGCCGGCAGCGGCCCAGGAGGGAAAGTGAGAAGGAAACAGGCCGGGAGGGGGAATCGGCCCGGGACAAGGGAGGGAAAACAGACTTTTCCAGAGAAAAAGAAAGAGGGAGTTTGAGGGCTCGGATTCGAAATCCGTTTTCGCGGTTTTCTCCGGGATTGAGGTGAGAGGGGAGACACGAGACCTTGGCACACAACCAGACTCAACCGAAGAGCAAACTTTCGCAATTAGGGTTTTTAGCAGATTAGTTTTCCCGCTAACGCCGCGACAAAACGGGCGTTACACGAGCTAACGGTTGAAACAGAAACAAAACCCTAGATCGATTCGAAGGAGGTTTGAGCAAATCCGCAACATTCCAAATATCGCGAACTTGGGGGGCATGTGTTAACGACCAAATTTGGTAAATCAAGTATTGGATTCGAAGATGGAATCGAAGCGGATTTGGAGAAAGCTGGCGGTTACCAAAACAGAGCAAGAATCGGTTGGTGACCGAATCGGCTACGGTGTGTATTGGTTGGTGACCGAATCGGCTACGGTATGTATTGGCTGGTGACCGAGTCGGCTATCGTGTCCATCGGCTGAGACAGAGTCAGACAAGGTTAGCCGATGTAGCCGATTCTGACGAGAAGATGACAGAGTCTTTGTCGGGTTCGGTTGATGAGCTTCATAAGGATTCCCATGTACGGGTTGGGTTCGAAGAAGGGAATTGTATCTATTAATTAGGATATAATGTTAGTTTCCTAATAGATATTGTCAGTTAGAGTTTGTATTAGGGAATTATCTTCAATATGAGTTGTAATAGAGATAAGAGTCGTGTCCGACAAGGACATATTGTGTAATTCTGGTTATAAATTAAACCCAGGTTCGTGTAAAGAAGATAGATCAATCAATACAACAATTTCGGCGCATCGCCACCTTTTCTCTTTCACTGTTTTCGACGAGTTCTTGCTTTCGAGTTGGGCTGCATCGGCTTCGATCTCCGACAAGAGGTAAAACTTGTTATGGCGGCTTGCGCTCTCGGGATTAGTGCTTCCATCTTTATGACACTCTGATCCTGTTTGTGTAAACCGTCGAGTTATCATATATATTGTATAATCTGAATTGATATCAATATATAACTTAGATCGGTTGATGCCTGTTTCACAGAAAAGCAACCGATAGGGTTATATATCGCTATTGATCTAGATTATATAATATATCTACCATCTCGAAAAGGTTTTCATCGACTTGATCATCTAGACATTACGTTTCTTTACATATTTAGTGCTGCATCAGTTAGGTTTGACCTACTAAATCATGTTTAGAACCATAGTTTCTAGCCTGTCTATGATTGCTAATAGAGGTAGTATCGGGGTTTCAGCCGATCTTATCTGGTTTAATTATCTTGTTATCTTGATATATTAAATCTGCCCTTTATATCGAGATATTAACTTAGTAAAATATATTGAGCTTGTTGTCAAATCTGGTTAGGATCATCCTAACATTAGTTTGACAAGTTGTTTAATATATTTTGCTCATGATAATATCTCTGTATAAAGTAGTATCGGAGTACTAGCCGATACATGTTAGATTTACCTAATCGGCTATGCTATGAATATGTATAATCTATGCTTTGTAATATATTTAGACATAAGTGATTTATACTGTCTCGGTGCCCTGTCCGATCTATCCCAATCACTTGGTTTAAATATATTCTGAGACTTAGATTATATTTTGTTGATATCTACAGCCGATTGAGTAGATTTAGCTTTATCTTGCTTTGTCTGTTATAGCCGATTTAATGCATCTTGCATCGGCTCAATGCTCAATGATATGTCATCGGCAAGCTAGCCGATCGGCAATCATTGGTGGATTTAACTGCGTTTTCTTTCTTTGTTTCTTATTGGTTGCAGGATCAAACCAATTGGCACGCCTAGAACCCGAAAGAAATCTTTGGACCTGCACTGGAGTTAATCAGATCTCCCAGGCCAGTGTGTGTTTTTCGCATCAACAGCGGGTCCCACCTATTTTACTTTTTCTTTTTTCTTTTTTTTTCTTCTTCTCTTCTCCTTCTTCTCTCTCCTTCTTATCTCTTTCTTCTCCATCCTCTTCTCTACCTCTGTTTCTTCCTGGGAGGAGAGGAGGGTGCCGAGCGGGAGGGCGTCGGCGGTGGGGCGGCTGGGCGCGGCGCGGCGAGCGGCGGTGCGGCCGGGAGGCCGGGGCGGCTGCGGCGCGATGTTAGGCACGGCGCGGCTGCAGGCGCGGCGCGGCGCGCGGCACGGCGCACGGGCGGCTGGGTGTAGGGCGCGGCTGCGGCGGCGGCGTCTGCTAGTGCCAGGACGGCAGCTGGCCGAGGAGGACGCCACTCGGCGCGTGGCTCACACAGCCGGCGGGCAAAGTGATGCCAACGGCTGTCGACCGGTAGGAGCGTGGCGCGTGGCTCGATGGCGTCGGCCAGGGGGAGGCGGCGCACGGGCTGGCCCGCCGGTTGGAGGTCAGGGGCCGCGTTGGTCGGCGACGCCAGTTGGAAGGGATGGCCGGCGGCCCGCAGAGAGAAGGAGAGGCCGGGGTGGACTACTCGTGCGGCTCGGCCGAACGATGGCCGAACGGCTCGAGGCGGCACAGACGCGGCTCGGCCGAGGTTCGGTCGGCAGGAGCGGTTGCAAGCGGTACGGCAGCGTCGGCCGAGTGGAGGCTGGGACGGTTCGCGGGTGTCGACATTTGGCTTGGAGGCTGAGGAGGACGACGACGGGGCAGTGGCTTTTATAGCCGTCGCGACCGGCGGACGGCGACAAGGACGGCTCGGCCGAGCGGGGCCGACGGTCCTGTTGGGCGGTCGTCGTCGACAGGGAGTCATAGCAGAGCGAGGATGGGGCTGTTGCAGGACGGCGTGGACGCGGCGTACGCGTTCGGTGTGGACCGTTGCCTCTGCGCTTGCTTGCATGGTGCAATGGTGCACTGGACGGGAAGCACGACCATGTTTGCATGGAGAGGAATGGGATGATGGACAAAGCTTGTCGCTGTTTCTCGTCTCCCTTCACAGTGTCTCATTATTGCTGCTTGCTCTCTCGCTCAGCGGATACGACGGGGGACGGTGCGTAACTTGCCCAACGGAGCAGACGGACATGGTGCCTAATCGTTGGTTTGCAGGAGCGGTGCCTAACCACGGTTTTGCAGGGAGCTCAGGAAATAAAGAGTTGGAGGACGTGTGCATGCATGCATGCTAGGAGAGTAATAGAGTTTGCTTGTTGCTGCCTTGTGTGTTGGAAGATAAAGAAGTTTGCTTGTTGTTGTTTTGTGTATACAGGGAGGTAGATGAGTATTTTGGCTTGCAATGAATGGAGTGAGTAGAAAGCAAAATAATTTAGAACTGGTAAAAATTGGATGTAGCGATTTAGGACGCATTTCGGATTCCAAAATCCAGACACGAAGATTTTATTTGGAGAAAAGATGACTGGAGGAAAAACTCGGCTTCTGCAGGTTCCATCGGTTCACGATTAAATTCGACGAGAGAAATGGCCATCGAATTTTGATATGTAACTGCACAAAAATATTTGTTGGCGGTAGGATTCCGGAAACAAATATGACTAGGATCTCCGGATGGAAGGAAAATTATTTGGAAAGATATTTTGGAGGGAAAAGAAATGTGAGTCCACAAGGAAAGAATTAATTGAGATCTTTGGCACGAACCTAAATACACTCAAAGAATCAAAATTTTGAAAATAGGTTTTTAAAAAATAAATTTTTTGTCGGAGCGAAAATCAGGGCGTTACATTGAGTCCATAGGCAATGCACACACCATGTTGACATCCATGTTCTCTCTTGGTGGTGAATCGTTGCTAATAACCGGTGACTCACCTCCATCGAAGTCATCCTCATCCTCATCTTGAGCAATCACTGGCTTCTCAACCTCTAGTATCTTAGGCCTCCACTCTTGTCTTGACGGCGGCCGCAACTTATTGAATCTTCTATCTCTCAACTCTTTGGCTTTCTTTTCTTTCAACTCTTGAGCACAAAGACGTTGTAACCTTCTCTTTTGCGAAGCCATCAAATCCTTAGGCATCCACCTTGGATTCGGCTCTGTTCCAGGGGCAATATAATGTCTCTTACCAATCTTACCCGACAAAGATGAAACCTTCGAAATACCTCCTGGACGTGTCCGGTCAGACCGGCCTTGGGGGCCTGGTTAGACCGACCATATGGCCCGGTCGGACCAGCCTCGCGCACTGGCTTGACTCCTAGTCGACGTTGGTCTGACCGGCCTTGAGGCGTGATCATACCGGCCTGTGACCGCCGGTCAAACTGGCCAAGAGGCTCGGTCAGACCGGCGTTGCACCCTACATTAGCTCCGGCTTCGGTCTTCTCGCTTTAGACCACCTTGCCTTCATCTCTAGTAGGTATTGGCACCTCATGAGACCTTACCTTGATGGTAATCACCTCTGAAGTCCTTGTGTTCACCTTGACACACTTTTCTTCTCCTCTTTCCTCGTCAAACCGATTTTTTGATTGAAACCGATTTTTGTTTGGCAAAGACAACTACTCTTGTACTAACCTTCGTGCTTCACCCATCCATGATGAAATTGCATTGGAGGCATTGGTGGCATAAACTTATACATTGGTGGTGGTACCCCCCATGGCATGAAGTAAAGAAAAGGACAACCCGACGGTGACATTGGACAAGGCCCCCATGACATGACTTGAGGATTGTAAGGGAAAAGTAGCTCCAATTACTTTGGTGATTGACCAAATCTCTCTCTACGAGTTGATCTTGGTCTCTTCCTTTTGTTAGGACGTTGCCCGGCCTTCCCCTTCTCATACTTGTTCAAAAGAATCTTAAAAGACACCTTTGGCTTTCGTAGTGTTTGAGAGCTCGAAGCGTCACTCCAATCTCTTTCCACACTCCAACCTTTGGGCCTTTTGGAACAATCATCTTAGGCTAAGGCTCCCAATCACTACTTCCTTCCCCTTGGTAGACCCGGCTTGCTCCGATGGAATCAACACCTTTTTGTCATCAAATTTAATAGTATTCACTGGGAAAGGATCATGATCTAACTTCATCTTGGAACCCTCAGTAAATTTCAATCGTCCTTCATCTATGGCCAATTGAACCTATCGATGAAACATTATAATCATTAGTAGCATGAAAATAAGAATCATGCCACTTACAATAAGCACGGTGTTTCAATTCCTCCAAAGATGGTATGACATGGCCTTTAGGTCTTCTAATTTGTTTTTCTTGCAAAAGATAATAAAAATTCTTATCGCACTTGGCCACATCAAAGCTATACTTAACCTCAGTTTGCCAATCCTTGCGAGGAGTCAGCATTAAATTAGAGAAACCAAATGGTTTGTTTTAATTAGTCCATGACCACTCACCTACATAAATATCATGATCACCACCATCATCAGAATCACTATCATAAGGGCAATCATCAAACCTTATCATTAGACCTAACAAACCATTTAGTTTCTCTAACCCGGCTTTCTTGAGCCAAAGCCTTTTACATGAGTTGACTACCATCAAGAAATTGTTGGCCATCTAATATTTTTTTAATAGGAGCAAGTAAACCATTATAAGCAAGGTCGGCCAAATCTCTTTCAGTTATATTCAAAGTAAAACATCAGTTTCTAGCATCCTTAAACCTCTAGATATAATCAGTGACAGATTCATTATACTTTTGCCTAATCGATGTCAAATCAGATAACCTAAGCTCAGTTTCACCAGTATAAAAGTATTTATGGAATTTATGTTCTAATTGAGCCCAAGTATAAATAGAATTTATCGGTAAAGAAGTAAACCATGTAAAAGCAGTACCGAACAAAGATAAAGAAAACATGGCCATCCGAGTTGCTAGCTTCTTCACATTGTGCTAAGAATTGGCCTATGTGTTCCCATGTGGTCCTACTATCCTCACCATTTAACTTAGTAAACTTAGGGACTCTAAAACCATGAGGATATGGGATATTGTCAAAATGATCATGATACGGCTTTTGGTAAACCCTAGCGTGATTCCTTGGCTCAATTCCAAATGCTTCTCTAATAATATTCCTCACGTTCTGCCATATTCTCAAGCCTTGGTTGCAGATGTTGTGGCCTAAGAGGAGGTAGCAGCGCAACATGATTATATTGGCCATATCGAGCATATTGTGGATGTTCTCCATAAATATGATTAGGATCATTATAAACATTAGACACGGGTGAAGGAATAGATGGATTAGCATTAGCAACAGGGGCTACTTGTGGATTAAGTACTGGATAATGGTGCAAAATAGCATTATTTGTGATAGGATCCACTTCTTGCACCGAGACGATTGTATCGGTCTGACCGAACCAGGGCCCGGTCTGACCGATGGTCAGAGGCACGGTCAGACCGACCATAGGAGCGGTCAGACCGGCCAGAGGGCCAGTTAGACTGGTAGCGGGTGGTGGTGAGGGCCGGTCAGACCAGCCGTAGAGTTAGGGTTTGCCTCAGTCCCGGTATATTGTGTCATGTGACTTCCCACCCCATCGGTCCTGCTATATATGTCATGAACAAGGGCTTCGCTAGTACTTGGGATAGAACTAGGCAGCAAATCAGTCATGAGAGGACTGAATTTGGTATTCAAAATAGATTCAACTCTCCTATCAAAAAAGGAACTCATAGCGGCCTCAAGTTTATTATTAAAAGTAGCATTAATAGTTTCATTTATGGCACTCGCCATGAGCTTTTGAATAGGGAGAGCAACATCATCGGAATTTACCTCATCGAAGACAATTCGGGTAGAGGACTGGTCCTTCGTGAAACTCCTTGATGAGTCTTCATGTAGCTTCCTAAGACCGCATCCTCCATCTCCTTCTTCTGCTTCTCAAGATCTTAGCGTTGCTCCTCGGTCAAATCCTCCAAGGTGACGGGCATGATATTGATTGGATCTACCTCATGCTTGATCATGATGTTGGTGTAGTCGTTCCCCACCGAAGTCGCCAAAAATCGTGTTGGCAACTTTTTTGGCAAGAAGACATTCATGATCGGGACACCAAAGCCTTGCGATGATATGGAGTCATCAACCACCTCAATCTAGCAAAAGCTAAATCAAGATAGGTTTTGTAAGCCTAAACCGGCTAGCGAAGCCAATTTAGAGATCAAAACCGGCCACTAGGCTAATCTAGATCAATATGAAGATAACCACCTGTCTCGTAGGCGAACGAAAGGTTTACGGACAAACCTACAAAGGGATAATCACACTCTTGTGGCGAGGATGGACGGCTTTCAGTGCAAACCGACGAAGATGGACAAAACTAGGCTAGAACTAGGCAAAAAAGTAGATGCATATTGAAAAAGCGATTCAATTGGCTAGTTGTGCTGAAAGTAGATTGTCTCTTCAATTGAACCGGCCTTGGCCCTTATAAAGGGATTGGTCTTGCCTCCTACAAGACCTCCTCCACGTCAAACTTGGGGTAAAGGCTAATTAGAACTCAAAAAATAGCACCCCATGCAAGGAAACCCGAGACCCGATGAAATTCGCATCAGAGTCGGACTGACCATCCCTACACCGCCGGTTAGACCGACCCCATGAAGAAAACCCGATGCTTTTCAAATTTTGGCAATGTTTTTCTGTTTCGAATCTAGGTGCCAAATTTGTTAACACTTGTTAACAAGTGTCATGCATTGAGGAGGGTCTAAATAAGACATGCTTGCGATTATACAGGGTTTATTACCTTGCGTCCTTACTGACAAAAATTACAATGAGATTTTGGAGGATGTTACAGGGTCTAAATAAGACCGCTCGAAGACATAATACCCTACTCCTATGTTCATTGATGGATGGTGATGGTGAAAATTACAATGAGATTTTGGAGGATGTTCTAAGCGGGAGAGGATGAGCCCCCTTCCCTATGATGTGGATAGAATCTAATTTAGTTAGTGTCCCTTCCTTCGGTTGCATGGATCCTCCTTTTAATTATAGTTCTAGGGGAGTCCATAGTGTCAGAGCATAAGTGTAGGAGTAGGACCCACTCCACTAAATTAGGTATACTTAGTCTTGTCGATGTCCCTCCAAGCAAACATGTCGAATGTGTGTTGATGGTCATTAAGTGCAAACTTTCACCATGAACTCATGCATAAAAGAATACAAAATATAAAATCAAACTTAGTGGTAGGGGTTTATTACTAACCATTTTTACTAGTATTGGTAAATATGAGTATGCGGGTGAATTATGGTTGACAACACACCTGCCATTCAACAAAATGTATCTTCGACCAATCATACGCGAGCACGAGGATTGGAGGGCCCACATGACAGCCAAAACCAACCTAAAGTGGGGCCAAACCATCCTTAACCGCCATAGGGGCCCACCTGTTAGTCTCTGGTGAATGGTGATGGGGAAGTTTGGGACCCAGGGTCAGCCGAACTAGTGGTTCGGCCAAACCACTAGGGCCGCTACTCATCCCCACCTTTCACGTCGAGGTCCAGGATTGCTCCTCAATGACGGTTGGGTGAACCAACCTCCACAACCATCATAACTGCCCTATAAAAGGAGAAGCTCATTCACTTTCAAAATGCACAACAAAATAGAGTACAACTCACTTTTATATTTTAGGCACCACTTTAATATGTGGAATTAGGTAGAAAGTGAGGGGAAGCTCCGAAAGGAGTGTCCCAAATATCATAGTTCTCCCCGGGAAGTTCCGAAGGAGTGCCAGGTTTGTCGGTATTCTTCCACTGGAGTTCCGAAGAAGTGCAGGAGTTGTCGGCCTTCTACTCTCGCTTGTACCTTAGCAGATGCTTCTTTTAATAAAGTAAGTATTCGAGATCTCCTTATGGTATTTAATTTATTTTTTTTAGTGAGATATATTCCCATCGTTGCGGGTTCATCACTTAGTATTATTATTAAGTGCTCTAGTACTAGGACACTAGATAAAAAAGGAAGTTCTTGCGCGAGGCTAGAGTAGTAATCAATAACTTAGACGTACTGTCTAGGTTAGCGGTCACCTTTGTTTGTTGTGTGCTCCATGGAAAGTGAGGTAGTCGGCAGGTAGTGATTACCCTGTTCCTTTGCATCCCTCCACGTTCGGGTATATCATAAAGCTGTAGGCTGGACTAAGCTTGGCAGACCAGGGGAGAGCCAGTGTCCGAAGCAATCGATAGGGTTTTTCCTTTAACTCAAGTTTAGTAAATTAATCCTTAGGAATCCTCTTTAGCCTAAGCCTATCATTAGTTTATGTCCTTGGATAGGATCTTATTCTTAGATTTATACACACGTTCTCTGTAATTCGATACCCTTGGAATACTCTAAGGTGAAGTGCTACAGCGGTATCCGTGCGATTGCAGATTTATCTATGACCGTATCAAATACCAACAATGTGACTGCTCTGTAGAGTATTGAGGTGGGCCCGGACGATGGATGATGAGGGCGTGCCACGCGCCACCCCCTCTAAAGCTGTTAGTTGACGTGGGCATACAAATAACTTCATGCAGCGCCAGGACTCTCGGCATGCGGGTGAGCTGTACACCGAGTTGCTCTACCCCGCGGTTTGTGCAGGGTGTTGGTCAACGCCAGTCCTCGGGGCCCCATCGATGCTCATAAATGGGACGGAGCTTTCCGAGGAGAGCCTGAGACAAGGCCTCAGCCCAAGCTCCCAAGACGCATGTGCCTTGTTCCTGGGCTGCCACCGTGCTTGGGGCAACCGTGCGCTCAGGGCACGCCGCTTGCCCTGGCACCCAACATACCTGGGTGTCGGAGAGTGGTACTCCCACAATGGGGAAGAGAAGACCTCCCCCTTTGAAGATTGGCTAGGGGACGAGTAGGGATCGAACTTGTGGCACTTGTGGTATGCAAAAATATGTAAAACAAACAAATATGAACACAACATGTATACAGGTTCAGGCCACTCGGAAGCGTAATACCCTACTCCTATGTTTGGTACTATTAGGATGTAAGAGTGTACAATACAAGCTTACATGATGAATCTGTGCTAGAGTTGCTCTATCTAGGGTTTTTGCCTCTCATTTCCCATTAGCCCAAATCATCTCCCATCTCAGTGGCATGACCCCTCCTTTTATAGTTAAAAGGGAGGTATACATCACTGTTATCACATAGGGAACATATGTCCTACGTCTTGTCATTGTCTCCTCTGACATCCTAGACTTAATGGAAGGATTACCACGATGGGCTTGTTTTTACCATGCCCCGAGCACTCTGATAGGAAGCCCTGGGACAGCTGTGTATTGCTCCTCGTTCCATCTGTTTGAAACCGGGCTTGGTGGACCCAAGCCAAGTCACGATAGTGTCGTCGCTGATTTCCTTTTCTTGACGGTGAAGTCGTAGATCACCCACCAACATGCGACACATCGCACTGCCCCTATTTCTATAAGCAACGCGGCACCGCCAGCGTTTCTATGTCTCGCCACCTCTTGTTTACACTCGGTCGAGCTGTAATCTCGAGCCCTAATTTCTTGGGCATCGCATTGTCAATGGCATGATGATGTCGCTCTTGAACAGGTCGCTAGGCCCATCATTCTGCACAACCTGTCAGTGGGGCCCACCGATTCTACCTCGAGGTGGTAAGCCCCGGGCGAAAACCGCCATGAAGAACCCAGGGCAATAGATGCCATCGGGCTTCTCACTAACAATGTTGTGCGGTTTGTTTCATCTTGGGAGTGAACCAACTCCTTGGGCTGTTCTTATTCTTATTCTGAAATGTACACGACGCCCGGGCCTCGAGCATGCCCGGGCCTCGGGTACACATGGTACTCGGGTCTCCTGGCCGAGCCCAGGCCCTAGGCACACTCTCGTGTTTCATAATAGATGTTCTTGTTATATTTGATGAGCTTCTCAAAGATGTCGTTGATGAAGGAGTTTATGATTGACATAGTTTATAGAAGATATGCCAACATGCATTTTATGAACACCTTGAAGATGTAGATCTTATATGTTCTGCTTGTGTTCCTTGCCTTTCCCAAGTACTCAGGGGTTGAACACTGGAACATGTGTTACGGTGCATCCCACAGAGGACGTACCCGAGGAGATTGGTGCCCCAAGCGCAACCCTCGAGGGCTGTGCCTGAAGGCAAATATGCCCCGAGCAAAAGCAGTCTCATTCGGGGTCCGATGTGTGCCCGAGCACTGCCCACCGGGTGCACCTAGGGGGTTGTACCTAGGCATGACCCACGGGGGGCCGCACCTGAGAGCATATATGCCCTGAGCAGAAGAAGTCTCGCTCGGGCACTGCCCACTGAGTGCACCCAAGGGTTGTACCCAGGCACGGCCCACGAGAGGGCACACCTGAGGGTATATATGCCTCAAGCAAAAGTGCTTGGGGCCCGATGTGCCCCGAGCACAACCCACGGGGGTTGTACCCGGGGATTAGTGACGAAGATGTGCTGAGTAGCCGTTAATGGGTACCCTGGTTTCCATTTCTCCGACACTAGGGCACTCGTGACCATCCCCATTGCTGATCATAGGTTTTTTTGTTGGTTTGGACGAACTTCTCGAAAATATCGATGACGAAGGAGTTCATGATGGACATTGCTTAGAGGAGATTTCCAACGTCGCGAGCTGCATCTTTAATACCTTGAAGATGTAGATCTTGTAGGTCTCGTTGATGTAAATCTTGTACGTTCTGCTTGTGTTCCTTGTGTCCCCCGAGCACTTGGAGGCCGAGCGTGGGGGAGATGTGCCCCGAGCGTATCCCGCGGGGGGTCACGTCCAAGGAGAGAAGTGCCCTGAGCACCACCCACTAGGGGCCACGCCCAGAGGCCGGATGTGCCTCAAGCATCACCCGTGGGGTACGCGCCCGGAGGTCAGATGCACCTCTTGCACTGCCACGGGGGACCGCGCCCGAGGACAGATGTGTCGGGCGTAGCCTGCGAGGGACCACGCCCGAGGGCAGATATGCCCCAAGCAGTTGTGCTTGGGGGACAATGGGTCCCAAGCACAACCCATGAAAAATCGTGCTGGGGATTGATGGTAGGGATGTCCCGAGTAGCCGATAATAGAGACTCTGGTTATCACTTCTCCCATACTTATCACCGTGTACATATTTCTATGAAGTCACATCTCACGTGGAACATGCAGATACAGGGAGGACGCCGTACGTATGGTCGTATGGACACATGGAGGTGGTGATCGTGACCTTTTTAATTTTATTTGTACAGGGTAGAAATATAACAAATATGCATGATTACCAATAGTATGCATTAATCACCATCATATTTGTTAATTATTTTCTTTATAAGTTGTGAAGTGATATGTTATCTTATTGATTTATCTAGCATAAAACGAGAGTCCCTTCACAAGAAAAAAAAACCCACCTCACACCTATAGATCAATTCTCATTGTACGTGGAAATCGTGTCTTTATACGTAAAAATAATACCACTACGGATTAGAGTGTTGACATTGTAGCGTTCCATGCCAGTACTATGAACATCACACAATTAGCGTGCGTACGATCATGGCTGAGAAATGACAAGTAGCACATGTTGGCAATAGCAGTCTGATCGATCGAGAGTTGAATTCTTTCCCGATCTAAGGCAAGTTTGAGCGTCAAAACTCCATTTTTTTTCTACGGATTAGCTAGCTAGGATTAAGGCCGAGTTAACGCGTCACATGAATGTAACGTACCTGATAATTAAAAACTAGCTGTGTTTGGAAGGTGAGGTTGAAAACTCACCTTCCGCGCACGTAAAACGGAACAATGTATTTTTTAATGATTAATTAAGTATTTGCTAATTATTTTTTGAAACATAAATTAATATGATTTTTTAAAGCAACTTTCATATAAAAACTTTTTGCAAAAAACATATCGTTTAACCGTTTAAAAAACGTACATGTGAAAAAAAGATGAGTTGGAAGAGTAGGCATCCGAACACAGCAAGCAATCATGCGCATGCATGTTGATAGTGATACCGGATGCATGCACGGAGGAGAGGAAATGGAAGCCAGGCCAACCAGTCAGTGCAAGGTATAGAGCGGGGAATAATTTGGAAGGAATGCAGCCACAAATTAAAGTAAGTTTAATAATAGTATAATCAAGGTATAAAAATTGGCACGTCACCTACATCCAATTTAATAGCCTAAATATAATTTTTATAGTACATCATTAATTTCTAGCTTACACCTCATGCACATTGTTTCTTATAGCCATGATGTAGCTAACTATATATAGTCTGTTTTTCATCTCTTTCCTTTATCTAAGCACAAATTCGACATAGCAATTTTTAGAGCCTGTATGTATTCTTTTATCTAAGCACAAATTTGACATAGCAATTTTTAGAGCTTGTATGTATCACTTATTGTGCTCGTTTTAAACTAGATAAACCAATGACATCTAGGATAGATGATCACAAAGATCACTACTAGAGAAAGGCACATAAAGATTGACACTATAAATATCAAAACAGCTAAAATCGACACCTATATTACTTTTTCTGTCCACCCAAGCATCCACGAAGGCGCCAAAGGCTATAAGTTCATCCACGTGGTTTTCAAGTCTAAAACCCACACCTATATGACTGAATAGGTGTCGGTTTTATATTCAAAACCAGCACCTATGTGTATTAAAGATGTCAGATGTAGGTCTAGCTCCGATGACCGAGGTTAAAGATGTCGTCTAGTGGGTGTCGGTTAAATATCCGATACCTATGACCGATTCTTAACCAGCATAGAAGTGGATTTTTGCACTAGTGGATGCACCTTGTTAGGTGTCGATGCATGCGGTGTAGTCTTTTATTTTCAGCGTAATTGTATCACCGTGACATAAATCAATAAAGCTTCTATTATTAAAAAAAAGGCAGGTGTAGCTAGCCTATATAAACCGTGTAGTAGTTAGGTGGCATCTAGCTCTCCTTCCCACGACCAGCTACAGACGCAGGAAATCGATCGATCAATCACTCTCCAATTACTCTCCATTCGTTCTGTTACATACTCATCCTACATCGACTACTCCAGTGCCTGCGCGACATTGATATTCAGGTCAGCTTCCGCATGCAGGCACACGCACAATTCCTGCTACTTCATGCACATTTGTATTTCGTGTACACTACGTTGTATCTTAAATTTGGGAGAGCTTAGCTGATTGATGCCATGATGGAGAGATCATATATATATGATCTGGTGTATGTTTCGTCGGAACAGTACGTCTCGAATGGATTAAAGAAACAGATGAACGACTTCAGCGCTAGCTAATTCTGTGATCTTGCTTCCTCTGCTTGTTTGAATTTGTCTGGAACTCCATGCATGTGGCACGATTTGTCATTTCGTCTCCTGTTTTCCCTGAGGAAGCCGTGCATTTCGTGTTTGTTGTTCTTCTTCTCCCTTGCTTCGCTCCGTTGGTTCTTGGTTGTACTCCACTCCACTGCATAGATCTACAGGGATTTGACCCTCTGGTCTCTCGATCGAGTAGCCTGATGCAACTGCATGTTTTGGTTTGATGTTTGCCTGGCACACCACAAAAGCAATTTCTGCTACCTGCTCTTGTTGCAAATTTGGGTGTTATATATAAAAGTAGTTAAAAAATAATTTTTGAACTTTTTTTTCGACTGGCCGGTTGAAGGAATTAGCCGGCCAAAGTTTATTAAGATTGGGGGGGGGGGGGGGCGGAGTTTTTACAACTGTTACAACAACGCTGCCTATTAACATTAATTGTTTTTATAAATCTGCAAATTTGACATATTACTCTTAAGAAAGTTCCTGTTAAACATTTTTTGCTGTAAACTCTTCAGTAGCCTTAATTAGAGGCTACGTACGTACTCATGAAAGAAACTACTCCAGTTTAGTTTTTAGTTCGATATATATGCGTCATCAGTGGGCAAAAGTACTCTTTGTTATTCAAGCTCCATCTTCTAGTTTTGCACAAGGAGATCTTGTCCCCGGCAGCATTGACTTGCTCATTATTACTGAACTAGCTATGCTCGTGCTTCACAACTTCACCTCCAAGCTGGTGTTGACGAAAAACAGTTGAAACAATAATGTAGAGTTGCCATGTTAACCACCTAGTATCACATGCCAAAAAGTTGTAGGATTATTTTTCCATGAATAAAAGTATCCAACTGCATGCATTCCTCAAGTTCTTGTACAGTTTACTGTTAGCTAATGTGTGTGTGACTCCGACGTCTAAACGTTTGAATTCGTTGATCGATTATTATCTTAGCAGGGGGGACGAGCCCGTAAGAACTCGATCGATCGAATCATATCCTGACAGATAATCAGAAGGCATCCGGAACACAACGCCAGAAAGCAAATCAAGGGATTATCAAGTAGGGCTCCAGAAGAAATTGAGTTTAATCCAGCATTAAAAAAATATGGGTTTCTTGGCATTGCTTCTGGTGGCTTCAATGCCAGTCGTCCAGGTGCTACTCATAGGTGTTGTCGGAGCTTTTCTCGCTTCTGGTTACAGCAACATCCTAACTTCAAGTGCTCTAAGCGATATGAACAAGGTGAGTTCTCAATAGCACGCATAACCATTTACTGCAAAAAAATTGGTATTAATTGTCTCTGGCTAATCTTGTTGAGATTTCTGACAGGTTGTTTTCACTGTCTTCACACCATCTCTCATGTTTGCTAGCCTGGCGAAGACGGTCACGTTTTCTGACGTCATTTCTTGGTGAGTTTCAGTTTATAGATATGCAACAATGCAAGTGCAGTTAATACAAAATCTGCCCAAATTCCATTTCCACATTCTAATAACTGCCAAAATCAACACAATATATATAGCTCAGCCAGACTTTCTGAATTTTTTGAACTGTAAACTCTTTCTGAAATTTATAAGGATTATTGCAGAAGTGACAGACTCTCTTTCTGAAATAGTAAACAAGCTTTACATATCTAGTTTTCTCATTCAGAGCACTTTTCGAATATCTGGGCAGAGCACATATACAATATCCAAATTTTGTTTGCTGGGTAATAACTCCACTGCACTAACAAAAGAATTCTATCATGTAGGTGGTTTATGCCAATTAACATAGGGATCACATTCATGGCTGGTGGCACTCTAGGCTGGATAGCATGTAAAATCTTGAAACCATCACAACATTTCAGAGGAATGATCGTTGCCTTCTGCTCAGCAGGTTCAGTTTCCTAGGTGGATTGCATGTTTTTACCCTCATGTTTTTGCTGATTAATTCTAATGTTAACAGTGTCATCAACTGACAAAAAATGCAGGAAATCTTGGTAACTTGCTCCTGATTGTTGTCCCAGCAGTCTGTGACGAAGATGGCAACCCGTTTGGAAAAGACAGCAGCCGCTGCCGCTCTCTTGGGCTCTCCTACTCATCATTGTCCATGGCTGTAAGCAAAAAATAAATAAACTGCATCTCATTCACTGAATGATCAGCTGAACAAAAGAACTGACACACAATGTATCTGCAGCTTGGTGGCTTGTACATATGGACGCATACGTACAGTCTTATGAAGAAGAAGAGAGGTCAAATGTATCACCAGCCTAACAGCATTCAGTGCCTGGACGACAGCGATGAAGAACATCATGCTAAGAAATTCAAAGCAAATGGTGAAGCAGCTTACGCCGATGAGGAGGCGACTCTTCCGGTGTCAGCTAAACTGGCTGAGCACAACGAAGAGAAGAACCAAATGGTAAGTTGAGTGGTTTGTTCCTCGGAAAAATCTTCAAAGGAAACTTATTACTATTAACTTTGTCTGAAATTCAGGAAGTTCCATTGCTGTCTTGCGAGAGCGAGGTTGCTGAGAAAGGCTCGTGGACAACAACAAACCTGAAGGACACCATCCACCACGTTGTCGAGGAGCTGATGGCACCACCAACTCTATCTGCGGTGTGTTTCTGACAAAACCAGCCACAATATTTCATCTCATCAAAGTTGATATCATCAACCCTGTCTTGGACTAAATTTGGTTATTCTTGCTTCAGATACTTGGATTTGTTTTTGGGCTAGTTCCATGGTTGAAATCTCTTGTCATCGGCGATGGCGCCCCTCTCAGGGTCATCCAGGACTCCATCCAACTGATGGGGTAAGTGAGTATTTACAGTGTGCTTCTTCGTAGAGTATATTTCTGTCTACCTGCAAGGCCGCAACAACATATTTTTCAGTGTTTCTTTTGCTTGTCTTGCAGAAATGGCACGATTCCTTGCGTCACCCTCATCCTTGGTGGCAATCTGATAAAAGGTAGGCTGTCAATTACTCAGGAACCCAGATACCAGATTGTTAACCATCCTGTGAGTTTTCTGAACTTGCTCTGAATGTGTATGAGTTTTCTGAACTTTATCTGAATTTTTATGCAGGGCTACGGAAGTCGGAGCTCAAGCGTACGGTGATCATCGCGATCATCTGCATCCGCTACGTGACCCTTCCGCTGGTCGGGATTGCAGTAGTTCACGGTGCATACTGGGTCGGATTCTTGCCACACGACCCGCTGTACCGCTACGTGCTGATGATGCAGTTCGCGCTACCACCTGCAATGACTATTGGTAATCTTTCCCTATAACAGATGTCATTTTCT
The DNA here is from genome assembly GCA_008326285.1 of Oryza officinalis. NCBI lineage: Eukaryota > Viridiplantae > Streptophyta > Magnoliopsida > Poales > Poaceae > Oryza > Oryza officinalis. The sequence continues at coordinate 34,849,414 of BDMV01000009.1, read as the reverse complement.
TCGTACTATCTGTGTTTAAATATATGATGCTGATGATTTTATTTGGTCTTTAATGTACAACGTTGACCTCTATTTTCTGTTACGATATAACAATTATTATAGCTAACAAAATTATAATATTGTAAAAGTACTTGGGGCCTGTTCGTTTGCCTGTGTTCCCAGCGCAGACAGTGCACACGGAAAACGGAACGGTTCATTAGCGCGTGATTAATTAAGTATTAACTAATTTTTTTCAAAAATAGATTAATTTGATTTTTTAAGCAACTTTTGTATAGAAACTTTTTGCAAAAAAACACACCGTTTAGTAGTTTGAAAAATGTGCGCGCGAAAAAAAAGAGTGGTGAGTTGAGAAGACGAGGTGAAGAACAAAGCCTTGGTATAATGAAAAGAACATACCCATATGATTCTTTTTATGTCTTATACTAAATATTTTGAGAGCTATTGTTATCAAAGCTTTAAAAGTATAACTGAATAAAATCAAAAATATCATATATTTAAATACAACGAGGGTACTTATTTAGCGAGACAATACCATTTCGTTCTAAAGCATTTGTCTCTGCTTCCAATGAGATCTCATCTGATCATGCCTCTTGTGTGTGTGATCTAATGCAGGAACCATGGCTCAACTGTTTGATGTTGCCCAGGAGGAATGCTCAGTGATATTTCTGTGGACTTACCTGGTTGCTTCCATTTCTCTCACGACCTGGTCCACGATATTCATGTCCATCCTGTCTTGAGGTCAAAGTCGACAAGAACAAAATGTGTCGTAATCTTGGTTAAGTGCAGTGATTCAGCTACCTCGATTGAAGACAATAATACGCCTCTGGAAAAGAGTCGATCCAACTGATGAGGCTTGTTCGTGTAACCGTTTGCCCCACCTGCATAAAAGAAGTCAAGCAGTATAGGCACACGGTTTTCTTATCCCAAACTTTTGGTTCATTTAATTGAAATGGTTTTTCATCCGCTTGTTCGGTTAATCCCCCTCAATCCCTTTGGATTAACCGAACAAGACATAAAAGATATCCATTGTTTTTACATATCATCCAATAGTCATGAAAAAAATTAAAATTTTGATAAGATAAATCAATAGGCGTATATCACTACACATACGTATAAGTTTAAAGTTGACCTATACAAATTGATAAAAAAAAGACTATGAAGTGTGTGTATGCACAAACATATTTTTAACATGTATGGATCGAATTTAAATATATGTTTCTGAAGTGATATATCTTATACTATTAATTAATCTTGTTAATTTTTTCATAACCATTTAAATTTTTTTCATAACTATTTGGATGGTTCGAAGAAACACTCTAGGGACAAAATGAATTTCCCTATTTAATTTTTACCTATTTGTCTGTTAGTATATGCCCGTCTATTGAGAGAGGTAAAAAAACCATCACATTCACTATGGAGTTCTATAACTTACCATATTAATTGAAGAAAACAAGAAAGAATACTATTAGATTATGGTTGGCCAGATTATAGCTTTGGAGAATGATCAACAGTGTTGTGTACAAATGTGCATTTTATTTGTGGAAACAAAAACAATAACTGCATAAAAAATGTATTTACGAAAAGAGAAGCAAGAGTTGTAGATAAAATGCAAATTATATTTTCAAAATAGCTCAACACAGTATTGTAGGAGAAAATCCACTAGCGTGTGTACGAAACTAGGAATTAGATGCAGTGGCCGCAACTTTTTTTATGGTAAATACACGTATCTGGTATATTGGTTTATCCAAAAGATGGTTGGATAAAACTAAAACAGCATAGATATTTCCTACATTTTTTGAGAAAACAATAGAAATGCAAGCGTTCATAACACACACATTCACCTATATAAATACACATATATAACATACTATTATAAGCACCTCCGAAAAATAGAGCTTATAATAATATGTAATCTCTAAAATTATTGTTTTTAACTAATTAAGCTTTGAACTGAGAAATGTGGTTGGCCATAAATAAAATAATCTGGACGCTGCCACCGTACCTAGTTACGTCGATATTTAATTATTTATTTCCAACTGGAGAGAAAAATTTAGGAGAAAGTCTTGTACTCAAATGAACATCATGTTCCAGAAGCAATTGACACCATATGAATTATTCCAGACGATCCATGTATCCCACACCGTTCATTCCTGGGCTGTACTATTTGCTCCCGTTGAATGGCCATGTCTTGTGTGTGTGTGTTTTTTTAAACTGCTAAGCCTCTATTACACCAAACTGACAGGATTACAGTTTTCTTATAGATAAGGCATAGACAGCCATGTCGTGGTACAGCTAGTTGAGCAGTCTTCCTTCGCTAAAAGAATGGCCAAGTGTTTCTTTTATACTATAGAAAGATACTAGAAAGTACAACCGCTGTGGATGTCACGTAGTAAAACGACATGGTTAATTAATTAATTAAGTATTAGTTACTATAATCTTTAAAAATGATTTTATGATTTTTTAAAGAAATTTTTAAATAAAAAGTTTTTTTAGAAAAATATATCATTTAACAGTTTGAAAAGTATTCTAGCTGAAGAAAAAAATACAGCCTAAATAGTTTTGTCCCTCTACTACAACAACTTACATTTAGAGGGAAGTACTAGAGAACACCTTACATGCAGGATGAGGCCTGTTGAGATATATATAGCCAATATGCCGGCAAGTACAATAATTTATCAACACGTGAAGATATATAAGGGAAAAAAAACAGATATACAATGGATACACACTATAAAAAACTATTTTTACGAACACGTCCGTGTATTCATGGGAGGCGCAAAAAAAATCCGTATGTAAAAAGAATTGGGAGCTGTTCATTAAAGACTAGCCTGTGAAATTGAATTTTCACAGAAGAATCTTTTAAAAGATCCGCATGCAAATTTTTGCACCCGGTCGCCTCCCTCTCCTTTTCTCTGTGTTAAGTCTTTTTCTCTTCCTTCTACTCCTTCTCTCCTAGTCCTCTCCTCCCTCATCTCCCCTCCTCAATGGCTCACGATGGGAACGGCTGACGGGCGGCCACGAGAGGGTTGGTCCACTGCTAGAGGCCTGCTGAAGGGGAGCACGCGATCAAGGGGCAACGATGAGAACAGCAACGTCAAGAGCCGACACTGCAACCGGTGGATCCGATGCCACTAGCCCTGCGATGGGCGGATTCAGCACCATTGGGTCCTCGACATGCGGATTCCGCAGTGACGGCGGTGGAGGTGCCGGATCTAGCGGGCGGCGGCAGCGGAGGGGCGACGACGATGACGAAGAAGGGGAGGGGTGTCCACTATGACGATGAGCGGTGGCCTCAAGGGCACCAAATCCAACGCTGAAGACCTCTCCTCCTTCCTCAAGGATGGTGGATCCACCAGTGGCGGTGACGGTGAAGGGGGTGGATACAGCGGCCTCTCTCTCCCTCGCAGGATTTGACGGCCTTCCCCCCTCCCACGCGGCGGCAATGGTGGCGATCTCAATGGCAAGATCGGGAAGGACAGCGACGGACGAAGCTAAGATTTCTAGGATTTTTCATTTTTTTTTGTCAAAAATTCTTTTGGCAGTAGAGCGGCATAACGTGCCGCATGTAAAAAAAAAAATTTCACGTGCGGTTGTGCTATCCACTTGAAAAAAAATCCTATTTCTAAAGATATCTAGAGACAAGAAGTTGTTATATCCGCCTATAAAAACGTGTTTTAGCCGTATGAGAAGATGGTTTCAGTGGTAGGGACGGCTACTTAGAAACCTGCCACATGTTTCCGAGAACCACTTGTGACTTGTTATAATCAATGTTGCATTTGGTCCATGTGCATTAAAAATTCAGGGCACGCAGACGATTAATGACATTTTCGAAGATATTAATGACACTAAATTACTGAGTACAACGTATGTTTCCTTGTATAATACTAGTAGTGTTAAATCTTTATGTGTTATGGCATATACGATGATATCTAATAACGGACATTTTTTTGTTGTCATATAAGTAAATTTGGTGACATGAAAAAAAAAGAGAAAAAAAATTGTTATTATACATGACAACGGCTTGATTCTTAGCATTTATTAACAAAAATCTATTGCATTGATGGTTAAGAGATTTTATTATTTCTATTGTTATAGAAGGATAGTCTTTACTGACATAAATTAATAAAAAAACTTATATTAAATTTTATCTTTGCACATGCCCTACAACCATTCATTTGGCTGAAACTAATGACACTTAATGACTTACATTTAGTCTCAGTAATTAATGACTGAGTAGGAGGCATAGCTGTGTGACTTAAATTTTGGTTGAATGAGATATATTAATTTAGACTTTGAACAGACTCTCTGACTAAATTTATAATACTAAAATATGTTTTATCCAACTAAAATTATTATATTTTAGGAAAAAGGAAATACATCTTAGAAAGTAACTAGTGCCCTAAATATCATCAGCATTTAAGGCATTGGCCCTAACTTCTGATGACATGATAATGTCACATCAGACAAAGCCTCAGCACCAATATTAGTGACAGGTTGGCACCGACAAAAAATAAACCATTTCTGCAATTGTTTTTGGCACAATCTAATTTTAAATTAAGTTTTCTAGAAAGGTTAATTTGTCAAAATTTCGATACATTTAGGAGGGAAAAGCTGCTTCCGTAAACTAGAATAGTATTTTGGCAAACTGGTTAACTTCTTTGTTTTTGGAACGGCCACTGATTTTTTGTTGTCACTGTACCTAAGTAAAACAGAACATTATACGTTCAAACAGGTTATGTATATATCCTGTGGTTCGGTATTTCATTTTGTTTACCTTGTCGACTAAAACACAGTCTCTTCGTTTTAAAATATAGCTAACTTTCTAATTTAAATTTAAAATAAAAATACAGCTACATAATTTAAATAAAAAAATCTATTTTAGAATAGAGGGAGCATATGACACTATATATATATTTGGTTTTTTTCACCTTTAAACCATATACTTTATTAACCATTTGGCTCGGCAATATCATGAGCCACCCAGTTTCTTACAAACTCTGAGAGGAGGACCTGGGTCCCAACTCCTTTCTACTTGGGCTAAATTTTGATCACACAAATTACAAGATCTAAGAATAAAAGAAATATCAACCCTGACGTACTCTAATTGGATGAGAAGCTTTATCTCTCTGAAAATAGGGCCGCACGTAGCTTGATCATAGTCCTATGTTTTCAGCGCCGAGACCAGCAACGTCGAATCGGATTCAATTCCAATATCAACTATTCCCTGCACTAAAAGGGCTCGTAGTGCAGCTAGGCATGCTTTAGCTTCGGGACAATACTCTTTATCGAGCGTCTAATGAAGAAGAAAAAAATTGGACGTCATCTTATCACATTGCTTTCTTTCTCTCTACGGTATTTTTTTATCTCAACATGCACATCATAGCATCTTTTTCATTATGCTCTATATGTGTGCCTGTGTGTGAGAAGTCTCCATATTGCATGCATATGCATTAACCCTCCATCTAGTAACTTTCAAAATGATTTTTCTCTTAAACTATTTATCTTATCAATGATCTGATTTCACCATTATATTTTTTATAATTAAATCTTTACAATAAGATGTGACATGATTATATTTTAATGAAAAAAATATATATATTTCAGCTAGTAAAATTCGATGTTTCATGTGTGTGAAGAGAATGTTTCACCTATAATTCGACTATGTTGCATATTTTTAAGTTTTTGCGTTGTAATGGATTATTTTTATTGTTGCACATGGTATAATTGAATGTTTCAATAACCATTTTATGATATTTCACTAGCTCACTTGAAAATGTTGCATATAGTGTTATTGGATGTTTCAGTAAGTATTTTGAGATGTTTCAATAGGTACAATTCAATGTTTCATATTTTAGATATTTTAATAAGTATTTTATGATGTTTTACTAGTGTAGTTGCAAATGTTGCATACAGTGTTATTTGGATGTTTCAGCAGTTAAAACTCAATGTTTCATATATAATATAAAAATATTTCAATTAAGAATGTAGTCATATATTTATTTTTTATCAAAATATAACAATATGAGATCTCTTTGTAAACATTTAACTGCAACAAATATAAATGTGCAATCGGATCCTAAAACGGATATGTAATTTATGAGATAAAATGATTTAAAATTTACTAATTAAATGTATGAAAGAAATGTATGAAAGAAAGTGATAGCTTACATATATGAAACTGCATGTACAGGAAAGGAGAAAAAAATAATAGTGCATACATGCACGTTACAAAAAAAAAAAGTGAAGAATCTCACGTATGCATGAAATTAAAAAAGACGTCCAATTTTTTCTCTCAAAATCGGACGTCTGATTTGTAGTCATGTCCTCAACTTCGGCACACAGTGCATCATATATGTTTGGTATTGGTTAAGTGATACCCATCAATACTGCTGTGCATCACTGTATCTTGATCTAACTTATTTGAAATAAAAACCCATTATAATGATTTTGTGACTAAATAACAAATCAACACAAGTAGTAGTACAGAAAAATCTACAAGACCCTAATAAATTGGTTGCTCACTTGCTCTCGTCCCTTCTTGCTAAACAGAAAAATCCTCGTTTCTGTTTGTTATTCCACGCTTAGCTTCGTTGCGCAGCTCACAGTCAAAGCACGCCACCGTATTACGGGAGATGGACGCCGCCGCCGCCGAGGCCAAAGCCGCCATCGGGGTGGCAACAGTAACGACAACGCCGACGCCGACGGCGGCGCCATGCGGGTCGACAACAACGACGCACGATGCCGATGTAGACGAGACGACGACCATCCTCGACCCGGCGTCTCTCCCGCTGGAGACGCGGTGGCCGCCGTTCCCGCTCCGCCGGCTCGGCGGCTTCTGGATGCCCGAGCCCCTCCTGCCGGCCGTCGCGGCCCTCCACGCCAGCTTCGTGCCGGCGCCGAACGACGTTCTTCTCGCCAGCTTCCCCAAGTCCGGCACCAGCTGGCTCAAGGCACTCGCCTTCGCGGCCGCGAACCGCGCGGCGCATCCGCCCTCCGACGCCGACCACCCGCTCCGCCGTCGCAACCCGCACGACTGCGTCGAGTTCTTCGAGATGAACCCCGACGAGCACACCGGCGCCGACAACGGTACCAGCGACGACATTGCCGAGGACGCGGCGTCGCCACCTTCGCCGCCGCACGTGCTCGCCACCCACCTACCCTACTCCATGCTGCCCAAGCGCATCACGGGCGACGACGACGAGGGCTTCCGGATCATATACATCTGCAGGGACCCCAAGGACACGCTGGTCTCCTTCTGGTTCTTCTCCAAGAAGATGGCGGCGACCATGGCGGTGGACGCGGGCACGTTCACCTTCGACCAGGCGTTCGAGCTCTTCTGCGACGGCAACTGCACCGGCGGCCCGCAGTGGCGCCACGTCCTCGAGTACTGGGAGGCGAGCCGGAGGAGGCCCGACAAGGTGCTGTTCCTCCGCTACGAGGAGATGCTGCGGTGGCCGGCGAGCAGCCTGAGGAAGATGGCGGAGTTCATGGGGTGCCCGTTCACCGCGGCGGAGGAGGAGGCCGGGGTGGCCGACGCCATCGTCGAGCTCTGCAGCCTCGACGAGCTGAGGAGCCTGGAGGTGAACAGGAACGGCACCGACGTGCTCGGGTTGAAGAACGAGTCCTACTTCAGGAAAGGGGTCGCTGGCGACTGGCGCAACCACATGACGCCGGCGATGGCGGCGAGGCTGGACAAGATCGTCGACGATGCCACACGAGGCTCTGGATTAAGCCTTGCCAATGCAACTCCGTCTCCATGAATGGATGAAATTAAACATGTCAATTAATCCATTAATTAATTACTTTGCATATGCGGTGGATCATGCTGAACGTACGTTTAACTATTTATTATCCATATTTTAATGACACGTAGATTTTTATGTGTCAATTACATGTGAACCCGAATGATAAATTATTAATTATCACTTCTAAAATTGATAAATAGTTAATTTTTTCAATATATATGTTACTGCATGTTTCTTCTGTTCTGGATGTGCAGTGTGAAGAAGGATAGTTTGAATTATTTGTAATATAAAATGTGCAGTCAAAAGATCAAATAAAGTCACATAATTATTGTTATCCTGACTTTTCTGGGCGTTTAAAAATTGTTCTAGCATACAAGTCTTCTGATTTGACTCCAATTTTCCAACTAGAAGACAAATCTTCAACATTTCAAATTAGTCACAAATTATGGTACAAATACGTACGCCAGATGATACATGAACGGAAAACAAGTCAAATTTTGGATGGATAATACTTCCTCCGTCATTATAACGTGCCTTTTTTTAAAAAAAAATCAAACTTGATATCTTTTAACTAATAATCATATTAACCATATTTATGTCAAGTATTATATATGTCATATTTTGAAATACTTTCATGTGATGTTAATTTTATATTTATTAAAAACATAACATAAAATAAATTACTGGTCAAAATATATAATTAAAAACGGTGTAAAAAATATAGGTCTTATAATTTGGGATAAAGAGAACAGTAATAAAGTAGTACAATAAACAAGACAAAAGCACTTATCCTTTTTTTAAGAGGCAAAAGCACTTATCCATGCAAAGTAACAAACACAGAAACAAATGGGCCTTGTGGGCCGAGAGAAATTTTATGGGCCTGTTTACTGGCCCCACACCTTAAACTCCTTCCTTCCATCCGTTTCTTTCTCGGCTGGCTGTGCATCGTCTTCGGCTGTGATAATAACTACACTCATGACGCGAGTCAGATGGTTAAAAAACCTGACAGACTTATCTAAAATGTACAGTGCTTACTACTCCGGTCTAAAACTTGAGGTCTCTTCGCCTGTGCTGTTCAATTTTTCAATATTTGTTAATCTTTTCGTAAGGAAAACATTGAAACTGGCTAAGATTTTTCATTTTCATCATTCCATAATCCAGACTCTAGAGTTCGTGCTCTCCGCACACAGGAACTTGCGTAATATACTACTCCCTCCAAATATTTTTGCATTCGGCATTGTTAACCAACATCACATAAAAGATCAGAGGATTTTTTTTCTCAGGCACGTGCATGATGGATCTTCTGCCTCTGCCCGTAAATATGGTTGAGCAAGATTCACTCCCTTTTGTTTGGGGTAGATGTACGAGCAGAGCGGTCAAAAGAGAGGACGCTGCATCCACGTGACATGACGTTGGTGAAACTGCATCCACCGCGCACGGGCACGTGGCAGCACTCCTCGCCAGGCTCAACCTCTGTGATCGAACTGAACGAACGAAAGACACAGCGGACAGGAGATGTGATATACGTTAGTACTTTTATGAGTCGAAGTCATAAAAAAATAAGGTTAACGATATGGGCTAAAGCCAGTAGGGTTCAAAATCTGCTCACGAGTCACGAGCGGTACGGATTTAGCAGAATCCGTTGATAAATTGATAAAATTGATAAAATCCAAATAAATGTTATCAAAATTTTAAATTTTGATTTAAGTTTTTTTAACTTGATCCAAAATTGAGAGGTTTGTGTTTCTAGAGACGGGTGAGAATATGGGTTAGAGGCACGTGTCGGTGACCAATTAGGTACTCCCTTCGTTTCATATTATAAGCCGTTTGACTTTTTTCTTAGTCAAAGTTTTTTAGGTTTGATCAAATTTATAAAAAAAATTAGCAATATCCACAACACTAAATTAGTTTCATTAAATTTATAATTGAATATATTTTGATAATATGTCTGTTTTATTGAAAATGTTAGTATTTTTTATAAATTTGTTCAAATTTAAAAAATTGACTTAAAAAGAGTCAAACAACTTATAATATGAAATAAACGGAGTAGGTTGGATGGGACAAAGGGTGATGAAGTAGGTTGGATGGGACAAAGGGCGGTGAAGCATGATAAAGTTGCTAGGAATGGAAGGTGGAGACAGAATCCGAACGAGGCAAACCGAGAAGGAGCTAACTTGATTGAGTTTATTAAAACGCAAAATCTAAACTGAGAACGCTCTCGGGTTTGTCCTATCGTGGGACGCCTGTCGAAACCGTCCGATTATAGTCATCATGTTGATTACGCGAAACATATTTTGATGTTGTTGCACGCTTTAGCCTGAGAGTCCAATGTGTCTTCCTAACTAGTACTAGTCTATTTTTAATTTTTGATGACTTATATATTTCAAACCACGTATTATTTTTAAAATTCATTTTAACCATTGAACTTCACTCAAAATATATAATAAAATGAGTACAATATTGAATATATTAAAATATTTAAATGTAGTTTACTTAAATGACAGAAGTTACTCAACTCTACAATGAAAGTAACTTTTTATAATATTAGAGAAATATCGTCATAGGTAAAATGTAGATTCACAAGTAAATACATGATTTTTTTATTCAAGGTAAACCATATATATATAGAGATTATTATTTTTTGATAAAAGCAATGTATTTTATATAGAAGTAACTCTTTAGAAAATAGAAGTAACTATTAACAGTATTAGTATTAGAAGTAACTTTTCATAGTATTACAAGTTACTACACTTCTAGAGGAAAGTAACTCCAAAAAAAATAGAATTAACTTTTCACGGTGTTAGAAGTGACTTTACATGCAGAGGGAAGTAACTTCGAGAAAAATATAAGTAACTTTTCGTGGTATTAAAAGTAACTATACTATTAAAGGGAAGTAATTTTTCATGGTATTCTAAGTAACAACGCCGCTAGAGGAGTTAAAAATAAGAATAAAATTTAAATAATCTGAATATATTCAATATTGAACTCATTTTGTCGTGTATTTTATGTAGAGCACGATGGTTTAATCGGATCTTAAAAACAATATAGGGATTAAAAGATATAAGCCGTCAAATATTTTTAAAATACTAGTGTAATGTGATAGATTCTATAGCATGTAAACTGCATGGTACTAATAAGTGATGTGCATTGCATTGTTTTTTCAGAAAGTTGCACGTGGGTGGGCTGGGGACGTGGTGTTTCTATTTTTGGTAAATATGGTGTGCGCAAGGTTCGTTGGATTTAACCTGATGTTAATTATGGAAATAAAAGGAGTCTCGCGTTTAGACAACTGCGCAACTGCGTGCGGTGTAGATGCGTCCCTTTAACAATATGCTAAAACGGTGTCCAAACAGCCACAGTGGATATTCCTATCCAAATATTGCATGTTTTAATTCTTCAAATCAAAAAATAGAAACAGACTCCATTTGGTTTGTGATAAAGGTTGGATAGGATTTGTCCATTTATATTTGTAGAGATATGATAGTCAGATATGGTCATTCAGTTTTTTATTTGGTTAGATGAATGAGAAGAGACGAGATGAAACCAATAACATGTTAATTAATAATAAAATATATTAATTGTCATTAATCTAGCCATAATCTATACTAATTAATAATAAATTAGACTAATTATATCTAATTAACACTAATTTTGACAAGTTAATTACTAATTAACAACAAAATGTATTAATTATTACTAATCAATTACTAATAATCAATATTAGCAAAGATACATCCGGTCAATTTTTCCAGATACGCTCATTCAGCATCTCTCTGAGACGTTATATTCATCCTCACTCGTCTACCAAACACACTCAAATTCATTATTTTGTATCACGATATACCACCAACCAATCACATCCTAACATTAGTCGGACTCCCGCTGTGATTGTGAACCGTAGTTACCACCGCCCAAATACTGCATGTCGCAGTTTCCAACTTTCCATAGTAGCTCACGGCGGCATCGACGATCCTCAGCCGTCGGATGTGTTTCGGCTTTTGCACAGATCCCCATATGCCGCGGAGGCGAAAAGCCTCCAACTCCGCCGCTCTCTCCGCCTCCGTTCCGTTCCCCTCTCCTCCTTCCTCCGTTCCCCCTCACCGGCCGGGAGCGCCCCGCGCCGCCGCGCCTCTGATCACGCCGCGGCGGCCCACCGCCGACGCCGAGACCGACCCGCTCCGGTCGGTTGACCCGTCTTCCTCTTCGCAAGGGCGCCGCCGCGAATCTCCAGCCCCACCTCCGGGCATTGGGAAAAACCCCAGGTAAACCCCTGTTCGTTCGTAGGCGCTGGGTGGTTAAGTCGAAGCGTAGGCAGGGAGAGCAAAGCGAGCAGCCATGGCTGGCGGCATCCGGGGGGGATGGAGATTGAGATGACGCCACGCCGGGCGACGATTTTGCTGGAGCCGGACTGCCGGAGCCTTCGTTGTTTGATTGGGTGATCGTAGGCGGCGGCGCGGCCACGCGGGCGTCTAGGCCGGGGCCCGCCCACGCGCGGTGAGCGGCCGGCAGGCTGGCTGGCTGCCGGGAATCGCGGGCGGCGCTGCTCCATTTGCTGGCTAGGCTGGGCCGGTGGGCAGTTGAGAGTCATTCAATGCCCAGTACTTAGTACTCTATTTTCATCCTGCAATCGCCAGCGTGCTCTATTTGGTTTGTGTTTGTTTTAGGATTCAAATCGAGCTTGTTTTCCTTTCCATGCACATGCAGGGTGAACACTTCGAGGGCTGGAGCAGCTGCTGTTGCGTTGCTTGCCACTGATTTTCGTCATCTTGCGGAGCTGAAGCCATTTTAGTTGCCTAGGCTTCCTAAAATCCCTGCCTCCTCCGCCACTGGCTGAAGGTATGGTCTGTTAGACTGTTACCAACTTTTTTTTTATGGACCGCTGTCATTGGACCTGCAATTTTGTTTTGGTATGTATGCTATTCCAATGCATGCATACTTTTTGCAAAGATAAGTGGAATGTGGGGCTTTAACAGGGTACTTCTATGTATGTTAATGTTTGCTAGTAATGTCTATTGTTCAGGATGGAGGAGCCAAGTCTTGAGGTGAAAATGCCTGAAGCTGAGCTGAAGGCTGTCAAATTCAGCCTCATGACCAGTTCAGACATGGTAATCTTTCACACTGGCTGTAGATTTAACTTACTGTCATTGGAAATAACCATCGAAATTTGTGTCATTTCAGGAAAAGTTAAGTAGTGCAAGTATTATTGAAATGTGTGATGTGACTAACGCCAAGTTGGGATTACCAAATGGTGCACCACAGTGTGCAACCTGTGGATCGCAAAGCATACGTGACTGTGATGGTAAGTAAATATTAATTATGCAGTATCATATAACGCGTCTTTTTTCTCCACTTGCTAACTGGTAAATTGTTAGGTCATTTTGGTGTTATTAAGCTGGCAGCAACTGTGCACAATCCATATTTTATTGAGGAAGTTGTCCAGTTGCTGAATCAGATATGTCCAGGCTGTCTCACTCTGAAGCAAAATGGGGACACAAAGGTTTGTAATCACCAGATTGATGTAGTTTCATCCTGAACAAGCAATTTATTCTTTTTTCACAAAACCCATAAATATCAAATTCCTAATTCTCTAGTGACAAAGCACCTTCAGTCAATGAGAGGCTCTCAAGAGCTCATCCAAGCAATTTACATGATGCCCAGTTATGGGTTTCTTTCGCCAGCGTCCAACTTCTTACAAGTTTTCACCTAAGGAGTTTAGTTACTTTTTACTTGTGGTCAACTGTATCACCCCCCTCCCCCACCAAGGCCCAACTTGTTCCATGTTTGGGCTGGTTTAATAACTATAGTAATACAAGAGTTGCATATACAACTTGGGGTTAGGACTTATACAATGGGGACAGAAATCCTGAGTATTATATCAACTGCCTTAACGTGAGCACAGAGTTACTGTTAACCTATTGACCTAGTTTATTTAGCTATTGTCATAAGCTTTTATTGCAGAAGGCAGTAGACCTTTTTTTTTGCTTTCTTTGTATATTGATGATGAATTAGTGAAAACCATAACATTTATTTCCTTAACACATTCTTCTTTATTTTTTCCTAATTAAAGAAGGCTGATGGGACAACAATGCAGGCAACTTGCAAGTATTGCTCAGTAAGTGCATGTGCAGATATTTTGTGCATATTTCTCTCTCTTGTATTAAACATTGTGTTTTTCCTGGACAGAAGGATGGAGCAAAACTTTACCCTAGTGTAATCTTTAAGATGCTAACAAGTCCAAGAGTAACACTATCCAGGAGTAAACTTCACCGTAACACTAGCGTGATGGACAAAATGTCAATTATTGCAGAAGTTGCTGGTGGGGTGACACATAAGTCCAAGAACAAAGCTCCCCATGAAACCCTTCCCCAAGATTTCTGGGATTTCGTACCTGATGATAACCAACCACCTCAATCCAATGTGGCTAAGAAAATATTGTCACCATACCAAGTAATGTATCTTTTAGCTATCCAGTTCAAAAAATTCTCTTCTGTATTGTCTTGCAGGATAGACTTCAATAGTACTTCAGTTCTGTATCTATTTACTTTCAAGAAAATTATTCTCTTCTATTTGCTGAAATCTGCCAATTTGGTTACTGTTATTTTTTGGCTCAAATGCAAGTTATATCGCTCTTATTGGTTGCTTTGATTCAAAAATTTAACACACACAGAAAACATAACGATACTGTTCTAGTAACCATAAATATGATATATTATGATTCTCACCTGGTAAAATAGTTTTGTATGACTATAAAACTCTTCCCAGATTATCTGGTATGGATCACCAACTTGATGCATAATGGGTCAATATGAACCCATAGTGATATATCATGATGAATAAAGTTCAACCACTTTTCGGTGAAATCATGATAGGCCTTCTGGTTTGCTCTTGTAAGTGAAAGGTGAAAGTATGCTGTGAGAACATATTACAATAGAATCCGTCATGAAACTTATAACTCTGGGGCCATATCAATGTCTAAAATGACTATTGCTTGTGATCGGTGGAGTACTTTATTAAGGTTCTTTCAGAAGTGTGTATGCAATTCTAGTTGGATACTGAACTGGCATGACATACTCCATCGATCCATCACATTCTTTCATAGAAACAAGATGCTTATCACAATTAATGAATTATTCTTATAACTCATTATTGCCATTTTTTCAGGTCTTTCACATGCTAAAAAACCTTGACCCTGAACTTATCAATCAGGTTACTCCAAGGCGGGAACTATTGTTCCTTTCATGTTTGCCAGTGACTCCTAATTGTCATCGTGTTGCAGAGATGCCATATGGACATTCAGATGGCCCCCGGTTAGCTTTTGTTAGTGTCAACTCTCTTTTAATATATTGTTTGTTTCATCGCTTCCAAGACTTTTCTCCTCCTTAAACTACTAGTATTAATATACTCTAACCATCTGTATACTGGATAGAGTTAAATCTTCCAGTGAGTATTCAAATAGTCATTTAATCAACGAGAGAGCTTAAAGTAGCTTCTCAACATCTTATTAAAAGGTTTCTTCATTGTACTGTCTGATCCAACCTTACTTTTGTGCCAAGAGGAGGCAGCACTTTATTTTATTCCCACGGTTTAATTGAACTAGCTTGTGATAGTGGTCTGACAGACATGCTTGAGCGCATATTTTCAATATTTTCGCATCTCAATTATGAACTTATACTTTCTTCATTCCATGGTAGGATGACCGGACAAAAGCTTATAAGAGGATGGTTGATGTTAGTAAGAGAATTGATGATTGTCGCCAGCATCCGCAGTTCAGTGTTTTTGCAAGTTCAGTTGTCACAAGCCGCGTTATGGAGTGCTTGAAATCATCCAAGGCAACATAGCTAAAACCTTATTCTAAAGCAGTACCCCATGTAGCATCGTGCACTTTGTCTTGATACATTTGTCCAGTTCTGTCATATTGGCATTAATTTGTTTAGTACTTTTGAATGCACAATTTTTCTGAACTTTCTACATCTACTAAATTTACCTATAATTTATCTTGGTGTTCTGATAAATCATAGTATCAGAACTTCAAATTTGGTTGGATAAGGCATGGGTTGTTCAACTATATCTTGTCTCTTGTGTTTGTACACATGCATATGTACATCACAATTGTGACATCTTGACAAACCCATTGCAGTGGAGATTACGTTGTACCTTATTGTTTTGTTCATATATCTCCATCTTATTTATCCCATATTTGGTTCGCGTGTATAAAATAACTATTTGCCACTCCACATAGATGTCTGTAATAATTTGTCACTTAAAAGATGTCAACTAATTACTTGACATCTAATGGTTGAGTCCTCTTAATAAAACACCCATTTAAGCCATTTTTCACACTTTACCTTCTAATCATCGGGCCGACCTGAATTCATACCTATTGTGTTGTTCGCCCTTCTAGCCATCGGAGATCAGCATCTTTGCTGATTATTCCTTCCTTGACACAAGGACGCTGTAAGGTTCCCTTCCATAGACAGGGATGGCATGAGGTGGAACCTTCCGCATGTCAGTGACGGTACTGCGAGGTAGTGAAATATCGTGCCTTCCTTCGCACGAGAGGGAGAATAGAGATTGCAGAGACTGAATCGAAGGTTGCAGTGGACCAAGGTGATTGGAGCAGGTTCTCTTCCCTTGTTCGGTGGTGGTCACGTGCATCGGCTGTGGCTTTTCCTGCCATCATGTTCTCTACCAGCTTCATTGACTCGTTGGGGGAGCGCAAGGTAGGGATGCCCCGTCTGGGATAAGAAAAGATGTTGATCTCTTGTGGCTAGATGATAATGGATTAAGGCGGGCCTGATGATTATGGAGTAAAGTGTAAAGAAGTGGCTAAATTGGTGTTTCTAAGAGCACTAAACTAGTAGATGGCAAATAAGTAATTGGCATCTGTTAAGTGGTAAACTATTAAAGTCATCAATATGTTGTGGCAATTAATAAATTACCGTACATATTATGATATACTGAATGTGATGTCATTTAAATCATTAACAATTAACCAGATTGATAATGTTGTTTTGAGTGATTAAGCACAACCTACAAAATTATTTGTTCTTTTCCTAGTTTAACTAATGTTTAGTTCAATTAATTTGGAAGGAGGAGCATACAAGTCTTTTGAAACAAGAAGGATCAGTATACAAATCGTATTTTAAAAACTTAAAGTTTTAATGCGGAAAAAATAATAATAAGTTATGGTTGATACCTAGCTATTCATTGTCACTATTATTTCACAACGGGAAAGCCAAACGAGTTTCTTGACAGGACCTGGGTTGTTTAAGTTGACAATTGCACTTACAGCTTATGTTGCATGGTTTCTCTCTGAGAAATACAATACAATATTTCACTTGATTTGCTAACATCCTTGTGCATTTTGCAGTTATACTCAAGAAAGTCAGATGGTGAAGACCCTACATCTCCAGATACATATGGAACCAAATGGCTAAAAGACATCATTCTCAGCAAAAGATCCGACAATGCATTTAGGAGTATAATGGTTGGGGATCCAAAAATTAATTTAAATGAAATCGGTATTCCTATGGATTTAGCTTTGAACTTGGTTGTTTCTGAGCAAGTTAGTTCTTACAACTTTGAAACCATAAATTTAAAGTGCAACTTGCACCTTCTTATCAAGGAAGTACTGCTTGTCCGCCGAAATGGGAGGCTTATTTTTGTTCGGATGGCAAACAAGCTAGAAATTGGTGATATTGCCTATAGACTATTGCAGGATGGTGATCTTGTTCTTGTAAATAGGCCGCCTTCAGTTCATCAACATTCTCTGATTGCCCTATCTGCAAAGCTTCTGCCAATTCAATCTGCTGTGGCAATCAACCCTCTGTGCTGTGACCCTTTCAAGGGAGACTTTGATGGGGACTGTTTGCATGGATATGTCCCCCAATCCTTGCAATCAAGAGTTGAGCTTGATGGGCTAGTTAGTTTAAGCAGCCAACTGTTGAATGCTCAAGATGGGCGAAGTTTGGTGTCATTAACACATGACTCCCTAGCTGCTGCACATCAGTTAACAAGTGCAGATGTTTTCTTGCAGAAAGCTGAATTTCAACAACTTCAAATGTTATGCTCTTCTGTCTCACCGACACCAGAGCCATCAGTAGTTAAATCTGCGAACTTTCAAGGTCCTCTTTGGACTGGTAAGCAACTATTTGGCATGCTGCTACCTTCTGGTATGAATATCAGTTTTGATCAGAAGCTACGCATCAAAGACAGTGAAGTGCTTACCTGCTCATCAGGATCTTTTTGGCTACAGAACAACACATCTAGTCTTTTTTCTGTCATGTTCAAAGAGTATGGTTGTAAGGCTCTTGAGTTCCTTTCTTCCACCCAAGATGTACTATGTGAATTCTTAACCATGAAGGGTTTAAGTGTTTCCCTGTCAGATCTCTATCTGTTCTCAGATCATTACTCAAGGAGAAAACTGAGTGAGGAAGTTCATCTGGCATTGGATGAAGCGGAAGAAGCTTTTCAAATCAAGCAAATATTGCTAAATCCAGTTTCGATACCAAATCTGAAGTATTATGATGGACCTGATAATCTATCAAACTCTCATGGACAATCTGATTTTACTCCGGTCAGTCTGCCCATCATCAAATCTTCAATCACAGGATTTAAGAGTGTCTTCAATGATCTGTTGAAGATGGTACTTCAACATGCGAGTAAAGATAATTCAATGATGACAATGATTAACTCTGGGAGTAAAGGTAGTGTTCTGAAGTTTGTCCAGCAGACTGCATGTGTTGGTCTTCAACTCCCAGCGAGTGCATTTCCCTTCAGAATTCCTTCGGAACTATCATGTGTTTCCTGGAATAGACAAAAATCTCTCAATTGTGAAATCACCGACAACACGAGTGAATGTATGGCAGGCCAAAACATGTATGCTGTGATTAGAAATTCTTTTCTTGATGGACTAAATCCGTTAGAATGTCTACTACATGCTATATCTGGCAGGGCAAATTTCTTTAGCGAAAATGCTGATGTTCCTGGGACATTGACGAGGAAACTAATGTATCACCTGAGAGATACATATGTTGCTTATGATGGGACTGTTAGAAGTTCTTATGGGCGGCAAATAGTGCAGTTTTCTTATGATACTGCTGATGGCATGAACAATGATCATGATCTTGAAGGTGAACCTGGTGCCCCTGTTGGCTCTTGGGCTGCTTGTTCCATTTCAGAAGCTGCATATGGAGCTTTGGATCACCCAGTTAATGCTTTAGAGGATTCCCCTCTTATGAACTTGCAGGTTCTTGGTTTGCTCTTTAATGGTCTTCCGTTGTCATGTTATTCCTTTCATCCTTCATTTTGACAGTATTTTAACTTTAGCACTTTGCTGTGCAGGAAGTTTTGAAGTGCCATAAGGGTACAAAATCTGCAGTTCATACTGGTTTGCTTTTCCTATCAAAGCATCTAAGGAAGTATAGATATGGTTTTGAGTATGCATCGCTAGAAGTTAAGGATCATCTAGAGCGAGTGGACTTCTCTGATTTGGTTGACACGGTTATGATTTTGTTAGTACATTTTATCCGTGACTTTCTTCACCTTCTAATATTGTTCATTTTAGTAATCTCCCTGTTGGTTTCATTTTGTTATCTAGATATGGCAGCTCTGATATGCAGAAAACACAAGGAAATCCATGGATCACTCATTTCCATTTAAGCGAGGTTTTTTTCTTTTGAAGTAAAAGCTCATGATTTCATAGGGACATTTGGATTGGAATCTAAATGTATGTTTAAAATTGTATGTATATGTAGGAAACAATGAAGATAAAAAGGTTACAACTGGGATTTATTGTAAGAGAGCTCTTTGACCAATACAATGCCTTAAGGAAAAAGTTGAACAATACGATACCTTCAGTTTGTATTTCATACAGGTATTTCAGAAACTACATGTTATGCATGATTCTCTATATGGGGTTTGATATGGAAACCGTTTCCATCAACTACCTCCCTGTTTTCCTTACCTGAAAAAGAAGCAGCAAGTTACAGAAGTAGTTGGTGTTTAAGAAGTACTACCTCTGTCCCAAAATGTAGTAACTTTTGGCTATGAATCTGGACACATGGTTGTCCATATTCATAGCTAAAAATGCTTATATTTTGGGACAGAGGGAGTAGGTGCTAGTCGTTTCATATTGGCATATCACATGGTACAAAGTAATTTCTTGGTTAGTATCATCAATTTATAATAGATGCTTCATTTCTTTCGTCGAACATGAACCTGCATGATTCAAAAGGGAAACAAATATGTGCTTATACAGGTATCTATTATTATGCTCACTCCGTCCCAAAGTATAGCAACTTCTACCGTTCAAAATTTTTTCCAAAATATAACTTCACCTACTTCGTCATCTCAACTAATCACAACTGTCTCCCATTTAATTTCTCAACCTACTTTCCTCATCTCAACCAATCACAACTACCCCTCATTTAATTTCACCCCTCTTCTTAATCTCCGTGAAAACTCTAGAAGTGCTTATATTTTGGGACGGAGGGAGTATTATTGAAACAGTAAAAACAAGCCTTCACGATAACAATGTAGATTGAGGGTAATTGGGTTTGAACCCCCATTTCACAAATTAACTTACAATATTTTTAGCAGATGTTTTCAATTATTTATAGTGAAACTGTTCAGTCAAAGACAATAAACAAATCTGGTTGAAGCTAGTAAAACCTGGGCACTGGTAGGTGGTCTGTGAGTAAAATCCTAGTGCAAAAATAGTAAAATTTTGTTTTGTGCAAGTGGAAAGCAAAATCCATTACCTTGGTAAAGCTATTCTACAAACAGGAGTACAAATATATAATGTGCTACTGTGTGTGTGTTTACATGTTGAATACAACTGTATTTTCAATACTGCGAGGAATTTGGCTAGTCATCACACATATATGTACCCAGAAAGAATAAATCAAAATATTAAACCTTAGGATAAAACAAACAGGTGATACCACATCTTGTGTGGTAGACTCTAGTTGGTCTCTCATCTAACTAATTGATCAAACAAGTTCCCAACTTGATTGTTGAGTGCAAATCAAGTCCAACATACACCACATGAGCTAATTACATTGACAATAGATGCTAGCCCAGCCTTAGTGCCACACAGGCAGCATGCAATCCACATGCCACATGGGTGCTATTTTTCATACTAAATAAGGAAGGTAAAAAAACATGGTGCTCCTCTGTTCTATTGAACGGTTCATTGTCCTCCTGCCACTCTGCACTACACATCAAACACCACAAATACCAGTCAAGTTTTGAACCCCTCAAGCTAGGCTGACGTCGACGTCGTCGAAAGTAGCCCCCCATGGCATATGTTTTGAACTTGATTTGCACCCACCAGTCAAGTTCTGTGATTAGTTTGGTCAGTTTTGCAAAAGGAGTGACTAACTTGCACTGACATTGGTGGTTGTGAGACCACTGATGCATCTTACTCTAGAGTTTATTTGTTCCCCATTTAGTTTATTTTTTGTTTTATTGTAATTTATTTGGGTAACTTTAGGAGGATAAAAGAAGTTCAGGACAACAATTCTAGATACATCAGTTATGTTCATTGATGGGGAACCCCACATAAGTGACAATCCAAACAAACATAAGTGTTATCAATCTTTACTTACTGAAATTTCTGCAGTTGTCTATATTTGAATTGCATTATGTGTTTGCCACCAGAAATTTCATGCCCTGCCTAAGTAATGTTTGCACATCAATCTTTCATCTAATATATCATGTCAGTAAATGTAACCTGTCTGTCAAGCTCTCAAACAACTGTATTTGTTTTAGGACTGGGCATCGCAGCTGATTATAGAATTATGCATGCATATACATGTTTCATGTTACTTATGCTAGTAGCTATCCTATTATCTCTTTGTAATTCCCATAACATATCGTTTGCCATTTGGCATTCTGTGCCCTGCAGAAAATGTTCTGTAGGCAACGAGTGTGTCAAGAATTGGAGCTGTTGCGTCACTATGGTAGCACAGGTGGAATCCAACTCCATGTCTCAATTGGACATTATCAAGGAAAGGGTGATTCCGAGCATCCTGGCCACACTATTGAAAGGTTATTNCCCCCCCCCCCCCCCCCCCCCCCACACACACACACAAACTTCTCAATGTTCTAGGGAACTCCTCGGTCCTCATAGGGTCAAGATCTAAGATTTATTTCTATGTTTTTCGAAAAGAAAAAGCTAGATTTGGTTATTTTTTCATGTTTTTGAAAATAAACCATGACCTGTTTTGTTATTTTAATATGACATACTTAACCACAAGTCCAATATACAGTAGACGACGTTTTATAAAGTTAGTTCTGTTATTGTCACTAATAGGCCAATAGCCATCTAACCACACAAGGAAATGTTTCGTGAAAATGTACTATTTGGTGTATGCCAGATACACCAAGTTTATGAATAGCTTGAGTTATTTTAGCACTCTTTAAAAAGCCATTCCTGTTGTTATAATTTGACATGTCACTATATTATGTTTCACAAATATGAGAATTAAGGTCTTAGAATATAGAAAGGGATCTTTAGGTCCAAATTTGGTTTGCAAAAGCATAATTCTAATTTGCAAACCTGCTGTCCATTGATCCATGAAGAACCCAGAACAAGTCACCTGATAGAATTTGAGCTGTTGTGTCATCCTTTTTAGACTGAAAACAGATGTGCTGCTTGATTTCCTTCATTTGCAGGATTTTTGGAATTTGAGAATGTTAAGGTCGAATGTCAACAGGATAGTGAAGTTGTTGTGAAAGTCGGTATGTCTGAGCATTGCAAGACAGGCAAGTTCTGGGCAACCCTACAAAATGCTTGCATCCCAATAATGGAGTTGATTGATTGGGAACGGAGCCGACCAGAGAGAGTATATGATATTTTCTGCTCATATGGCATAGACTCAGCATGGAAATTCTTTGTTGAAGTATGATACTTACTGCTTTTCATTCTGGTTTCTCTTCCATGAGTTTCTGTGTAAAATAACGTCAAATCTAATTGCTTGTGATAATTTCTACTATAGTTTATAACATTTTGGTTTTCGTTTGCTTTTTTTTTCAGTCTTTAAGATCAACAACAGATGCTATTGGAAGGAATATCCATCGACAGCACTTATTGGTAGTGGCAGACTGTCTGTCTATAAGTGGGCAGTTCCACGGGCTAAGCAGTCAAGGTTTAAAGCAACAAAGGGCTTGGTTATCAATCTCCTCGCCATTTTCGGAAGCATGCTTTTCTGTGAGCAATCTTAGCTTTCTCAGTGATTATTTACTAGTATGAGATTTCCTTTTAAAGTGTTCTAAACATATTCTGATTTTATGGCTTTTTTGGCAGAGGCCTGCACATAGCTTTATAAATGCTGCAAAGCGATATTCAATGGACAATCTCTCTGGTACTCTAGATGCAATTGCCTGGGGCAAAGAACCTTGTGCTGGGACATCAGGTCCTTTCAAGATTCTATATTCCGGAAAGGTGTGTACTATAACTTCCCTGCTTAAGCAGCGACAGCAATTTTTTGATGTACTTTAACGTGCTCCATTAATTTATGGTTCTATATTCTGGAAAGGTGTGTACTGTAACTTCCCTGCTTAAGCAGCCACAACAATTTTTTAGATGTACTTTAACGTGCTTAATTTATGATTGATATAAAATGAAGTGAAGATATTATATTCTCTCTATGATGTTGATTAGTGAAATTGCGCTACATTAATTTTATACAGGATTTGAATTGCACTGTTTGCTTCTGTAATCAATGGATGTTCAGATATTCAAATTGGCTGATTACATTTACTTTTTTGTTTCAGTCACACAAGACAAAACAAAATGAGAATATCTATGACTTTCTACATAACCCCGAAGTTCAGGCTTTGGAAAAGAATTTTATGAATACCTACAAACAAAGGACTGAAAAATCTTCCAAGCAGAGATCAGCATTCAATTCTAAAGGCAATGCTACCATCAATGGTGGTACCATATCTGTTAATCAGAAGTTTCTTGATTCTAAAGTTGGCATATGGGAGAACATCATTAACATGCACACTTGCTTGCAAAATATGCTAAGAGAGTATGCTATATCACTATCCATGGAATTGTTTCTGATAGTTATTTTCCTTTTAAAAGTTCTAGCTTTAGTATCCTTTATATTTAATGTCCTCTTCTACTTGCATGAAGGTACACATTAAATGAAGTTGTCACGGAACAAGATAAATCATGCTTGATAGAGGCGTTGAAATTTCATCCTAGAGGATATGACAAGATTGGTGTGGGGATAAGAGAAATCAAGGTAGGTTGTATAAATGCATTTCCTTTTTTGCATAGCCCTTGCCTTTTCTATGATCCTAATAAAGGGTCTATCTATACAACATGCGGCACAAAATTGAAGAAAAAACAGTCAGATTTTTACACCGCATGATCACAAACGAGTGAACATAGATTATGGGTCCGATCATCTAAACAGTTTTAGGAGTTCACCCCAATCGGGCTGGCCTGCTTCTGAAGCCCATTTTCCTTTACCGGCCCATCTATGTATTGGGTTGATTCTACACTTTGCAACTAGATGGGCAGCTTGGGCTGATTCATCTATCTTTCTATGCAGTCGATTAAACAGCTTGGGCTGATTCATGGTTAGACAAGTGTGGGTAAAATTTACATTAGATTGTAACTGAAATTACATGGTAGTTACATTGCAATTACACGATAGTTACATAGCGATTACATGGTAGTTACATTGTCGTAGTAAAAGTGACTAGCATGTAGTGTAAAAAAAATTATAGTAGATGCAATAGATTGTGCCTGTTGAAACTGTACAGAGATTGAATACATGCATGTAGAAAGTTGAGAGTTGAAACTAAAAATTACAGTATTCATAACCTAAAATTATATAACATAGTTCAATGTAAATTTTGTTGATCTCAAATGAACGAAGAGCAGAATTGGTTCTCTCCGAGTTAGTCATGGAGGAAAAGATCAACAGTAGAGCAAGCTGCAAACTAGTTTTATTGGGTACCAAAGAAAATAAGGCACGAATCCCAAAGACATCCAATAGCTACAAAATCAACTGTAATCCCATCAAAATTGTGGCGACATAAGTATAGCAATTCCGAATATAAAGTCAAATTTTCATTGATTACAGACTGCAGTAATAGTTTTTCTCTTATGGCTCAAAAGAATAGCACTACCTTTCTTCATGCCTATGTGTGTTAATATTCTCGGTTTTAACATGCAACCGCTCCTAGTGAACTGTCCAATTAATGTGGTAGGTTTGGGGGTTGTGTTCAATATAATTAGGAACCAGGGTCCAGTTGTGAGGCTACCAGCCAAGGTTCAAACCCTGGCTCAAACAAAAAAAAGGCCCTGTATGGAGCCGGCTTTTCCGGGTTTTTTCTGTATGACTCTAGCTGTGTGTTCCCCTAAGTACGGGTTAAGACATGGCCTGTGGCAATGGAGTCCCTGTTATGGAGCCGGCTTTCGGGGCTTTTCTGGACCTCAAACTCAATGCCTTCGGGACGTTCTCCCCTAGGGTGGAGTTATTTTTTTATTGTAATATTTCCAGGCACTGTTAACTTCTTGATGTTGAAGAAACTTGCCCCCCCCCCCCCCCCGGGGGGGTCTGCACAGTTCATCACGAGCTTGCTGTTAGCACTGAATAAGTGGATTACCAGTTACCACCTGATGCATTCCTTCTTTACAACCTTTTTTGTATGATATATCAAAAGCATCCCGTGTTGCATTATGATTATTCTTCATTCAAGCATGTTCTGATCGAACCACATGTTGTGTGCTACATACAGATTGGAATGAATCCTGGTCACCCGAACTCAAGGTGCTTCATTGTACAAAGGAGTGATGATACTAGTGCAGATTTCTCTTACAAGAAGTGTGTCCTTGGTGCTGCAAACTCTATCTCACCTGAACTTGGAAGTTATATTGAGAAGATACTATCTAATAGAGCAATTCGGCCACACCAGTTGTAGGGTGAGCTTTCAAATACTTTAGGAACAAGAAAGCTTCAGAAGCAACTGAGGGTGCTCAATTTACCCAGATAACGATAGATATAGGTGAATGTTGTTTTTTGTCTTCTTCAGTTAACAGGGCTCAAAGAGCTCTGCAGGAATTAAGACAGGGTTGCGCGTCAACTCAACTCAACTCAGTGGAGCTACAGATGGCCGGCCTGAGCCTTAGTGGCCCACTGCCATTAGAGGGTTTACAGCTACTGTAACCCTTAATTTTCTCTCCAAGGATAGGTAGTGGCACTTAGAAATGCAATAGGCGTTGTCGTTACCCTTTGCATCATCTGTCCTGTTGTAAAGCGAAAAACGAGGACTGATGATCCATAGTCGAAATGAGAACTCCAAAATTTTGGTGGTTCAATTTAGGTAGAGCCCCCTCTACCATTACCGGAGGGGCATTTTTTATTTAATATTTTTTTAACCTTTTCCTAAAATTTACTTGGGTGAGATGTAGTATTCGTGAATGCCTTTCTTGGGTCATGGCCACATCAAGATCTGCATCTGCATCCACTGGTTTCAAGCGCCCAGGCCATATAGACCCAGCAACGGCAACTGCGGTGGTGTCCACCAATACCCGATCTGCGTGCAAATTCTCCGGTGACTGCATTGCAGGTACCCTATGAATCTGATGGTACATACATCCGCCCCACCTTGCGGCTGCGGGCAGGTAGGCACGGAACAATTTCAGTTGAATCGTGTACTTTCTCCGTCTCGATCTGGACGTCCAGATTCTGAGTTATTTTGGGAATAAGAAAGTACGTGCGAGTATGTCAACAATTCAAAGTATTTATTTTAGGACAAAGAGAGTAATATGTGAACAATCCAAGGTATTGCTTGCGCGACCCCTGCAGATGAACAGGGCGATATGTTCATGCCTACTATCCCGCATCTGTACACAAACAACCAAATGACTGAAATACTGTACTTGTTCATGCCTATCCCGCATGTGGTTTCATGTCGTATTCCGACCGAAAGGCATAATAATTTGCTAAGCAAAAAAAAAAAACATAACAGGCCACCTAGCTTTGCTTCAAAAATTTCTAACTACACAGCTGTAGGACGTTTTTTCTTGGGTTCTTGGGAACCTACTCCCAACAGGACAGCACGGAACGGCAAAGCCGGCCAGCGCATTTCTCCCTTTCTTTCATGTTAGACCTCGTCACCCAACAACAACAATAACATCATCGGACCTAGTACACAACTACACACTCACCGCACTGCACTGCACTGCACGTTCGGCTCCCCCCAAGAGCAAATCAGCAACTGATCCAACGACATCAAGAGCCGACGCCAAAGCGGCCACACACTCGCCCTCGCGCGAGCCGCCGCAATGCAACGGCAACGCAAGCAAAAGGCATCATCCGCCGAAGAAGCCCCGTGAATCGCGCCGACCGCCGCATATTTTACTAGCTTTCCCCAACTCATCTCATCTCACCAACCTCTCTCTCTCTTCTCTCCTCGCGTTATCCTCGCCTCGCCTCCGCCTCCGCCGCGATGCTCTCCATCTCGTGGCTGGCCAAGCTCCTCCTCACCCTCCTCCGCGCCATCCTTCTCAACCTCCACGTCCCCACCCCCGCCTCCGCCGCCACCCACCACTTCTTCTCCACCTAGCTCTCTCTCTCTCTCTCTCTTTCTCTCTCATTCTTTCGAGCATCTATGCCGCGAGCACTCCAGAGATCTGGCAGCAACAGCCTCGCCTCCCTGCTGCGCGCTGACCCGCCGCCCAATGCCGCCATTGCCGACCAGGACGACGCCAAGCGGCCGAGGAGGCGGAGGCGGAGGAGGAGCTGCCTCAGGCTGCCACTCGGAGTCGGAGCTGGGGGATGCCGCGTCTGCGCCTGCGACGAGATGGACCCCGCCGCGGCGGCCCCGCGCCGCCGCCCCCCGGAGGAGAAGGATGACGACGAGGAGGGGGATGAGGAGGAGGAGGAGGCCGTGCCACCCGCCGCGCTGCAGTGCTTCTTGTGGAAGAAGGGGGCTGCTGCTGCCGCCCGCCCGTCGGTAGCTGGGGAAAGCGACGCGGTGATGCTGGTGGAGGCGGCGGCGGCGGCGGCGGCGGCGTCGCTCTCGGTGCTCCCGGACGACGTGATGGAGATGGTGCTCGGCCGGCTCCCGCTGGCGTCGCTCCTCGCCGCGCGCTGCGTGTGCAGGCGGTGGAGGGACCTCACCGTCGCGCCGCAGTTCATGCGGATGCGCCGCGAGGAGGGGCGGCCGCAACGGACGCCGTGGCTGTTCCTCTTCGGGGTCGAGGGGGACGGGTGGGGCGCCGCCGCCGCCGCCACGGCCGTGCACGCGCTCGACGTGGACGCGCAGCGATGGCGCCGGGTGGGGGCGGACGGGCTCAAGGGGAGGTTTCTCTTCTCCGTCGCCGGCGTCGGGGACGAGCTCTACGTCGTCGGCGGCCGGTCCGGGGACGCCGGCTCGGTGAAGACCAAGACCCACAAGGGTGTCCTGGTGTACAGCCCTCTCGCCGGCGCGTGGCGCAAGGCTGCTTCCATGCGGAGCGCGCGGTCACGGCCGGTGCTTGGGGTGTTCGAGATGGGGACCCGCAGCCGCAGCATTCTCCACGCCCGCGCCGACAAGCATGTTCACCGCCACGCCAACGCCGGTGGCGGCGGCGGCAAGTTCCGGCTGGGAGGCACCTCCGCCGTGTACGAGGACCCCCACCGTCTTTCCCTCCGCCGCCTCCGGCTCCGGGACGTGCTGAACGACGACGACGATTCCTCCGAATTCGCTCCCACTGACGCCAAGATTGCCGGACAAGAAGAGGAGAGGAGGGTTCTGCAAAGGCTGGCACTCATCGCCGTCGGTGGGCGCGGGCGCTGGGACGAACCGCTGGTGTCCGGCGAGATCTATGATCCGATGACGGACAAGTGGTTCGAGATCGCCGGCTTCCCCGCCGACGTCGGGCTCGCCTGCTCCGGCGCCGTCTGCGGCCAGGTGTTCTACGTGTACTGCGAGTCGGACACGCTTGTCGCCTACCACCTCGACAAGGGCTTCTGGTCCGTCATCCAGACGTCCGCCCCGCCGCCGCGGCTCCGCGACTACGCGCCGACGCTGCTGTGCTGCTCGTCGCGGTTGCTGATGCTCTGCGTCTCGTGGTGCGACCGCGCCGGCAACGGCGCGGCGAGCCGACGGGAGAAGGTGGTGCGCAAGCTGTTCGAGCTCAACCTCGGCTCGCGCCAGTGGGGCGAGGCGTCGTCGCACCCCGACGCGCCCATGGACCCCAACGCCGGGTTCGCCGCCGGCGCGGACACCATCTACGCCGTGGAGATGTTCAGGGTCTTCGGCAAGGTGCTCGACTTCGTGACGGCGTGCCGGGTCTCGGACACCGACGACCACCGGTGGCGCCGGCTTGCGCGGAACAACGCCGCCGCGGACGCCGATGCCATGTCCAGCAAGCTGAAATCCATGGCGGTGCTGCACCTGTAATTACACCTTACATGTGTTTTACATCAACATCAGTGTTTGACTGCTTGTTAGTGTAATTGGGCAATTGGCATCATCTTCTCATCACTGATTCGTTTTTTGTTTCCCTGAGTGGACAGGCAGCTTTTGGTACAGCCATTTCATTGCTTGTAGCCATAGCTGTGACTATCCATACTGTTGTATTGTTCTTTCAATTTGGTTTTGGTTCATACAAGATGTGATCTTTTCATGATGCTGATGTAATTTACTGTCAATTTTATTTAGATGATGATGACACATTGTTCTTGGCTTGTTGCTTTTGTCCAGGAGCTATAGCTCAAGTAACCAACTTTGGCTGGGCTTTTATTGAGGATTAGTTGTCCAATCCCTTTCGACGGTGCAGCTATTACAAAGCTTGTGCCGATGTGATTATAATCGTATGATTGATTACTCCATTCGGTTGGTAGCTCTCCAGCGAGGCCGTGGGTTTCTTTCATAGAATCGGGCATGAGAAGCAATTTCTGCGTCACAATTATGGATATTGCAAGGCTGTATGCTATAGATTCGGTAGTTGGTCATTGGGATGTTGTGCGTACAGGGCATGGTATCACAAGATGTCGACCTGTTTCAGCCTTCAGGTTCTGAATGCGTCTAAAAATCACCATACGCACGCTTTAGCGTGAGTTCCCAACTTTACCTCATTTTTCATACCGCTAAATGACGTGTGTTTTATTTTATAAAAAAATTTTATAGAATTTTTTTAAAGTACTATATTAATTAATTTATTTAAAAAATAGCTAATACTATTTAATTAATCATGTGTTAATGAGTTGTTTTGTTTTGCGTCCGTGAGGAATTAGCTCCCAACTGAAGCTGCGGAACACAGCCTTAACAAAACTACAAGTGAATGTTGATTTAGACAAATTTGGATGCTTCTTTTTTCAATGAGCAACTGTGCTTATTTTGGCGTTATGATCGAAAAAAGAATTGTTCGAGAATATCTGTATTTAGAAAAGAAAAGGTTAGGGAGGGAAAAGACAGACCTGTCACTCATGCCAAAGTGTACGGCAGTATAGATCTGTCTGCCTATTTTGTTCTTTTTAAATCTCTGAACCACTGTAGTAGTTTATCTATGAAACTTGAAAATTAATGAAACGGAATCTTGATCATTCTGGTTGGTGCTGGCTGCTCCCCTTGTTTATCTCCTGCAGCAACAATCATCGATGGTAAATGCTGATGGAGTTGGTAGTAGCAGTTGATACTCAACCAGATACAACTCATAGTTCATCAAGCATTCATAAGAAGGCCCCTAGCCTCAAAAGAAAAAAAGGCCCTAGTAAATCACAACAGTCCTCTATACAGAACGGATGAGTTCCCTATGACATTCTGCCCTCTAGTCAGTGATATGTGGGCTCACTGGTTATGGATTTATATATCAGTCACTCAAAATTAGAGTATTACTTTTTTCGTTCTATAAAAAATTAACTTAATATCAAATGTGACATATTCATATATCTAAATTCATAGTATAGGATGTGTTACATTTGACACTAGGTTTGTTTTTATAGGTTGATTTTTATGGGACGAAGGAAAGGAAGTACGTAGGATCGGGTTCATCAGAACATCTATCTCATCCCCGTGCAATATGCAACAGCAGATGAAGAAAGTAACTAACCACATGCCTGGGAAACCAAGATCTGCTGGCTTGATGTGGACACTGAGCACAGTGGAGGTCAATAACCAATAATAATGCGGCTGTGTGGCTCCAGTGGCAACTCATGTCGATTCGGCGCTTAACTGCCGAAGCACAACACATGGGGCACTCTTTTATTGCACTTCAAACCGGCAAGCGGTGAAGTGAAGGGCCCCGGTTAACTGATGTACCTCTCTCTGCAACAATAGGAATCCATGTGAGATGTGACAAGCATCACGAGCTGATCAATGTACTAGGCTTGATTATGATCTCATCCTGCAGTTGTTCAATCAAACATGAAGATATCAGGGCTTGTAGAAACAAGGATGCAAGTCAGAGGAAGACATAAAATGAAACGTAATGGTGCAATTGTGCATAGATCTATATTTGATAAGTCATATATGTGCATATATGGTGTGCCCATACTCTCATTCTATATCTCCCCGTCCCAGCACAAACAAACTGATGGTCCCATGAATGAACAAAACAAACGATTCTTCAAGTAGACAGATCAATCTCAAGACATACTACCAGTTAGGACTCCCTAGTCCTTACCGATCTGACGAATCGACTGTTTCCAAGCTTGAGTTTCCTGGAAATCACAATACTGTTCAGACATCACAGCGAAGGCGCTACTCACCTAACTATCTGTACTGATGATGGTTGAGTGGACTGTCCAGTGAACCATGAAACCATGATATCTGCAGAACACCTGAAACTGAGCAAATTAGCAAAGCCAGATGAATGTTGAAAACGACAAATAATTACTTAGCCTTTATTGAATTTTCCTTGAAAGTAAACCATGCAGCTCAATATGTCTACAATTATTTTATCTTTTTTTTTTCAAAATGAAACTGGATGCATTTTTGAGGAATGTGCTTGTTCAGCAAGACCCACCTTCAGGCTTAACAGTCAAGCTGCTTGATGGTGAGCGTTTGCCTATGAAGATGCAGACCATTCACAGCACCAATCTTGATTTGGTATAGTGCTTTTATTCTATATCATAAGGTTCTGATTGATTCTGGGAGGTCTTTATAATAGATTTTCATTCTTCCACATTTAATTGGTCTGGTGGCACAGCCAAAGCATTTGGACTGACCAAATGATGTGGCAACCTATCAACCGCTACATACATGTCATCTGAGCTCTCATGTCCAATGCCTTCAGCTCCAGATTCATGAATGTTGTCGTTTGTTTCAATTGAACTAACGCCCATATTCTTTTTCATTCCCCACTCTCTCATTAGCTTCCTGAGCCTTTTCACGTCTTCCCACTGGTGAGTTTCATATAGCAAGTTTGAAATTAGGACGAACAAGCCTCCACTCATTCCCTCTAGCTCAAGTAATTGTTTGATCACTTGCTTGCCGATCTGTATATGTCCATGGATCCTGCAGGCTCCTAGTAACGCACCCCAAACCACAACGTCAGGCCTCATTGGCATATCTTTGATCAGATCAACAGCCTTTGCTAGCTGGCCACCACGGCCAAGCAGATCAACCATGCAGGCATAATGCTCAACGCCAGGCTTAACATTGTAAACATGTCTCATAGCTTGAAAGTAATATTGTCCAGCTTCCAGTAGGCCCCCATGGTTACATGCAGAAAGAAGAGCAACAAAGGTTATCTCATCAGGGGAGAAGGCATCAGATACCATAGATCTAAAGAACATGAGTGCGTCCTGTGCACGTCCATGCATCGCTAGCGCCCCAATAATCGCATTCCATGAGATAACATTTTTACTAGGCATTTCACTGAACAAGCTTATGGCTGTGTCTACCTGACCACACCTTGCATACATGTCAAGAAGTGAATTAAATAGAGCAACACCTGGATTATGGAAGTTATCTCTGGTATAGTCATGTATCATCTTTCCAGAAACCAGATCGCCATGTTGCCCACAGGCAGAGAGGACAGCTGCCAAGGTAAACTCATCTGGAGTGACGCCTAGCAATTTCATACGGTTATAAAGATCCAATGCTTCACTGAATCGACCACCTTGAACATAGCAAGAGATCATGGCATTCCAAGATATTATGCTCTTCTCTGGCATCTGTTCAAACCAATCTCTTGCGGCATCAACAGACGCATGTTTGGCCAGAGCACAAAGCATAGATGTCCATGAAACAGCATTCTTGAAGGGCATCATGTCAAACAATGTACGAGCTATCAACAAATCCCCACACTTACCATACATGTCCACCAAAGCATTAGCAAGTACCAAATCAGTCCGGCATCCACTAACCAGCAAATGAGAGTGCAGAAGCTTACCAAATTCAAGATTTCCCTCCACTGAGCAGGCAAAAAGCAAGCTGACCAGCGTGAACTCATCAGCCAAGAGTCCCTGACGTCTCATCCCCTCAAACAAGGAGCACGCCTCCCTAGTATTTCCAGACTGCGCATATCCGTTGATCATTGAGTTCCATGACACCACATTCCTGTCCACCATCTCATCAAAGAATCGGCGAGAATTCCCCAGTGACCCTGCCGATGCATAAGAATGCAGAAGAGCATTCCCCACAAACACCTGCCGCACAAATCCCAGCTTAACAACCACGCCATGGGTGACCATCATATGCTCCCACGCCCGCGCCCTCGCGCACGCCTTGAGGACGAACGGCAGCGTGAATTCGTTCGGCAGGATGCCACGCCCGATCATGCCACGGTGAAGACGCAGCGCTTCTTGGGGGCAATGGCTATTGCAGTAGCCTCTGATAAGGCTGTTGTAAACGAACCTGTCCTGGTCGGGAATTACGTCGAACAGTTGGCGGGCATACCACACCCCGCCACCAGCCGGGAGCGCGCAGTAGGACGCGAGGATCTGAGAGGCGACGGCGTCCACGACTTCTTCGCCGTGGACGACGAGATGGGCGTGGAGTTGGTTGAGACGATGCACGGAGCCGCACCGCCGCAGGAGCTCCCGAACATGGCGGGAGGAGGCGCCGCCGGCCGATGGCGCGAGCATCGGAGAGGAGACTGGTCCGGTGAAGTGGCGAAACGCAACCTCCCAACGGACCGGGCCAAGCTAGAGCAAGGCCCATGGGCTTTCACCTGGTCGCCGCATATGGAGATCGAGATCGAGAGGGCAAAGACGCGGCCACGCAGGCGGAGGCAGGATGAGGGTGTTGGGCAAGCACGTCTTCCCGAGGCAGGTGGCGCTGCTCGCCGCAGGGTAGGTGGCGCCGCCCGTACATCCTCCGGTCTCGATTCTCCTCGTCGTCGGCGGCGGCATGACGCGGTGTGTGATTTTGTAGGGTCGTGTTCCTCGGGGCGACGACGTACGACGTGCACCGGTCGATCAAGAACAATGAGCATCCGCCGACCAAGGAGCAGATGGAAGCCCTCCAGGACTACATCAACTCCAAGAAGCAAAACTAGCTAGAAAAATCATCCATATGCTTCCCAATAATCCGATCAATTCGGATCGGCTTGTGTGTATTCGTCTTTAATCCGATCAGAATTGGAGATGAGACCAAGGTGGCTGGGAGCTGGGTGGAGGAGGTGGGGCGCGCACGCCATGTGTTCGGCGAAATTCCCTGGAGGACTCCACTACGTGTAAATGTATCTGTAAATGGCTTGCTTGGTACAGGTATGTTAGTACAGTTACGAATGTATAAGCTTAACTGTGTCCATAAATAATTCCATTGTGTAGAACATGATTCATCTTATCATCTAAGCTCCAAACTGTATTGTGCTCACTGCATCATGCTCCATTCCTCCATTCCCAACCCCTTCCAAGAACCAAGATGCTCTCATGTCATGTGTGCAGTCTGCCAAGCAGCAGATGTGTGCAGTCTTCTGCAGGTTGCTGGCAGTGTCCCAGAAGATTCCATTATGCACAGTATTATTACAGCAACAAGGGAACCAACAGTGATCGATCTCAATCAGTTTCTTGGTGCATTATGAGCATAAACAATGGCGGCCGACGGTGTGCATCACAACACGTACAGCTCGGCACCGGCATCCAGACTTCAGATAATGTAGTATATCATCTGAATATGACGGGCACAAGATCTCTGGTTGCTATCCTCCACGCAGAACGCATAAACAATTTTCAGTTCATCTGAGAGAAGAACAGGTACGCGATCTCTCCCTCTTCCACAGGTCAAACAAAAAGAAAAGCTGGGAGAAAGAAGCACGCAATGTTCCAACAAGATTCATGTGACCTTATGCTATGTTAGGCATGTAGCCAAGCTGGTATACAAGTTAAACTACTACTTGTGCACTGCTAGATATAGTGACTAGTTAACTACAAGCTAGTTTAATTATTCTAGTATTAGCATAAACTGAATTTAATAGTGACAGTTTCAAGATTTTGCTGAGCTCATGCTAAAGATCCTTCATCAAAAGGTGACACCTGTACATCAATGTTCTATAAAAAAAATCATTGCTATTTTGACTAATAGATGGGAAATCTTTGTGGGGTACATACCCATCTTACACCCATGCTGATAAGACTAATATTTCATATAGATAGATAGGTACTTTCACAATCTAGCTGATTGACTGAAGCAACGAGTGATGAACTGACAGCGTTATGCAAGAGTAGTATGACCTATGAAATATGGTCATACATACACTTCTCTGTTTCATAGAAACTTCCCTATATATACACAATGTTAAAGTGTACATATATTTGCAGATACTGCAATACTTTGTACATTGCAAGACTTGAATACAAGATAAATTGTAACAACAATACCACAAGGTGGTCATGATGATGTTAGGCTAGAGCAGTGCCTCTGAGAAGAGGGAAGCATGAGTGATCTGTAGTAAGCTTTAGGGAGAGCCACAATCTTCTTTGCCTTTGGGACATAGGCCCTCTTGGTGAAGTTGTTGTAATCGTTGGCCTCGATCTCGTCAAGGATTTGTCGGTACAGAAGTAGAGAAGCCCAAACCTGCAACAACAACCTAATGGTCATTCATACATATGAATCAACTTAACATACTATAAGGTAAAGTAACCTGATAATTAATAATGATCAGATGAAAAATTTAAAGTATATATAGTTGTCATTTCTCACCGGCCATCGGCTCTCCTGATTAAGCTCGGTGGCGCCTTCTTCGGCCTGTCTGAAGAACGCCCGCGCTCTCGTGATCTGACCTCTCATGAAGCTTCTCCATCTGTCGGTGACGCGGCCGTTGAAGATGTCATCTTCAGAGAGTCCGGCCATCTCGAGTTCGTCCATTGGGAGATAGATCCTGCCTCTTCTTGCGCTGCAAATTAACAAGCATCAGGACATCAGAAATGGCAGTAATTAATTAAGAAATAATGACATAGATCATGATCTGAAGCTAGCTTACTCCTCGCCGACGTCCCTGAGAATGTTGGTGAGCTGGTTGGCGAGGCCCAGAGCCAGCGCCCCCTTGTAGACGGTCTCGGTGTTGGCCCTGGAGTCCGGCGAGATGCCCATGACCGGCACCGTCATGAGCCCGACCGTCCCGGCGACGTAGTAGCAGTAGAGGTAGAGCTCGTCGAAGCTCCTGTACCTGGACTTCGTCAGGTCCAATCGCATCCCCTCGATCATGTCCCTGAACGGCTGCACACAGTACGCACAGAGCTATCACGCATGATCGATGAACACGCCATGTTTGATTTCAAGCCAAGAACAGCCACGGATTTCATGGTGTTTATTATTATTTTTAGATAATGAAACCTTGTATTGAACTTAGCCAGTTACAGTAGGCTGATATAACCATACTGAGAACACTCCCGGCTTTCGTGGTGTTTGTTGTGCTTGCCTGGATGTCGACGGGGAAGGTGGCGACGGTGTGGGAGAGGGCGGCGTCGAGCATGTCGTAGGGTCGGCCGGCGAAGATGTCCTCCAGCCGCGACTCCCACCGGTCGAGAGCCAGCGCCGATATGTGGGACGCGTTGGGGCCATCCACCAGCTCGTCCGTTCGCCTGCACCACACTGATCGACCAACCAAACCAATCAATCGTCAGCCACATCGTTGAATGGCATCAATGGAAGCTGGAAGCTAGCTTCTACGTACCGTATATCGCCCAGATTGCCCTCCTCCTCTCCGGCGTCATCAGCTGCGTCGCTGCAGAACAGACACAATTCAAATTGTTTCACAAACTTAATTAGTAGCACTACTGTTAGTGTAGTAAGTAGTAACACATGTGCCAGGAGCCATTAATAAGTTAATTAGTATGCATTAGTACCGGCTGGTCAGTTGTACTGCTGCGTCGTCTGACAGATAGCGTGGAACTGTCCTGCTGTTGCAGCTGAGCTCGTTTTTACTCTGACGCTTTATCACTTAGACAATCACCATATGATCATATCGTGCTACTCGTTTGGAATTTTTTAGTTATTTTCTGCTTAACACGCTATTTTACTCTTGATATTTTGACTGTAATCACATCGGATCAATAGAGGCACAGGGTATATGGTAGAAATTTTTTTTTTACCGAGGTAGAATGTCTTGGCGTACTCCTTGCAGACCTCGCCGCAGCGACCGAAGGCCGCGTTCAGGCCGCCGGCGACACGCTCCCGCTCGCCCAGCTGCACCGGCCTCCGCATCTCGGGCGCTGAGGCGGCGAGCGCCGCTTGCTTCAGAACGACGTCGTGCACCCTCTGCTCGGACGGCACGGCGGCGAGCACTTCGTCCTCCGCCGCCGGCGCCGCGACCAGCTGCCCCGGCAGCGGCGGCAGCGCCGGTGCGGTGCCGCTCCACGGCTCGGCTACCTCGAGGCAGCCAATGGGATTGGAGCCGGCTGCGCGCACGGAGCACGGTGGCGGCGTCATCTTCCCGTACTTGACCATGGCCAAGAACGCCGCTCCGCGCCTCGGCACGTCAACGAACAAGCGTTGCCGCCGACGAGCGCACACCGGCGACCCCGCCGCGCTGCTGGTGGTGGTGGTGGACATCATGGCCGACGACGACGACGTACTTGGCCGTTGGTTTCTTCTTCTTCTTCAGCTTAGCTCACAGTCTCACAAGCTTGTGCTCCCTGGCTGCCGTTTTGTAATGTGGAATCGAGGGGACACGTGGCGGTATTGCACCTGCACGCTCTTCGCAGCAGCAGGAACAACGAAATTGCAGGCTGGCTGGGCATGCAGGTGAAGTGAATCTGATCGATGACATCGAGAGAACAAGTGCCAGAATGATACTGGTCGGCTATTAGGTAGGAGTAGTAGTAGCAAGCAAGAAGTGGCATATGCACTTCAAGCACTTGTGCAGCAGATTATTGTTTGGTGTTTGTGCGATATGGTCTATGGCGCATCATCCTACAGAAAGTAACTAGACACTTTCTCAGACACGACCATTCCACCAGTGTCTTTCAGTTTCATGACGGTCTCTTTCTCATCCTACACGGCTACTCGGCTTAACAACAAACCACGATCTACTTGGCATTCTTACCTTCCCCACCAAGAGTATACATGCGTACATACTAGTAACATACATGTACTCGACATGCTAGTCCAGGAGCGATTAAACTAGACATTTACTTGACTTGAGGAGCTGCACACACTTCATCTAGTACTAGTACTTACCTCGTGCACAACGAGCAAATTCATCGCAAAATTGTTCACACATATCGAGCTTTGTCCAAACATGCACGTACACGCTCTGGTACTCCATCCAAGACGAGCTGCGTGACAGCGTCAGTTCCCTATAGTTGAGACTTCAGACTTCTTCAGAGATGAATTCGCACCGGCCAAACTACCAATCCATTCATCTCTACCGGGTCCCACATGTCACACACGTGGTGGGGCGCGAGGAGGGTTGTGGTCTCCCGAGTGGGCCCACCCGTGTCGGCGAGTGTGGGCCCTCCCGCGCTTGGGCCTCGGTTCGGTATGGTTCCCTCCCGCGCGCGATGATTGGGCGTAGACCAGAGAGAGTGCGAGTGTGGCACGGTGGCCTCCCCACCCGGTGCCCGTCGTTGTTGTGCTCGATCTCGCTACGCCCCGGTCAATTCATTCATTCCTCGGGGTCGCGGGTGCTCGCTTACGCTCTCTCTCTCTCGCGTGCGCGCGCGCTCGCGCCAACCGCCCAACCGCGCCGCGTGCCGGCACGTCGCGTGCCCCACCCACGCAGCGTACGTAGAGTACTACTTATGTACGTGTGTGGTGGCCGGCCGGCTCCACCCGCGCGCGGGCGCGTCGTGCGTGCGGCGCGCGCACGGCATCGCGGCGTGCGGATGCGGTGGGGGTGAGAAACGAACGTATACGTGAGCGAGCGAGGGCGGGACGGCGCGACGCGACGCGAGCAAACCAGCATTTTCCGAGCGTTCGGTCCCTCGCTGACTGGGATCCGGCGGGTCGCGGTCCTTGTCGTTGTCGCGCAGCATGCTGCACTCGGCGGCAGGATAACGTGACCGTGACTGCAACTTACGCTTCTATTTCTGCAAGCTGGCCACGTTCTTTTCAACTTAATTACCAGATTACTCATACATATTGATTTTCTCTACATTTTAAAAAACATGTTTTCTCAAAAAACTTTCTTCTGTTACATTGATTAGACCATTTGTTTTAACTTTATTTTTTAAAAAAAATATTTAATTTATTTACACAATGAAATCGATAATCTGTGATAATAGTCCGTTCAATAATCTTAAACTAAAATGGGCACAGGTGTGAATGAGCATGGCCATGATAGGCTACTCGGCTACTCCGGCTTTGAGCAGTGCAGCATGCACAGGGCACAGCACTAACGCAAAAAATGCAGCTGGGTTGAGTCCATCATTGGTATATTTAAGAGGCTAGTCCAATGGCAGGCTGACATTTGCTCGCGATGATTTCCTACTTTCCTCCACTGGTCGGCCAAATGTTTATGCGTCAACCTGTGATTGGATACTTGCATGGCCATTATATTTGTGCCCCCCATTCAGGCATCTCACGTGTCATTTGTTTACACGGGAATCGCAGGCCCGGTAAACGGCACATTATGATGGGTGAGGCAATCACACATGAGCTCACTGATATCTGACTTCAGCTGTCCTGTACTAATAATATCTTGCACAAAATATGAAATTCTAGTTGAAATCAATCGACTTCAGGAGGTAATGGCACGCGAGACAGAGCTAGAACCATAATACTGGACACCTAGCTCTGTGCAAGTATCTCTTGTCATTCGGGCCAGAATAGTTGAAACAAGAGGAGGAATATTGTAGATGCTGGTATCGTCTGGCCAAGAAGGTGAGTAGCACTTGTGCTAGCTATATCTATCAAGCATGTCCATTCGCAGAATAAACTTGATTATCCCTCAAAAGTTTACTTTCTTTATACCTAGCAGATAGATTGGGCGGTTCAGCCTTCAGCTGAGTACTTGGGTCTTGGGTGCTGTGAAAATGTTAAATACTATCTGATGGGTTGCCACTTTTGCAACCATCTGGAGCAATAACAGATTGCATGTCAAGCTTGCCAGTTAAGGATTTGACAACCCAATCACCGATTATTTGAACAGCTTAGATTGAATGAACAGCAACACTAAGCACTAAATCAATTTCTTAGCAATTTCTGCATCAGACTTCGAATTAGTGTGAACCTATTGATTGAATTATGTGGAAGTAAACAAACTTAAAATGCATAATCATCACTAGAACAGAATGTGTGGGTGATACTGACAGTGACAGGAAACAGAGAAGGGAAGGGTGCTGTGGGACCCCATATGTGGAAAATCACATGCTCAACTGGAATTGAGGGGGCAAAGCCACGAGAGCTTGTTCATCCATGCATTGAGTCCAATCAGAGAATATCTAGCGGCCATAAATGAAATCAATCAAACCTACTTCATGTAATATGCTTGATGCAGTTGTGTGACTTGTCCCTGCTTTCCACATCCACGGTTATGAAGAAAGCCTCCTCCCGTTCTTCTTGGGATTATATACACCGTTCACCAATGACTAACGCAGCTTTCAGAAATTAGCATCACCTCTACAACAATGCTTCCAACAGGAATCTATGTACAATCTGCAAGAGAAAGTGACAATACACACAAGAATCAACGTTGGGTGTCTCGGTGAAAGTTGAAGCATGCATGAGTATACCCATCAAACAATGAAGTACTTCAGCGCAACGGAGGTACATACCGGAGTTGCGGAGTGTATTGTGGTTGTGGCAATGGCTATTTGACAATGCACTGCTCCAACTTGTACAAGTGTACAACTTTACCAATAAATTATGGGAAATAGTTAGTTTGAAGCCCTATTTTTCCAACTTAGTTTGACCAATAAGTACACCATCATCCCAAACTTCAATCCACCTGTAGCCATGGTTCATGGTAAAGGTTAAACTAAAAGAATATGCAGATATGGTCGTTCAAGAGAACATGTAAACACTAGTAGATGAGAACCTTGATCCGTTTGCATCTATCAACAGGGCCTTCCCATGGCGCCATCCATTTTGAAAATTGCCAAAGAAGACACTACCATCTTTGGAATAAAATCTACCCTCACCATTAGCACTCCCCTTCCAAAAGTTTGCGAACCAGCGGTCACCACTGTG
Organism: Oryza officinalis; assembly: GCA_008326285.1. Taxonomy (NCBI): domain Eukaryota; kingdom Viridiplantae; phylum Streptophyta; class Magnoliopsida; order Poales; family Poaceae; genus Oryza; species Oryza officinalis. The sequence goes on along the minus strand of BDMV01000009.1, from coordinate 34,808,132 downwards.
AAAATAATACCAGCCCTAAAGGAAAGGGGAGAAAACTCAGAACTTCACATGGAACACAACAATTTATAAAGTATGGCATTATTAAATCTAATATGAATATACATGTTCAGAATTTAATGTCATACCGAAGGTTGCCATCAAAACATCTGTATAAAATATTCAGGAGAGAAATTACTCGGATTTACAGACTGGATAAATTCATGTGGTTCTTGGGTATTTTACAATCAGAATAGATGATTTTTCAATGTGAAAATACTCAATGAACAGAACCTGAATGTAAGTTATGTAACGGTCCATAAGTGCATGCTAATGACAAATGAGTATAATGACAACTAGGTATAAAATTTGCTGTCAACAGCATGACTGGATCTCTGTGCTAGTTCATGTAATACTATCATCATAGTCCAATAAAGGGAGGAGAACCAAAGGAGAGGTGAACCCAGGAAGGTATGGAGGAAAAGAACCACAAATTACATGGAGTGATGGAGGTTAATTTTAGGATAAAGGGAACCACTAATCCTCTTAGCAGCAATTCAGTGTGCCAAATAAAGGATTAAAATTCATCAATACAGAATTGAGAACCCTAACCAGTATAAAGAATCATAACACCTAATCACAAAAGAACAGCAAGAAGTACATTTTTGAACAGTACAACACTGCACAATTTAGTTATACAAAGTGAGCATATAGAGAACGAAAGGGAAAAATGCAGAAAGATTTAGCTATTGAAGGAAATCAAAAGGCAAATACAAATCCTTGGGTAGCAAACAAATCCAACTTACTACATTAAAGCAATTTTATCTTCATATCTCGAAAGGAAGGTTGACTACCATCGTCTAAAGAATATTATCTTAAAATAACAACCAAGAAAGTAAAATAAAACATGAGTGGCCAGGAACATTACCCAACAAAGAAGGTGCTGAGCTAATCATCATGTTTTAAAGAGTGCTGTAAATGGGAGAAGCCATACCTAACATGGACACATAATCGCTGTATTCAAATATAAAGTATACCATACCTTTCCATGAAAAAGGTCATCCCTCCATGTTCCATGGAATACATCACCATTACTGTAATAGAGCGTCCCTAGACCTGATCTCTTGCCATACCTCCAGAGTCCTTCGTAAAAGCTCCCATCACTGAAGGTTATGCGGCCCTGTAATCGTTACAAAAAAAATCGTTGAAGGATTAGCTACTTAATTTCCTGTCAAGCCAAATGGAAGAGCACATAGTTTACATGGGTTCACCTTTCCTTCAGGGACTCCTTCTTGACACCTCCCTCTGTAAATTCCTCCTCCAAACTGTATTTCAACTATGGGGCTCCATGTTTTCTCCAGCTCTCTTTCTGCGTCCTACATGGAAAACAATAGGTTACATTTGTAAAACAGCATGAGATTGCTAATAATTTTAGAGGAACCAGAAGTCTTGTATGCCACCTCTCTTGCGTATTATCTAACAGTACAAAAAGGCCCAACTGCACTCTGGACTGAGAAAAAAGAGAAGTCCTTTCACCCATTAGAAACAGAAGTTAAACATAAGAGTGAATGCACTATGGGCTATGTATTTTTACCTACAGAAGTTAAAAATAAGAGTGAATTGCACTATGGGCTAGGTATTTTTACCTAAGTTGCATCTTGGACCATCTTACCTAGTGCTTTCACTTAAGACCAGGTATTTTTCCAATTTGGTTCATATTGGACTAGGTTGGTCCTTTCCTTCACCATTGCTGGCCACAACCACTACCATTAGTGCTAGAGCTAGAGCTCGAGTACTTGACCGTTGCCTCATTGCCTCTGAGCTGAGCTCGAGATTTGCAATTAAGCCTCTTCCTAGCAGCCCGCAAGACCCTAGCTAGTGTAGCCTCCAATCCTCCACCTTCTCAACGCAGGCAGAGAGTGAGCAAGAGGCCAAGGTTAGTGGAGGTTGAGCTAAAGATCCAGTGCAGGTGGAGGATGGGCATCTAGCTCTATCTCCAGTATGGAGGCTGGGATACCTGCTTGCTCACCGCAGGAGCACGACCATAGGGCAGACGGCAATAAGCTCGAGCTTGAGCGCGGGGTTGCTTCACCATGGTGGTGAGCACAGGGAGGCCGATTGGGCTCCAGAGCAGGGAGGAGTAGCTCATCGACATGTGGTCGCGACTACGCAAGGAGATTGCTAGCAGAGAAGAGTGGCAACAAGCTCGAGTGCTGGGGAGGCTAGGAGCTCATCAATCGTCGGAGAGAAGAGGAGGAGCTCGCCGGAGGGGATCAGGGGATGAATTGGCTAGTGTGAAGGAATGGCAATGGACTCAAGATTGAGTTGGCCATGTGGGGGATTGATGGAGAAGAAGACTTTGGTGGCTGACATGTGGGCCACCGGTCCAAGATGCCAAGTTTGGTAATAAAAACTACTCCCTCCATTTCATATTATAAGTCGTTTTGACTTTTTTCCTAGTCAAACTTTGTTAAGTTTGGTCAAAGTTTGACCAAAGTTATAGAAATATTTAGCAACATCTAAACACCAAATTAGTTTCATTAAATCTAACATTGAATATATTTTGATAGTATATTTGTTTTGTGTTGAAAATTCTACTATGTTTTTCAGTAAACTTAGTCAAACTTAAAGAAGTTTGACTAAAAAAAATCAAAACGACTTATAATATGAAACGGAGTGAGTAGTCTAAAGTGAAAAGGTCTGCTAATGTCTAGTCCAGTATGCAACTTAGGTAATAAATCATGGACCAAAGTGCAATTTACTCTAAAAATAAAGATAAATACTAAGTTTAATGTGTCTATTCATGTTGTTCAATAGCTCATGAACCAGAGAAAGATAAGCAAGTCTTAGCACAATGGCTATCGTCTATCTCCCAGATGAATAACTAAATAGAAAGCCCATCTTAGTAGCACAGGAAACAAAAAACTAATGAACCAGCAGACCCACACCTCACAGGAATAAAGGCACAAACTGTGGGGGAGGCTGAAAAACATGATGAGTAGCTGAAGTGAACAATAGGAGGCTGGCTTTGCAGCAGAACAATCCAATTTCGGATTAGCAAAACCAGCTCACCGATTTAGCAAACTTTGATGGAATGCAGACTTATAACTAAACTGTGAGTGTTCATCTTCAATGTCATCATTGGGGAATGTTATCCATATAGAGAAAAAACAATCCCAGCAAGATAACCCAGACTAGCCTTGAAAAGAAAATGATAAACCAATATACAGAAAATCAAGGGAGACTAACCAGCATTAGTGCAGCCCGATTAGCAACAGATCCACGCTTTCGGGATCTATCCATTCCCCCCTTTAAAAATGTCACCGCAGAGCTGTACATTTCTGTTACTTTCTCCAACCCAATGTCAGAAAATGATACTCCAAAGGCAGCATGTCCAGAAGCTGCAGAGGTGCTACTGGCACCGCTATGAGCCTCAGTTTGTGTATCTGCACCACACTGAACTTCAGGAGATTTCACACCAACTGGAAGAGTGATAATATTGATGTCATTGTTCTGAGTGCCTCCATCTGATGTCATACGCACTTTAGCCCATAATTGAGCAATGCCAATACCAGGGGAATTGCTCCAGAACTTATGCCCCTGCTCTGAACCTAAATGCTCTGCCAATGAATCATCAACTTAAAAAAGAAACACACACGCGCAATCACGCACACAAACAAAAAGATGGAGAACATGGTATACGGAAATTTACCTGTTTCCCTATCTTTGCTCATTTCCCCATCAGGTTCAAACTTAGCCTCTTGAGATTCTCTGTGTGTTTTCTCTTTAGATTCCCTAAGAAAGAATTGCAATGAGTGTTGCTTGGTTCATAACACCCTAAAGTTTTTTTCAAATAGTAAATTCCCGATACAAGAATGAAACTTACTACATCCATTACCTCTCAGATCTCATGATGCCTGTTTCCTCAGGAAATAAATTATTAACAACAGCATTGGTAAAAGCACTGGAAAGTCGTGAGAATTCCTGCTCTGCCAAACTCAATCCATTACTGTATGAATGCTTCAACGCAGCTTGTTTCTGTTCAGGGATATCTCCTCCCATAAGAGAGGATATAAGAGGAAAATGCAAGGCCAAACCTGAAAGAAACCCCTCCTTGACAGATGCCACATTCTCATCAGTACTGTTTCTGGTAAACAAAAATCGAAGCACATTTTCACCCACAAGTGTTAGCAGCGATCACCAACTAATGAGGAAAGCATAAGTAGAGAAGTTATGCATTTATCTTTCTATGCATAACTGACAGATACGCAGATTCCTGTTTACTTAAGACTACAACTGCTATTTATTAACAATATTCACAGGTTGCTAGTCCTACTCCCATCAGGTAGTCAAGAAATTACTTTTGTAATTATACTGTAGTATATTGACTTCAAAGGTTAGATGAACGACAGAAAATCAGCAGAGCATGATACACAAGTAGAGAGGCTATTTTCTTTTTTTGAAACAGAAAGGTCTAACGAGACCTTCCCCTTTTCTCATATTAGAAAAGCAAGTAAACTACAGCAGTTCACAGTTCCAAAACGTAAAGCATAAAAGCAACAACAGCAGGATCACTACAAGTTCCAGCCTATTACAGACAAAGTTATCAGGCTACAAAAACAACTCAACAGGAAAAACATTGCTCTCTATCTGACAAAAAACAGGGTTAGTAGAGAGGCTAAATGACTAGATGTAGTTCACAACCAAAGAATTGAAACCAGCAAACCAACCATTCAGATTTTTGCAAGGGCTTACCCCACAGTTAAGAGAGAAACTACTATCAGTTTTGGCTCTAAATCAGGTTCACAATTTCTAGAAAATATAATATCCTCAGCGAACCCTGTAACTCGACGGAAGATGTGCAAAGTGGAGACCATATCACTTTCAGAAAATATTCGAGAACTCGTAATGGAGAGAAAAACCACATTGTTCAGATCCTACACAGAAAAAAGTATATATTCAGAACAATGATATAAAACATAAAATGAATGCACAAAGAGCTTACATTACAATCAGGAGTGTGATTTCTGACTATAAAAAACTAATTAAAGTTAACTCTAGAGTGAAAAAGCTCAGAAGACAGGCTTCTACATGCTTGAAATCTACTTATACTTGCGTTCTTCTCATATACAAAAATTTCAACTTCATAGCCAAAAGATGTTACATAAGTGACCACTTCAGATGCAAAGCACAATTGTTCCAAAAGAAGGTGAAGGTACACAGTTAAAAATTATGTTCAAATTTGACCTTATTATAGCTTGTAATGAAGGCAACAAACCTCATATACACTAGGAGGCAACAAACCTCATATACACTAGGAGTATTCAGTATCCGATCTGAGATCTCTAATATTTTGAATGAATGCAACTAAATAGATTCTTAGTGATTTTTCTACAAGCTTTGAAGTTTACCATGTCACATGCATTTGTGAATATCTCAAAAACACTAGTGTTAAAAAAAAGCCATGAATCTCCAAGGATCTGTCTCTTATGTAGTGCTGTCATGCTCTGTTCACTGTATTTATGAATCTATTTCTTGTGTGCAACGTAATTGCTTACTTTCCTTGGATGTGCTTAAAAACAGTAAGACAGTTAGGAGTGTACAGAAATAGAGATAAGATTTGCTAGTCATCAAGCATGTAATTCAAAAGTGTAACCTTTTCCGTTATTTCTAGTGAATTGCAGAGTCACATTAATTATAGGAAATAAATATTAACAGCCCAATGGATAGTTGCCAAAATATGTACAAGCAATCATCTTATGCAGGTTACCTGGCCATACACTTGAAATTTGATGGTTACAACAACATTTTTGCAGAGGTATAAATGTATAACATTTTGTGATGTTTTGCACAGGCAAATTTGTATATGGGTATCAACATAAGACTGAAATTCATTTCCTGTTTCTTTTGATAAAAAGTGGGTGAGCATGAATGAATAATTAAAAGTTAAAATTAGATGATCATGTGCACCTTGATTCCACCACGAAGAAATGGGCAGTGGAAGACAGCTTGTTTAATTGCAGACTGGATGTTATAACCAGCACCAAATCCAACTCTGGCTTCCCCATAACTTCTGATTAGCTGTTAGAGTTGTATGTATCAGGAAAAGGATAACTCAAGTGCAGATCATACAACTAAGCAGTAAAGATATTCATGAGGTTACTTTTCCTAGTTCATCAGGATGGACTTCCATAATTTGAGCATTAATCGAACTCCGGAACGCCTGATTTAACCCCTGATATTCAAGAATAATAGGATTAAAACAGTAAAATGTGATCTTTTGTATACAAAGACAAAAACAAGGGATTTAAGACTCACAGACATCATGATAGATATCATGCTAATAGTTGACAGAACAGCGTTATTGGCACTGTCCAAAGCTTCAGCAAGGGTTTCCACTTCTGTCTCAAGCAGTGAATCGGCTTCAATAACTGTGTAGGGGGAAAATGCGTTATTATGTGATGAAATTGCACTGGAAACAAATAGATCACTTAGCTAATAATAAGGCCAGCCCATGATTTCATCCTCTTGACTTTAAGTTGTACACAAATCAGCAAATGTTATTATAAATTGCCCAAACATTATCAATTTTGTCTCATGTTAACATTTCAAATCATGGTGGAAAGGTGTGGATAATTCAACAGCACTTGATAATTGCATGAACCAAGAGGCAATGCTTCCTCAGTTCTTCTTTGAAATAAGAAACTTCAATATTCTTCAGCTTTGTTGAATCATGATTCATGAGATCTATACAGGAACTCAGTTACCTTAGAACACCATCTAGATTCAAGAGAGGTCAGAAATCTTAGCGGTTATCTTAGTTTATGGATAGGCTTCAATCAGGACCCCCTTAATAGGACTAAGCATATAGAATGTGTGAACAGAGAGTAACCGGCTCAATTATGCTTTGCAATTCTTGATGCAAAATGTATAATCAGTGGTACAAAGAATATGTACAACGCAATTTGATCTTCCTAATTTTATACTGATTCTACCTAGGAGCAAAAGGTGTAATGATTTACTCAACCAAGATACAAAATGAAGCAAAGAACATAAGGTTCACACTGGAAGAAGTGAAGCTTATTTGCTCAATGTATATATATTTATATTTTATTTATGCTCTAATGGAAAAATAAGCTATATATTTGAAGTGAAAAAAATGAAGATAACATGGATTACCGATGTGAAAGTTTGAGCACATTTGAAGTTTTTCAATTAAGTCAGCTGCCTGCAGAACCATACAATTGTTTGTAAGAAGCAAATCCAAAAAAAAAAAACAAATAGATATCTTAAACTTACTATACAGTTGTACTTTTTTAGTAGGTGACAGGAAGTAACTCATAGACCAAGAAAATAAAATCAACTTTTACAACAGAAGTATCCCACCTCTAATTGTCGTCTTTGTCCCTCAAAACAAAAGGGCTTCAAAAATATTGATGCAGCCAGCTTACCAGCAGATTTCACTTCACTAAGGAGCTCCATCGCAGTAATATGGTCAGCATCTTGTCCTGCACTTGCAACCTAAAGAAGGGAATCATGTAAGTAACATAGATGAGCTCAGTCTGTCTGACTGAATCAATACATGTTAACACAGATGACAGTGGTTATAAAAACTTTGGTCAAAGCCCTTGACACTTCACACAAAGTTGATCTTTCTGATAAATGACCACCCTTAAAAACTACAGACATTATTTGACCATGACAGTTAGTCATATAGCCTAATAGCTGACAACTACATGGTATCCTACTGTCAGACAATATGAAAACAAAAATAGCACCAAACAGACATGAGAAGTGTACAGACAAGAATAACCGCTGGTGGGCAGGGCTGAAGAGATAACGGAGTTTCCAAGTCTCTGACTACAACATCTGAAATTACAGAGCTATCAGCTTCATGCAAAAAAAAGAACAGAGAGTATAAAGCCAAAGAAACATGTAAAAATAGTAATAACATAGTGTCAAGACAGGAAGTGAATACTTAAAAGGTTTTAGCACCTACCTTCTCCATGGCTTTTTTGTATTAACTGTACGGTACAATTATCCATGACATGCATGGTCCTGAAAACAGATTCTGCAATCATTAGGAGTGCTAAAGGTGGAAAACGTCCAAGAGGAGTTTCACTAAAATTCATGTTAGATTTCAGTTTAGCATTTATATAAAAGGATTTATCCTAGCATTCAAATTTCCTCAGAAGAAAACCATGTAGCATCAATTGCTAGTACATCACTTAGCTCTGTGGCAACAATAGACTTGATCAATTTCAACCTCCTATAACAAATTGTACAAGGAGAAGCTTTCACTCCCTCCACAAAACAACTTAAATAGTAGGAGCATGATACAAACACAAGGGTCCAATAAACGCGTACACTATACTCCTATATGGAAACAGTGAGTACAGTGACAAACTTTTCAGGTGCTTGTGCTTGCAAAAACAACCCCATGTACCCGCATTGACCAAAGGATGAAGTATGTCGCAAATGATATGGTCCACTGAAATGATTTTCCACAGGTGCAGGACTGTGAGCGTGTGACTCTATGGAGAAAACGCAAATCCACAAGTGAAACTTTTCACTGATGGGAATCCACATTGCTCCTGTTTAGGGGCTTCTACAGATCACGACTTCTCCTAACCGCATTGCGCGCACGAACGCCAAAAAATAATTTGCAGACGCGCGGGGTGTGAGAGTGAGAGCCGTACCAGAAGCGGATAGGGGTGGAGGAGAGGGTGCGGGAGCCCAGGCAGAAGTCGATGACGGCGTCCTTCCGGCTCCCGACGCCGACCACCTCCACGGGATCCGGTGGCCGCGGGCCACCATCCGCCGCCGCTTGGACCCCGTAGCCGCTGCGGCTCCGCTGCGACGGGGCGAGGCGGCGAGACGGCGCGCACGGGTGAGCCACCAGAGGCGGCGGCGAGAACGGGAGGCCCCGGAGGGAGGCCGCCATGGACGAGGGCTTGGCAGTGCCCGCGACGGTGTCGGCGCGGCGACTGGGCGGCGCTGGGTTTAGACTTAGAGGCCGTACGCGGCCACCGGCGAGGTAGACGACGAAAGCATGTTGGAGAAAATGGAATGGGCCTATCACCAACTAGAGAATCCTCCGATTTTCCAGCCACGTTTTTTCTCTTAATGGGCTACACTATTGAAAGGCATGGTGGGCTGTCGCTGTACGTGAACCAGACTCGAAGAAGGCCGAAAGCGAGCGGGCCGACTGCACTTTGTTGCACACCCTTATAGGTGTCCAAACGGGCGGCACGGCCCGGCCCGGCACGGGCACGGGTCCGGCACGGCCCGTTTCGGCACGGCCCGTTAGGCACGGCTGATGAAACGGGCCGTGCCGTGCCGGCCCACGTGCCGAGCCGCCGGCCCAAGCACGGCCCGTGGATGGCCGGGCCGTGCCCGTGCCGGCACGGCAAGCCTGCGGCCCACGGGCCGTTCGGGGCACGGCGGCCCGTTACGCTGGCTGCTGCGGTGCTGCCCGCTGGGCTGGCCGCTGGGCTGCTGCCGCCTGCCGCTGGCTGGGCTGCTGGGCTGCTGCCGCCTGCCGCTGGGCTGCTGCCGCGGTGCCGCCTGCCGCTGGGCCGCTGGAGCTGCTGTACAGTGTTTTTTTTTAAAAAAAAAGCAAAGGAAATGTATAAGGAAAAAAAATTAAGAATGGAAATAAAAGGTTTAAAAAAAAGTAATGATTTACTAATGTTAAAAAATGAAAAAATGGTATTTAAAAAATGGAAATAAAAGTTTTTTAAAAAAGTAATGATTTGCTAATGTTAAAAAAAAGAAAAAATGGTATTTTTTTGTTGTGTTGAAAAATTTAAAAATATAGATTGTGATTCATTATTTTGAAATAATTTAAAGATAAATCCACACTTGCGAAAATATTGCAAAAGAATTTGTTAAAAATAGTAATGACCTTTATTGATATTTATATCATTACATGATACAATGATACATGTTGCCTCGTTAAAAACTTTGTCATGTAAAAACTCATAAGGGAAAATGAGAAAACCATGACAAAGAAAAGAGTACAGCTCAAAGGTCAGAACTACTTCTAACAAAATTCTACTAGGGTTGGTCTGGATCCAGGTAGAGTTGCTCGAACTGGGCGGCTAATTCTTGGTTGTCCGCAGTGTATTGGGCATGTTGTCGAGCAAGCTCCCAGTCTTTAACGCTTAGTAGCATTTCGACGTGGTCGCTGCGCAGAGTCGTCCTCCGGTCTTCGATGATTCGGCCGCATAGACTGAAGGCCGATTCGGAGGACACCGTCGATACGGGCACCGTCAACACATCCCGTGCTAGTTTTGAAAGCACGGGATATGCTATCTTGTGGTCATTCCACCACCCGAGGACGTTGAAATCTTGTGCTTCGTGGTGGATGGCGTCGCTGTCCAAATAACCGGACAACTCTTCGGCCACAACATGCGAAGAGGCGTCTCCACTTGTAGCCGACGAACTACCACCACCTTGGCTTGAAGACGATCCACCCCAAATCCTGCCCCACTGTATCTTCTTCTTACCTGTAGTGGGGATAGGAGGGGGTCTCTGCTGGCGAACTTCCTGAAACTTTACTTCATATCTTCCAAAAACCTCATATAATTTACGTCTAACCTCAGTATAAAAAGAACTATAATCTACACCTACAGTATCTCCAACAAGTGATAAAATAGCAGACAATCCCCTTAATTTACACCTAGGATCTAAAGCAAAAGCAAAAGCATACAACATAGGTATATTTTTCCAATATTTCAAATATTTTTGTTTCATGTGAAAGACAGGTTCAGTTAGAACGTCATCATTTTCGTATTCTTTAAATAAAGTAGTAATTTCAAGAAGGTTGTGCAAAATTATATTAGCAGTTGGATAATAAACTTGTGACAAAGTTAGAGTACAATCATAAAAAGTTTCTAGAAATTGGTGAAATTTTTGGACAATTGCCCAAACATGCTCGTTCAGTACTAAAGACCCGTCACTGTTTCTTGGGCCACCACGTGACTGAACAAAATCAGAGAGTAAACTACTATAAGGTAAAACAACTTTTAACATTAAATACGTTGCATTCCATCGATGCTCTGCATTGGTGGCAAACTTATGAGCTCTCACACCGGCCGCATTGCAAAACCTCTTCCATGCAGCAATCCGCGGGTTAGAAGCAGTTAACCACGCGATTGCTTGACGAACCGCATTGATGTGGTCACCTACCCTTTTCATGCCACTCTTAACAATCAAATTAATTATATGACATGCACAAGGCTGATGGAGTAGAAAAGACTGAGCGTAAACACAAAATAAAGGTTGCAATATTTCCATAGCCCTAGAATTAGCAGATGCATTATCTAGGGTGACAGCAAATATTTTATTAGAAAGATTAAATTCATTAATTACTTCCCTAATTCTTTCAGCTATGTTTTCTCTTGTATGTGAGACATCTATTAACCTAAGCCCTAAAACTCTCTTTTGTAATTGCCAATCATCATCAACAAAATGAACAACTACGCTAAGATAATCCTCCCTACCTCTACTACTCCATATATCTGAAGTAACACTAACAGAGAAAGTACATGTACTAAACAGTTCCTTAAGTGCAGTTGCTTCCTTGTGATAAATATTCTCTAAATCTCTAGTTGATGTTTGCCTACTCACAGCTTTAAACCTAGGGTTATGAGATTGCTGAATGTATTGTTCAAAAGCAGGGGACTCCCCAAAGTTCAGGGGTAAATCTTGCCTGGCGATTAACCGGACAAGAGATTCCCGAGCAAACATGGGATCGTACTCCCAACTGCGTACCGTACCGTCTGGGTTTAGCATAAGTTGCTGCTGCCGGAGTTGTATTCCTTGCTTCTTGGCACACGAATCCGCATGGCGCTTGAGGTGACCTGTACCAGCAGAAGAACGAGCAGATAAAATTTGCCTACATATTCTACAACGAGCTTTCGATACCTCCCTTCCGTCGGGGCATGTTTCCGTTATCTCGTCGAAGTGTTGCCACACACCGGAGGTTCTCGATCTCTTCGAGCCGGTGTGTGTCGAAACACTTCCGCTCGCGGTTCCGGAAAATCCTTCCGAAGCTGTCGCCGCCTGAATCGGTACCTCTTCCACGACAGCCGCCTGAACCGGTACCTCCTCCACAGATGGTGGAGTTGGAGCCGATCCGGAGGCATCGTCAAACCCCAACGTGTAGTTGGGGTCGAAATCACCCAAGGTGAACGACGGCGACTGGTATGGATAGTTTGGATCCATTCTGAAAATTTAAACCGACATAAACAAATTTTAGAATATTTATTGAATTCACAAACACAATACAAATAATATAAAAATTTGAATATTAGTATATTACTTACATCTTTCCAACCGCGAGCTCTTCAAACCTCTGCGATCAAACTATTGAACTACGAAACTTATTTTGATTTTTGACAAAATTTGAGCAAATTTTGTCAAAATCAAAAAAATACACACTTGAGAACAAAGAGAGCACTTTAGAGCACTTGAGAGCACAAGATGAGAAGTGTGGGATGAGGAGAAATGGCTGGGGTTCATGCCCTATTTATAGGGCGAAATTTGAGATTTTTTGCAATTTTTTCGAAATTTTTATGAATTTTTTAGCCCCCCAACGGTTATTTTCAAATTTCAACGGTCAAATAGCCGTTAGTGCCACGTGGCGCCTTCCCATTCGACCGCCGCACAGTGCTTGACAGGCTGTCCCTGCTTTCGGCCTGGCGCAGTGGCGCTGGCGGGCTCGCCGGCCTGCGCGGCTGCGCGTGCGCCGCTGGCCCGTTGTGGCGTGTCGGCCTCGACGGCCTGTCGGCTGTCGGGCTGTCGGCCTGGCGCCTGGCGGCCTGCGCATGCGCGCGCGCGCGGAGCTGCGGACGGAGTGACGGGCCGCCGGCGAAACGGGCCGTGCCGTGCCGTGCTGCTACAGTAGCCGTGTCGTGCCGTGCCGGCCCGCGGGCTCGGCCAGCGGCCCAAGCACGGCACGGCTACTCGTGCCGTGCCGGCACGGCCCGTTACTGTAGCAGGCCGTGCCGGGCCGTGCCTGCTACAGGTTCGGCCGTGCCCCGGGCCGCCCGTTTGGCCCGGCCCGTTTGGACACCTATACACACCCTGCATGTTTTGGTTGGTGGGATGGAACGGGATGGGTCGGGTCGATCCCATTTTATGAGCTGTTTGGATGAAGGGAGGTGTGAGATAGAATGATCATATATGGGAATATTCTGCTCAGATCCGAAAAGAAGTGGTCCGTTAGAATCGAGCGGACGAACTCATCCCACTTCTTTCCCGTGCGGTGGGCATGCTCGAGTGCGTGGCTGCGGCTCTCCGACGCCGGTGAGCATTGCGGCGTCGAGGTGGTCGGAGGTCTTTGTCCTCTCCTTGTTTCATTTTTCCTTTCTCCATCATCTCCTCGTTATGTTTTGGCGCTCTCCCAAGTCCGAGCGAACGTAGGCTGGTGATGGAGTTGTTGCTTCTGCTCTATGGTTACACGCATGCACAATGGTGTGAAGGCAGTAGCAATCAAGGCTAGTGCACGACCAACCCACACAGCTTAGCTGCCTCGAGGACTTGCTTTATCCCATTGCTTTGTCGCGTGCAACAGAGAAAACGCGTGGGGGGGAACGCAAACGGACGCGTTCACGTGGAGGCCAAGGCCACCTCTTCAGCACAATTAGGGTCAACGAGGGCAACAGAGATGAAAGAGTCATGTTGAGGATGTGCGTGGCAACGGTGACAGATGGGGCAATGATGGCGGAGACTTGCGATGTGCTAGACGAAATGCTTGCGAGAGACTGGTTCATCCCATTGATTATTGTCCTTCCAAACAAATAAAAAAAACCATCCCATCCCTTCAAACCAAACATAAGATGGAATCATCCTATCCTAAAAAAAAATCTGGGATGGCTCCATTCCATTCCATTTTTGTCTCAAAACCAAATACATGCCTAGTGGGCCCACCATGCCTCGTCGTCATCTCCCGATAGCGGGCCGAGAAGTGCTGGGCTAACAACACTATATTCTTTATGGGTAAAGTATACTTTGACTTCCTCGACTATGTCCCGAGTATGATTCACGACCTCTAACTACGAAACCGGGTATATCGACTCCTCTAACTATCAAAACTGGTGCAAACTTTGTCCCTGGGTGGTTTGGGAAACGGTTTTGGCTCACTGGCGCCTATGTGACAGTGTTGACTTGTTCTTCATCCCACGTGACGTCGACGTGGCACTTATGTGGCATTAGAATAAAAACTAAAAACGAAAAAAATATGTGGGACCCATATGTCATTCAAAAAAAATATTGTGAGACTCACTGACATGTGGGCCCCACATGTCATCCTCTCTTCTTCCCATCTTCCTCCTTCTCTCCCCCTCTCTCTCCTTACCGCTGCGCGTCGCCCCACACCGGGATGGCACTCCTCATCGTCACCTCTGAAGCCAATGCAATGGCCACGGCGAGGGTCGATGTCGTTGGCGCCGAGCCGTCTCCGGCGTCGGTGGAGTCGCCCAACGGCGGCTTAAGGACGAGCGAGAAGGAGACGGCGAGGCTGGAGCCAAGAACGACGGCGAGGAAAAGTGACAAGGAGGGACAAAGGGGAGTGTCGGTGCAGCGATGGTGAGGGACGAAGGTCGCGCGGGGATTTGGTGTGGTTTTTGGCGCAGGTGGAGACAGAGGAGGAGGCGCTCCTCCGCCGCCTTTGTCTCCACACCCGACTCAGGTCCTATCATTGCCCACACATCGTCGCCTTAAAATCTCCTACACCTCCTCCTCCGTCACCGCCACCGCCACCGCTTCAGCCCCCACTCGCCCTCCCTCTCACCGCCGCCACTTCGGGCCCCACGCGCCACCACCGCCGCTCCAGCCCTCGCTCACCCTCCCGCCTGCCGTTGCCGTCGCCGCTCCAGCCACTGCCATGGCTGAAGGGGAAGAACGAGGGGAGAGAAAAAGAAAGAGAGAGAAATAAGGGAGAGAGAGAGGGAGGATGGCATGTGGGCCCCACAATATATTTATGTGTGAATGATAAATGGGTCCCATATATTTTTTATTCTAGTGTTATATAAGCGCCACATCAACACCATGTAGGATGAAGACCCGATCAACACCGTCACGTAGGCGGTCAGCCAAAACCGCTTCCAAAATCACCCAAGGACATAATTTGCACCGGTTTTGATAGTTAGAGGAGGCTATATACCCGATTTCGTATTTAGAGGATGTGAATCATACTCAAACCACAGTTGAGGGAGTCAAAGTATACTTTTTCCTTCTTTACGGCCCCAAATTCTAATGTGCTAAACCTAGTTGGGTCGCTAGAATTAGCAGCGATCTAAATTTTGGTGAGGCAGCAATCCATTTTTTATGGGCCAGTTGGGCCGACCATTTTATTTAGACTCGACTGGGCCTGATGTTGGGTGGGCCAACCGACGGGGCAGAGAAGCGCCGGAGCTCCGCCGGCCGCGTCGTGGCATCGATCCGCTTTCGCCGGAGCTCCGGTGCCCACCGGCGGCCTTGAGCCATGATGTTACGCCTGATCTGCTGCTGGACACTGCAACAATCCTACCTGAATCGATCTCACACCAGCTAAGCTAGCATTGCCACTGAACCTCCGAGGACGTACGACTCGACTCGACTGCTCTGAGCTTTTTCATGGCAGGCAACCACGCTGGCGCGGCCAGATGCAGAATCCATTGTATTGTCCGCCGCGTGCCTCACGCAACTACTCCCTCTCCTCCGCCGTCGCCGCCGCGGTGCTCCAATATAATCAGTCACCCAAGCCGTGCCCTTACGTTACCTTCTGCTGCTTATATATTTCGGTTGCGTTATAAAATAAAGGCCAGTCCTAACTAATTAATGACCATCTATATCCCGCGAACATAAGAATGAGGGCATCTCTCAAACAGCAGAAACTAAAAAAAAAATAAATGATTTTCTGTGAAAATACCACAGTATATAGATGAGTATGCATCCATGTGAAATAATTAACCGTAAAGATAACTAATTAGCAGTGCTCCAATAATTAAAGAACGAAATTGCTATAAAATTATCGACAGTTTTTTCCCAAAAACTCTCACTTTGTAGATCCTTAGATCAATGTTGAGATTTGTGAAAAACTAAGCTCAAAATTTAGATGCCACGCACTTGAGGCAAGGATTGACCTCACAATCTCACACACATAAGCGCATGCAGCTAACCAACTTGTCCTACAAGTTATTTTTGTTTGTTATACAACAGTTACATACAAATTACAACGCAGTTACAGTACAGTTACAATGTAATCGTATTTCAATTATACTAGTTACATGTAAAAGTTTTTTGATACAAAAAACTGTGAAATGTTGTATAGCCACTTCCATTAAAGAATTCTTGTGGCAATATAGAGTCGGATCGATTATCAATCAAATCATTTGCCGTTTAGAGACACGTTCCATCAATCAAACATCAAAACCTAACTCAAATAGGAGTATATGACATATCCTTGTCGACCAAAAGAAAAACCGACCTAACTGGCCGGCTAGCTCGATCAGGTTCAGGTACATACTACGTACTACTCGTACACCATCTCCATTAGCGTGCCGACCTGTCATGTGCTTACTCCGTTTCATATTAAATTAATTTAGTATGAGATGTGATGTATCTTATTAATTAGTACTATGAATCTAGATAATGTCACACTAAAATACTCCTACATCGTATCTTATACTAAATTAACTTAATATGAGATGAAGGGAGTAAATATATATTCCCAATCAATCAATGCAACCGAATCGATCGATATATAAATCTATCGACCAGTCCATCTCAAAGGACGACAAAGATTCGGTCCGGCGAGCAAGCCAACAACTCCTTCGTCCATCCGTCCGTCAGCATCCAACCCTGCGCTGGTATGCATCGAGGCTTCGCTGCGAGAGACCCAGCAGCATATGCATGCGAGACCGTACCACACCTAATCCCATATGTGAGTGCCCCATATGGTCAGCTGCATGCCGGCTTATGCTTGCCGGTGCAACAAGCCAACCGCGCCCGGCCACCACCAAAGACAACAACCACACCGCTCCACCCCTCCCCCCAGCAAGGCGTGTGTACCCTCGTAGCATCTCTCTACACGTGCGCCGCACAGTGATGGCACCGCGCGAGCTTAGCCGACGATTGATAACCACAAGCCCCTCTGCAATTTCTCTCAAAATCTCTAACTTATTCAAACCGTCTATCTAGATTCTCGTTCGGATTCTAAGAATTCATAGCTGTAGAATTAAAAAAAATAAACTGAAAGTCAAAAATCAAAAGATGCGAAACTCAATTCTAATCAACTGATTGGTTTTATGTCTGTTGTTTCTTAGAATCTCGAGCTTCCCAAATAGAACCTCGGCCGGCTCACTGGCCAGGCACGCGCGGCATCGTTCAGTCGAGCGGGGCGGCACTGTACAAGCCGGTTGGCATTAATGGCACACAGGAACACACGGAATTCCCTTTTTTCAGAGAGGCATATATATGCAGGACGCGCGCGTTTATGCTATGTAGGGATCTGGAGTTTGAATGAAGTCGATCGATCGATCGGATTGGAATGCAATCATGGTGTGTGCAATAATTCCCACAAAAAAGGCAGTTCTTTTTGTCCCAGGGCTTTTAACGTACAAAGCATCAACTGCATCTGCTAGCTCATCGATCGATCATCTCTCTCCTGATCTGGGTGTGCGTGACACTGTGAGCTGAGCCTGAGCCTGTGACTGTGACTGTGAGAGTGTGCATGTGATCGATCGAGAAAGAGACGATGAGGACAAGTATGCAGATCTCTTCAGCGAGCTTTGCATGCATGCAAGGCTGCGCATGCAGAGCAGCCTGCACAGTCAACAGACTAAAGTTGCCATTGCATGCATGCAGCGAAAGAAATGGATATCTCAAATGACCCGATCTCAAGCATATGTATATATGCTACTCTACTAACTTCCAAGCTAAGCTATACTACACATGAGCCCAGCTGCATGAGCCCAGCTGAAGTACTTTAGTAGTTGGCAACGGACGATATGTCAAACTAGAAAGCTACAACAAGGAGTACCATCTCTAGTCTTAGCTTGACTCTTTGACACAGACAATATGCATACAATAATCCAGGACAGAAGGAGAACATTAATTTCTCACCAAGTATGCATGCATGGATTAGACAGTAGACAGTCGTGCATGCATGCTAGCTGCAGTACTGTGTAACTGTGCTAGAATCCCGGAACAGTATATATGTACGGGCCTAGCAGCTCTCTCTGAAGTTACCAAACACAAGCAAGCAGCTAGCCAAAAGAAGCTCTTCTTATCTTTCTCTGCGAGACTGCGGCGCCGATCGATGAGTGTCGCCGGCCGTGACCGATTCAGAGAGAAATCAGAACACACTTTCAGAAAGATATATAGAGCTCGCCTTTCCAAGCTACTATACTACTAGCAAACTAGCTACAGTAAGTTTATCGGAGGTGCACGGGCACAACGCACAGTTAAAACTTGGAAGCTAGGGCAAGGCGACGACAAGATTGAGTTACGTAAGGCTAGCTCGATGTCTTCCATCTGGTACGTACAGAATACCAGTTGCTATGCTTCGTGATTCGTCAACCTCGTCTAGTTACCCCCTTGGGCAAAACATATAGATAGTGCCTTTTCTTTTTTTTTTTTAACAAAGTGACATAAAAACAAAACTTACTAATTATAGTCATATAATTAATTAATTAATAGATAATAAAGCTGGAGTACATGACTTGCTTAATTAAGAGCTGATGATAATGATTAACTAATTAGGCTAGACTTACCTTATTTTCAGGATTAATTAATTCATGTAACTTCTGCCCTAGCTAGGTACGATCGAGAACAAACAAAGTTACTAATTAACTCACTACGGTTCTCAGCAAAAAAAAAAAACTAACTTGCAAAAAAAAAAACTAACTGGTAGTTTATTGTTAAAACATATTGTTTGCCGCTCAAAAGGAATTAAATGTAACTGTTCGAGACCACATGTACGATAAGAAATGGTGGGGATACTACTCCACAGCCACACAGAAACGAGTCAGGAACCTGGACACTTATCGCATGACGCCGACAGCTAAGCTAGCGGCAAAGTATTCAGGACGACTTCGTGTATATAGAGAGGACGAATTACTTTGTCGTCATCAGTGTAACGAACAAAGGACCACAACGTCATTATTATGCACTGGAGTACTGTCATCACAGAATGCACGTCATCCACAAAAATGTACGTATATATATGTAGGATATTTATGGACGATCGACTGCACACATGAAATCAGTTCCAATTCATGCATGTATATGGGGCCTTGTTTAATTTGGTTCAGAATATCAGACAAATTAATACACTTATATGCAAATCAAATGATATCTCTGTTCATTTTTACATGGTATATTGAAAAGGTCTTCAAGACTAATTTGGCCGTTGATTTATCATAAAATATATTGCATGCATGCTAAAGCTACAGGCCATATATTGATAGTGCATGTGAACAATTTTGAAATAGGAGTCCGTGTATCTTTATGCACCAATGCATTTGTAGTTTGACTAATTGTTGGTGAAAATATATAGTGTTTGACTTTTTGAAATTAAACTACCATATAAGAATCAATTAAAGAAGGTGCAAGTTTTGTTTTAGGCCTAACTATCGCGAAACAGACTTTCTTAACTAAACGACTCAAATTAACTTTGTAGGTTTAATTTGTACTAACCAAGCGCACCTCTCTTATTGCGAACACACAAAAAGTCGAACCAGATCGACATGGGAAACGCAAACGTATTACCATATATCTTTTGTTCATATATAGCAATTTAAGCTTGATAGGAAATAAATTAACTAGTACTAAATCATATCGACATGTACACTAGATGACCAAGAAGGAGCTTGGTATCAAATTGTAATTCATAGGAAATTGCGAGCGTGCTGGAGTCGAACGCGGCTCGATAGGGCTAAAACCGTGCGCGTTTGCCACTGCACCAGCAAGCACATCTCCTAAATCATATGGCCAAATTTAACATATGTATTGATGCTCTAACAAATATATACTACTAGTAGGATTATTTTGCATTTGAAGTTATGCATCCATATGCATATTGGCACTATGGCTGTCCACACGGTTGAAAGTAATGGCACGGTGATGATTTGTACTGCGAAAACCATTGATCACCCAACCAGCGGCCAGGGGTGAATTTCCTTGTAATTGGGGAAAAGGTAGAAAGTAATGGCACAGAACTTTAATTTTATCGTGAAAAATATTGATCACCAAACCAGTTGCCAAGGGATGAAATCTTTGTAATTCGAAAAAAAAAGCAAGGGTTGATCTTGTAATTAATGGTTTGAGGAAGTAGCTACACAAGAGTCAAAACTTACTCCTAACCAAGAGGTAAAATATACTTACCGAATCGTG
The DNA here is from genome assembly GCA_008326285.1 of Oryza officinalis. NCBI lineage: Eukaryota > Viridiplantae > Streptophyta > Magnoliopsida > Poales > Poaceae > Oryza > Oryza officinalis. The sequence goes on along the minus strand of BDMV01000009.1, from coordinate 34,787,771 downwards.
TTGAACAATAATGTTAAGTAGATACCCAATACGCAACACTCCCCTGTGAAAGCAGCCGCTCACCCTGTGTGTTACAGTGCACAGTACTCACAGAGAGAGACCTGGCTACCTCTGACCTGCACAGACTTGCATGCATCCGTCTTTCTCTCTCTCTCTCTCTCTCTCTTCACGTGGACAAACTGCATCCAAACTCTTGTTCTGTAGCATTTAGCTACTTCCAAATGTTCGGTAGCTCCGTAGTAGTACCTTTCAGTGTGTGTCTCTACATATGCATATATATCAATAATAATAATCCTGCCCTATGTGAGCTGAGCTCTCCCTGTACATGTCGAGTGTGCAATGCTTGCACTGTGGTCGCAGCATAGCTTAGCCAGTACAGTAGCAAGCATTGCAGCAATGTTTCAGCTGGACCTGGACAGCGAAGTGAAGAAGGAAGAAGACAAGTGGGGAATAATTACGGAAGCGAGCAAAGCAACAGCCGTGTTATTAGGGCAGTGGGATGCGTGCCTTCTTTGGTCGATCTGTTTGTAACCTTCTTCTTCAGTCCTATGCTGCTTCTGCATGCTTGCATGCTGTTCAGATCACTCAGCAGTGTACTGACACGCCAAAGCCCACATTTAATGATGCTTGCTTTTGCTCCCCCTTTCAACTTTGAAAGCAGCACACCCAGAGAAGAAACCAACATGAAATATAGCTAAGCCTTACACTGGTACTCAGTAAGACAGTAACGACTAGCTAGCTAGAGCACAGATCAAGCCACTGTACCTGCATATATATATGCATCAAACAAGCAATAAAACTCCAAGATTAATTAATCCAGGCACAGCTTGAATTGATTCTAGTCTGGGTTCAGGCCTTCACATGATGACTTCACATCAAAGGAGATCAAGCCACTGTACCTGCATATATATATGCATCAAACAAGCAATAAAACTCCAAGATTAATTAATCCAGGCACAGCTTGAATTGATTCTAGTCTGGGTTCAGGCCTTCACATGATGACTTCACATCAAAGGAGACCCATTTCCCTGCCAAAAGTACATGAAAAACAAACGAAATGTACCGGTACAAAATTAAGTTCTGGCCACTTAATCCAGGTATTATTATTATTCCTCCCAGGTCTGGCTAGCTAGCTAGCAACTACTCACCATTAACAGCTCCAGATTTCCAGAAACATCCATCTTGCATGGATTGATCGCATTTTTCTTCTTAATTACCTCCAGTTTGTTGACTAATTCTGATCTGATGAAATTAGCAGCATGATCATCTCCTTTCGTCTTGCTAATTGTGATCTTGTTTTTTTTTTCTGACTTCAGTTCATGTTTGCCGGGTCCAGTGAACCGACGTGGAGGCCGGCTGCGCCATGACGCGGCGGCCCCATTGCCGCCGAGCCGCTCATCCCATGGACGACGCCGACGCCGAGGAAGTCCCTCGTGCTCAGCTTGCCGTCGTCGACGGTGCCACCGAACCCAGACGCGCCGGAGAAGCTACCGGCAAAACCCCCGCCGCCGCTGCCGCTGCCGCTCGCCATCGAGCCCATGATGAGATTCTGGTACGACCTCTCGTTGGCCGGCCCTTCACCGGCACTGATCCTGTGGGAACTAGCTCCACGGAGCAGCGAGCTGGCGCCGCCGCCACCGGCGTTGTAGCTGCTCGTCGTTGCACCCATTTGTGCAGCCTTCTGCAAGAGCGCCGTCGCCGACATCTGCGGCAGTGTACCGACCGGTTCGGACGAGCTGTACAGAGAAGGAAAGCCGCCGCCGCCGCCGCCTAGGTGGTTGCCGGCGAGGCCGCTAGAAGTAACGATGCTGCCCTGCCCGCCGTTGATACCGCCGCCGTTTCCAGCGCTGTCGTTGAATTGGTCGACGCCATTGCTGCTGGAGAAGAAGCCAAGGTTGAGGAGGTTACCATTGCTGCTTTGCTGGTGCTGCACGGGAAGCTGCATCAGGTCATGGAACGCCGCCGGCTTGCCGTGGAGCAGCGAGCCCTGGCCGGCCTGAGACTGGCCGTCCTCCGGGAAGTCCTGAGCGGGAGCATGATGGGCGGCATTGGCGAGGTAGAACGAGGAGGACGACGAGCCCTGCGAGCGGAACATGGAGGAGCCCGACGACGAGGCCATGAGGTGATCAAACTGAGAGGCGCCGCCCACCCCGGCGCCATTGCCGCCGCCGAGGCGGAGGACGTCGCCGGCTGACGCCGACGGCTGGCCGGCCTGATCAGTGAAGCCTGCGGGAAGTTGCGGGGCGGCCATGCCGGTGAGCCCAAGTGTCATGTTGCCGGCGCCGCCGTATACGCCGGCGCCGATGGGCGGCATGCGCGCGTTCTCTTGCGCCAGCGCGTCGCAGAAGGCGCGGTGGGTGATGAAGCTGTCCCTCCTGAATATTTTGTCCATACATGAATAAACAATATGTCAAAATTATTTCATGGAATGCATTGTGCATACGTGAATAATTAATCTCAGTAAAATTCATTGTAGCACTACACATGATCACATATGACGCTATAGTATATTTACAGTGAGTACAACTACGTCTTAATCACTGCGGGAAATAATGAAATTCTTTTTTGAAATTTTAGCTAGGGTATAGCATCACTATTGGAGCTAGGAGCTATAGCAATCAGTATTGGAGGGAACATGAACACTAAATTAAAGCCAGGCTAATCAGCCTTTAAAATTTCGGATACTATGGTGGAGGAACTTCGTATGTATTGATAGAGAAGGAAAAAAATATGAACACATGCATCGAATGGGATTCGAACATGGGTGGGTACGCACGCGCGGCACGACAGCACGGTGATCAGCCTCTTTAATTAGTCAAGTTAGACTGAAATTATATTTTTCACTAAAAAAATCAGCCTTTAAATTTTGGATACCAATGAGGAACTTGGTATGGTATGTATTGATAGAGAAGGAAACAAATATGAACACGCGGGTGGGTATACGCGTGCAGCGCGGCAGCACCCTGATCAGCCTCTTTAGTCAAGTTAGAGTGAAATTACAGTTTTCACTAAAAAAATTATAGTGCATTTTTCTCAACATATTCTATGATCGGGTCTGCCACCAAAGCTAGTATATGATATATGCATGTACACATGCATAACGAAGGCTCCGTTCTTTCGAACGGTTTGGCTTAGTTTTTGTGCGGCACGTAAAATGAGAAATATCATTAGCATATGATTAATTCAGTATTAACTATTATAAACTTGAAAAATAAGACTATTTGATTTTTTTAAAAGAAACTTTTGTATAATTTTTTTAAGAAAACATGTTGTTTAGCAGTTTAGGTGTGCTCATGGTAAACAGAAGAGTTGCAAAAAGCTTAACGAGCTAGATTAAAATTCAAACTGAGGCTAAGTACCAGTGATCAATATGCCATTGTACTGGGCAGGTCATTTTTACAATCTATTAAGCTTATATATTCATCATTGATTTACAACATATTGAAAACCATGCATGGCGGGATTTTTAAATGTGATGATTAATTACTGGTGTCTCAGTTGTGGGTAGTAATTAAAACATGGAGTCTATATATACATAGCAGTAGATTATGGCCACTGCTCTGGCAACAATCTTAAGTGTACTATTAATGACTGGTGCATGTCACCAGCAAATAGAGAGATGAAGAAAGCTGAAGAATGGCATGCAAAAATAGTATTCCAATTAATCATCCATTTATTTCACTGCCAAAAACATTTGGTCACTAATAGCTGTAGATTGATCATTGCGTACAGATTAGTTGCAGGCTGGCAAATAAAACCAAATGAATGAGTAAACGCATGCAACAGCTACAGAAATGAAATTTTCGCATAAAAACCTCCAATAATAATGAAAATAAATCATCTTAGCTGTAGCACCATATCTGCTGCTACTATCAAGAGAGAGTAGCAAACATAAATCACAAGAAAACACCAGCTAGCGGCCATGCATGCGGCTGCAGGCTTGTGGGTAATAATTGTCATGCGGCTAGCTAGTAATTAAAACCAATGACAGTGTATGACAGAGATATAGATAGATAGAGGGGTAGAGAGAGAAGCTAAGATTTTAACGGATGGGTCAAGCAAGCAAGCACAGCACAGCACAGCACAGCAGTAGTACAGTACACTGCTTGCCAGTTGCCACGGAATGCAGCTACACGATCACATGAGAAACAAGCTAGCCAGCCGCTGCGCTGCGAGGCATGTTTGGATGCCGTGGCTTGTAGTAGCGCGTATGCTGCTATGTCTCACCACGTGAACAGGTGGGGGAAGAGAGGAGAGAAGCGTGGTTTCCGAGGTGGAAAAGGAGGAGATGGCTGGCCCCTTTTTGAGCCGTCGCCCATGTCAGGATGCATATCTCCGGCTCCTCCCGACAAGAACGGTTCACGTGGGAGCAGCTCATGCCTCGTCGCATACTCGCATTTCATGCTCGATCCACTGCACGCGCGCGTCTATGGAGATCGTCCCTACCAATCCCTCTCTCTCTCTCTCTCTCTCTCTCTCTCCGAGGAATCCAATCTTCTATGGCGGAGCAACTAGCTAGCAACGAGCGACAACCCTAACCCTAACAAAGGCGTACTACCACCCATCAAATCGATCGATCACTTTCGCGCGTCCTCCTCATCAACGACTTCATCATGACCCAATCATGCGAACGAACGAACGAACCAGAGAGAAGAGCAAACAAACAGGAAGATAATTAATAATAGCTCATTGAATTCAAAGGGAATATATCTAGTACTAGCCAGCCGATTTTGCTGTCAATTCGCGAGAGAATTAATTGCAAAAGATATCAGCCTTAATCGATCAATTACTCCAATTAATTAACTAAGATATCGTGAACGAATATTCAACGATCGATCCATGGACGAGACGAAGGAGCACGGACCTGGAGAAGAGGGTGCCGCAGTCGCAGCGGTACTCGCGGGTGCCGCAGGTCTTGGAGTGAGCCTTCCAGTCGGACTGCACGGCGTAGCGCTTGGAGCACTTGTCGCAGCGCCACTTCTTCTCGCCGTGCTTGCGGCAGTAGTGCTTCTTGATTCCGGTGAGGTCGCCGAGGGCTCGCGACGGGTCGTGGTGGACGCACGACGGCTCCGGGCACAGGTACACGCGCCGGCGAGCCTCCTTGGGGTTCTTCTGCTTCAGCTTCCACGGCAAGTTGTGGCCTCGCCGGTGCAGCTGCAGGTTCTGCTCCCGCTGGAACCCCTTGTTGCACACCTCGCACACGAACCTGTTGGTCGCCATCAGAGTCCGCGGCGACAGCGCTATCACCTCCGCATCTGGATCTGCATGTATCAAACGGAACAAGAAGAATTAACAACTGATTGATCCTAACACAATACAATCGAAGAAAGGGGAAATTAATCAATCAAGAACACTTGCTTGGGTTGCCGGGTTGGTTCCTCTTCTTCTTCGGGGCAGCGGCGGCGACGGGAGCGGGGGAAGGGTTGGAGTGGTGGAGAGGCGGATTGTTGGGATTCTGCGGCGGCGGCATCTGCGTGTCGCCGAGCCCAAAGAAGGGTGCGGACGAGGCGGCCGCCATCGCCGCAAAACAACAGAGAGATCGATCCCTACGGCACAGCACAGCTAGATATATAGCTCGCTCTCTCTACCTGGCTGGCCTCCTCTCGCTTTGTTGGCTTCAGGTGAGGAGCAGCCACCTGATATATGCAGTCCAAGTCACAGAAGAGGCGACATGGCTGGCACTGTTTATCTATCTGCCTCTCCTCCGGCCGCTTCTGATCTAAAAGACAAGTGAATGGGAGTGAGCAAGAGAGGAAACACATAAGTATTTGTAACCAAATTTAGCATTCAGCTAGATAGCAAATATGTGTAGTGCTGCCACAGGACAAACCACAAAACCAACCCCCCCCCCCCCTTCATGTTTGCATGCAAAACAACAATTAACGCAAGAGATGACAAACGAACAAGTTGCACTCACGCAAACAAACACACAAGCAACCGCGAGACGGCGGAAGAAGAAATCAAAAGAGGAAGAGAGATGGAAGCTAGCACCGTGCCAAGCGAGGGGGAAGAAGAGGTCGCGGAGAAATGGCTCGGACGAGAAAAAGAGAGGAACAAGATAGAAGAAAAACAAAGATTAATTTGGGAAAGCTATGCTGAGCCAACCAAACCCTTAAAACAACAGGAGCAACACACCAAACGAGCAAAGAGATTAAATATATATACCAGATGATTCATCAAGGAGAGAAAGGCGGCATGGAGAGGAATTATGTGACACACACACACACACATACACAACACAGGAACCGAGGAGGGGAATGAACCCTACCGCTTGTTTCTTTCCCAATCACTCCTCTCAACTCTACCTGCTTTGGAGTTTAGGATATCTCTCGCCGGGGAATAGTACACTATTGTGGTTGTGGTGGTGGGAGTGGCTGCAAGCTGATATCTCGCCAATATATGCTTGCCCTCTCCATCCACAGCACAGGGCAGGTGATGCTATTTACCAGAGAAAGGGAGACAGCAAACCTGGGGGGTGGAGGCCGGGTCACAAGGCCCACGCAGGACTGTGGGGACCACTGGGTTGACCCCACAGGTCGCCCGCGCGTGTACCTCATTTTCATAAAAAAACGAAAAAAATAGTTTTGATATTAATCTACTTTTTAGATAATGAGAATTTGATATATTAAATGGATCTATATCTTCCTAAAGTTTTTGTATCCAAATAATCCGATGGCGGAGATTGAAACTTCCTAGCATCCGTGTAGGTCTTGAACGGACTCCCATGACGGTGGTCCCGTGGCATCGTAAAAGTTTGCTCGAACAATGTCGATGTCCTACGTACTAGAGTTGTGATACCTCCTCTCTTCTAACTAGTTGTGGTATTCACGTGAGAGGGACAAAAATTGACTGGTGGGGCCATGATGCCTACGTGGGGTTGTGCGGACGCCGGTGTCCACACCTATAACCTTTCACACCAGAAGATAAAAAAAAGATGAATCTACGTTGTATTCAGCACTTAATTAGAATTAATATATATATCTCTAAGAGACATTCCTATGTTTTTTTATCATGCATTTGATCAAATTCAATGAAATTATTCCGACATACCCAAAACTACATGACTCAGATCATCATCCACGACAGCAACACTATTACACGTACCATGATCAATTTCCTAGCTCTAGGCCAAGTTAGTCAGGGTTTCACCCTTGTTGCCACCTCCCCCCTCAAAAATTATGGCAGACAATAAATGGATGTATGTAACACATGCACAATAAGGGGAATTATGTACACTAGTGGTCATAGGCATGCCCCCCTACAACACAAAGATGATAGTGTACTCAACATTTTGCAGGTTGTAGCCGAAATTTGGATGATACATATATTACACTCTCAGATCTGATCACCTTGACCAATTAATATGGCCTCCCATGGTACTATGGTAGAATAACTTTGATAGGATCCACACAGTTGCTTCAGAGAGCATGTACTTTGTTACCGTGACATGTAATTTTATTTACTCAAGAGAAACATCATCAATCAATATAGGTGGACCTCNGGGGGGGGGGGGGGGGGGGGGGGGGGGTTGTGCGCGGTCCACATGGGTGTATGAGGGAACATGGGCCCATAGATCATGTATACCTAGCTTCGTCATGAAAGGAAAGAAGAAAATGTTTTTTAAGCTACCTATTTCCTTATAAATTATCTCAATTCAGATAGTATGGTGAGATTGAAACAAAAGAAGAACATGTTTATTTGAAACAAAAGAAGAACATGTTTATTTTTATTAAGCTAGCCATTTCAAAAACAAAATGTTTTAGAGTTTAGATAGTAGCCTCAATCCCCACTTCCACAGGGAGGTAACATGAAAATTTCTCGACATGGCACCGTTACAATTCACTGGAACTAAGCTATATATAATATGCATACACGAGCTAAACGTGCCTCGGTTGGTTAGGTTTATTATGGTGGAACTTATCCACTTGGATTTTTTGATGCCTCGCTTCAGGCCTCTTCTGATCTGAAAGAGAGGATGGAGCAAGCAAGAGAGGAAACACATAAATATTATGACAAATTTAGCATTAAGCTAGCTAGCAAATATGTAAGCACATGGCAAACCACAAAAGCAAAACCCTCGTGTGCATGCAAAAGAACTGTTAACACAAGAGGGAGATGACAAAAAAAAAATTTGTACTCACGCAAACAAACACACGGACAACCGTGAGAGGGAAAGAAAAAAATTAAAAGAGGGAGGAGGAGAAGCTAGCACCGTGCCAAGCCAAGAGAAGAAGAGGTCACGGAGAAATGGCTCAGACGAGAAAGAGAGAGGAACAAGATAGAAGAAATAAATATAGGGAGTGGATTTTGATCCCTTGAGAGGATGTCCCCTCGTTGTTTGTATGTCATTCAAATAGTTATGAAAAAAATTGAGAAGATATATTAACATGTGATATATCACTCCACAAATATGCAAGTTCAAATTCAACTTCTATATCTCACAACAAAAAAAACAAATTTGACTGTGAATATGCGTTAACTAGTTGTAATTTAATTTGTTTTTTCGTTGCGAGATGTAAAAGTTGAATTTGAACTTGCATGTTTGTGGAGTGATATATCACATGTTAATACATCTTCTCAAATTTTTTCATAACTATTTGAGTGCATGCAAATAACGAGGGGACATTCCCTCGAGGGATCAAAATAGTTTCCCATAAATATGGTACTATATTGTAGTATTGCCTTGATAGGAGTCCCGCACATCGTCTCCAAGGAGCATAGAATTTGTTACTGTGACATTCTTCGTGACATGCGATTTTATTTACTTAATAAAAAAATATTTTATTTATATAACTGAATCATCATCAACCTATATTTGGCAGATCTCCAGACGAGTGTGCGTGTGCACGGGGTGGGTCCTGGGAGGTGGGGTGTGGTCCACATGGGAGTATGGGGGACCATTGGGCCCACATTTCATGTAAAGTTTCCTTTTGAAAGGAAATAAAAAAACGTCTTTTTTAGCAAGCTAATTCTTGAAAAAATTCTCAAAATTTAGATAGTACGATGAAGACCGAAACATTAGAGACCAACATTAGGCAGATCTCTAGGTGGAGGGGTTACATGGTTCACACAGGTGTATTGGGAGATTATTAGACCCACAGATCATGTATACATCGCTTCCTCGTAAAAAAATATCTTTTTGTTTTTATTAAACTAGCCATTTCCAAAACTATTTTAGAATTTACATAGTAGCACAGAGATTGAAACATTGCACACCGACATCTGATTCTCCCAACCGTGGTAGCTTCAATCTTAACTTCCACAGGAGGCAACATAAAAGTTTCTTGATATGGCATATTGGAACTAAGCGTATAATTTGTGTGAACTATAGTTCAGTTGATTAGATTCATCATGGTGGAACCTGTCCATGTGGGTTTGGATGGCTTGTGTCGGCCCTCTTCTAAGGATGGAGCAAGCAAGTGAGGAAACACATAAAGCGTATACTTTATGAGAATTACTATAGTTCTATAGTTCAGTTGATTAGAATTATCATGGTGGAACCTGTCCACATGAGTTTGGATGGCTTGTTTCAGGCCTTTTCTGAGGATGGAGCAAGCAAGTGAGGATACACATAGATATTATGATCAAATTTAGCATTGAGCTAGATATAGCAAATATGTGAGCACGGGACAAACCACAAAACTAACCAAACCCCTCGTGTGTACATGTAAAAGAACAAATAACGCAAGAGGGAGATGATAAGTGTGTACATTAATGGATTGATTGTGTTTTTAGTACATTAATAGATTGATTGTGTTTTTAGTACATTAATTGATTGAATGTGATTTACATTTTTTATAGGAATGTGCATTTTACATTTAGTTAGAAAGAATCAAGGAAATTCTAGAAAACAAATTATATAAATCATTTAATGCATATTATATTGAAACTTGTTTGCATGTATCCAATCAATTAATTACCATATACATATATACGCGCACACATCCAACATTGCCATCACATTGTGTGTTCAAGACATTCTCTGTCTTGTACAGGTTCGTTTGGCATATGTTATCGAGCCATGCATAAAAAAAATGTACTATACATTTTACTGTTTGATTAAATTCCTTTCTGACCTATTTTAACGCATGAATACATGCATGCATGTGGTTACATCTGGAGGCTTGCATGCAAGAACTCGACAAGTGAAACAGGGAAGGCCGTTGCATGTGATATCTGACCTTAATATTCTCACCCAAACAAGCTAGCTGTTGTCCTAAGATTAATTAATTGGTACACTAGATGAAATAATACAACGATATGTGTGCACAAGGTTAGATTCGCAAAGGACAAACCATGCACTGTGCATGTTAAAAAGGATGATCAGCCAGCTGTGATTTATGCCTGAAATGTCACGAGGCTATAGTGTGAACACTATACTGAACTGCTACACTGCGCCTGGCTCCAAAGCCATGCATGCTCATCACAGGATCAATTCAGTGAACAAATACTGCAGGCATTATTTCAAAACCGATGCTTAAACTGGAATAATGTGTATTACACAATTGATCTCCCCGTCAAATTTATCACCATTTCGTCTCAAGAAAGAATTAATTGGTTGACCAGGACTAACAAGGCAACGGTAGATTATACGCAGAAGGAACCAGATATAGCCAACCAAAAAAATAGAGTCAAAATTTGAGTATGTACATGCATGGTCGTAGTGTACATTCCATTCTCTCATTTTTGATAGGATAAGATATGCAACTAATTAATTAACTCTTGTCAACTTGCGAAGATCAACTTTAGTTGTTGGTGTTGCTTAATTAATTAATTAATTAATTAATTAATGATATTCAATATATAGAAAAGTAATAAATTTTCATCTTATATATATTCTTGGTCAGCCTTTGTGTGAGCTAACTTAGGTGAAACTGTGACTCACACGTCAATGTCTGTACTACACTAATAATCAGAGTGATCTAGATCATTAGAGAATCAACATATTATAAAATCAAAGTTTACTTGATTGTTATTTTACGATGAACAATTGGTATGTGAGATTATTGGTTTTGATATTTGGAATGTATTGGCGAAGTGGCTTTGCATCCGGTCAGACTGAGGTTACGATGAATAGTGTTTTCATATGTGAATATGTGTTTTCGATCGAGTGATCGGTCAGATCGGGCTGGGGTTACCGGTCAGACCGGTGTGTGTTGCATGGTCAGACTGACCGGCTCTATGTCGGTTTCGGTTTTAGATTGTTTACTTGGATACTCGTGATTATCTCATGTTTATGACTTTCAAATAATTTTTATACGTATGTAATACTGTTGTGTGCTAATGTTAAGTCAAGTTGAAGAGAACTTGTGCTCGGATATGGTTTCTTATTTGATTCATGTGTAGGTGTGTCTTGATGCCTCGGGAGAGCATTGCCAGTGATGGATCGGGAGTCAACTTGGGAGAAGATGACGTCCGAACGATCATGATATTATGCGGGATGCTTAGGCTAAAGAACAATGCACGTGGTTGATGAAGATTTTACATGACATACGATGAAGATATTGTGTTGTGCATATGGGATGATGAGTTAAATTTGGAAGGAGTCCAAATTTAGTATGATTGGTTTTGTAAAGTTTGTGTCTTGTACGGAAAGGTTTTCTATGGGATTAGAATTTCTTGTATGAGTTAGATTTGTGGCTTTAGACTGCCGATCTATGGGTATAAATAGAGAGGGAGGTTGAGGTATCTCGGTATCGATTTTGTGAGAGTTGAGTTGAGAGAAAAGTTAGGGTTTCGAGTTTAGTCGAGATTTGTGAGAGTAGTGTTATTGTTGTACTTTTGAGAGATCTACTTTTGAGAGATTTTCGATTTGTGTTTTCTCGGGTGTGACGATCCAATCGGCGGAACACCGGCGACATCGTATCGGTTAGACAGGCGGCTCTATGGCGGTTAGACTGGTGGCGGCAGAGGCGGCGACAGGCGACATCAGGTGGTTGGATTAGAGCTACAAGACCAATTAAACCGAAGGCTTCTAGGCGGTCAAACTGACGCATCTACTTCGGTCAAACCGAGCATCATCGATTCAAGGGTTACGTTTTATTCCGCAAAAATTTTGAGTTTTTGGGTACTCCAATCATTCACCTCTCTTGTTGGTTTAGTTTTTGATATTCCATCTTACACATATATATTGGAAATTAAATGATATGCCTACATGTGTGAATATATACGTCGCCGTACGGTATGTACGTACGTACATCTTTGCCTACATTTTTTTTAAAAACCAAAAACCTTGCCTACTTCTGCTTGTAGTATTGGAGAGCTGACCCATATATATGCATGCCATGCAAAGCTAGATTGATTGATTAGAGAGCTTGATTGAGTTCATTCATGAGCGCAATAAATTGAGTGAGAGTGTGAGACAGGCTTCGTACGTAGTACTTGAGCTTTGCCGGTTAATTACCAGGACCGCAATTTAATTCGAGTGATCTTGCACTTTTTGCACAGCGGATTGATTGATCAATCGATTAGTCTATAATGCTATATGCAACGGCATATCACCACTACTACAAAAAAAAAAAAACTCTCATAGGGATCGACCTTATAGGTGCCAGTTCATTTAAAACCGACACCTATGAGTCTTTTTTCATCTCCCAACGATAAAAAAATATAAAACCGGTACCTTTAAGCAATATAGGTGTCGGTTCTAAAAAAAACCGACACCTATACTATAGGTGTCGGGTTTTTTTAATAGAACCGGCACCTATATTTATATTATAGGTGTCGGTTCTATTAAAAACCGGCACCTATACTATAGGTGCCGGTTTTTTAATAGAACCGACACCTATAATATAAATATAGGTGTCGGTTCTATAAAAAAACCGACACCTATTAGAAAAACCGGGCCGGTCGGCTCCTCTCCTTATCCGCGTCGATCGGCTCCACAGCGTCCATTCGATCGTTCTTATCCTCTCGATCTGGTGTCGATCGGCCTCTCCTCTCTCTCTCGCCCCTCCTCTCCCTTTGCCTCTAGATCCGGCGCGGAGGAGCGGCGGCGGCTGATGGATCGGAGGATGCGCGCGGCGGCCGGCCCGTCTGGGCGTGGAGCCGGGCGAGGTGGTGGCGGTGACGACGGTGGTGTGGAGGCGGCGGAGCCAGCCCCCTCTCTCTCCCGGCGGCCCTGGACGGTGAGGAGGAGCACGGCGCGGCATGACGCTGCCGTCTCCGTCGCTCGCTGAGGCGCTGAGGCGGACCTGGTGGCGGCGGCGGCGGCGGAGGCAGAGGAGGAGGCTCGTCGGCCAGCCCTCTCTTTCCCGGCTGTCTCTCTCCAGATCTGGGGAGTCCAGCGGCGGAGGCGGCGGAGGAGGCTGATCTGCGCCGAAGGAAAGCGGGTGGACCTGGTGGCGGCGGCGGCGGTGGAGATGGCTGGCGTAGAGGCGGACCTGGTGGCGGCAGCGGCGGCAGTGGAGATAGCCGGCGCAGAGGCGGACCTGGTGGCGGCGAACCAGGCGAGGTGGCGGTCGGCCGGCGGTGAGAATTCGGGACTTTTTTTCTTTTTTTTATTTGTTCAAAACAATAGGTGCCGGTTCTAGATCCGGCACCTATGCCCAGGAGGCATAGGTGCCGACCAATTGGTGCCGGGACCAAAACCGGCACCTATAGGGCCTTTGGAACCGGCACCAATAGGCATTTCTGTGGTAGTGCACACACACATACATACATGCATACATACATACATCTTAACTACTTAAAAAATTCATAACTTTTCGATCATCACACCGATTTTTCATCCGTTGCTTGCATTAGATTGGTTTCAACCGTAGCACACCATGTCGTATACATTGGATCGGTTTCAACAAAGTTGCTCGCGTATTACACCAGGAAACTTGCATAAATAAACCTAATTTGTTTAAGTTGTATCTTGCCTTCAAATTCATAGCTTCGGTAGTAATTAGAAGGAGTGGATCACGAATTGGCATTGAAATCAAGCAAATTCCCCAAATTCGAAACCCTAATTTTCACTTTCCCCTAATCAAGAACCCTAAATTCCCAAAATTGCAAATTGCAAATCCCGAATCAAAACCCCAAATCAATGCAAACCCTAATGAACTTGGGGCTTAATTCACAGGATTGGGACCAAGCGCCATACCGCATCACGCATCCGCGCCGTAGCAGCTCGAATCCGTCGTTCAGACCAGTCCTGCGCCTGTCTAAGTTGGTCGCGCGAGACCGAGGCTCACCTCGGCTATGGCTTCCACTACACCGAGGAGGAAAACCGTGGTGGGGGAGTGGTTCACTGGCCTCAGCCCGTAGTGCGTCATCACCGCCGCTGCTATCACCTCGGTGTCGCTAACCCTTAGCTCGCAAGAACACCCGACTCAGGTTGACTTGGGGACATCGACCCGCTGCGCGCCGTCGGTTTCAACTCCGCTGGAGCCATGCGCAGCATCAGCCCGCCGCGCACGGGTACGCCGCTGTCACCGCTCATTTTTGGCGCCGAAGGAATCGGGAAGGAAGGACAAAAATGGTTAGGGTTTTGATCGGACTTGACTTTTGTTTGGAATCAAAGAAATCTAGACCGTCTGATCAAGATCCTATGGACAACAACAATCCAACGGCATAGGCTAATGGGCCTGCGGCCCTATGGGTGCTAACTAGGCCGCACGTGCTCGCCCGTGGCCTGCTCGGCTACCCGCATGCGCTACAGACCACGCGCACCTCCACGTGTGTCATGGGCCTCGCTAGGCCACTATGCTGCGACTCGCACCTCACGGGCCGGCACGCCGTTTGGGCCGCCACCGGTCTCTAGGCCAACAATCATTTTTCATTTATATTTCACCCGAAAATCACTTATTCTTTTACTTAATTAATCATTAATTTTAATCAGTTTGACCCATCATTTTAAGCTGTAAAATACCAGTAAATTTTGTATGTGCATTTTAATTTATTCCTAACTAAATGAAACCAACAGAAAGTTTAGTTAGAATATTTAATTATTTTGTTTATCGTCTCGACCCAACGGAGTTACTATTTAGAAATATTTTTGCACTTTGATTTTGTTTTTTTGGCTAAATGAAACCAACAAAAATTTAGGCGAAAAACTTAAATTTTTTCTTATCATTATGCTGTGATACTTAAATTTTAATTATTAGTATGTATTCATTGTTAATATTAATATTAGTTTACCCGTTGCAACGCACGGACATATTGCTAGTAGGTATGCATATACATACATACATACATACATACATACATACATACATACATATATGTGTGTATGTATGTGTGTGTGCATGCATATATATATATATGTGTGTGTGTGTGTGTGTGTGTGTGTGTGGAATTTTTTTAGAAATATTATTATTTTAATGGAAAATAGCAAAAATAGTTGGTATCCGGATAAAATCGCAAAAATAGAGACCTATTGAATTACCGTAGTAATCGAACGGTCGCGAAGCGAGTGGACGGGCTAATCGAACGGTCGGTGTTCAACTGGGGCCTGTTGAACAGCGGTAGTTCGATAGGGCCCAGTCAAACAACGACAGTTCGACAGACCGGGCCTATTGATTTTACTACTTAAATATAACTTCCTTTCGATTTCTACTAATACTACACGTTAATATTTTCTCAGTGATCACTAACTATAAATATCTTCATGTTAATTTGTATTAATACTCAAATATTCCACGTTTACTTGGTCACGACTTCAAAATTAATACATTACTACTCACCTAAAAAATTATGTACTAACTGTTGACGTCGAATCCGTACCGCCGATGAGGATCCGGCGTGCGGACACACGAAGGCCTGGGAGATCTGTTTAGCTCCAATGCAGGTCCTAAAATTGATGAAGCGCGAGCGTGCCAGTCAGTAAGATCCTGCCACTGACAAGATATGCAAAACAGTAGAACATATAGCGTATCGGCCTATCGATCGATAGCAAAAACGGCCCATCGGCCGATGAGCCGATAGGGCAAAAACAGCCGATCGGCCGATGAGCCGATGGTGCGGTTCCAGCCGATGTCGATGCCAGCCGATGTAGTTAGGGTTTTGAACCATCGGCTGTGTACTGAGCAAATATCTATATAGAGACGATCGGCCGACGATAACATGATAATATAATAATATAATATAGCATAAACCAATCATGTGATAAAATAAATATTAATCTGAAGATTAAAGCACACATCGGCCGGAGGTCCGATGACACAACATCCAAAAGATATGTAATAAAACTCTGTTGTCATCGGCCAGGATCAATCTCCATGTATAAAACTTGTGGGCCGATGCAACGTTAAGATAACTCATCGGCTGAAACCCCGATGAAACCCTTATTGGCAGCCAACAAGTAGGCTAGAGATTACGGTTCTAATCACGACATAGTAGATCAAACTGAACTGATGCAGCACTAAATATGAAAAGAAACACAAGACCTAGACAATCAAGCCCTTGACTGATTTTCAGGGTGGTGGATACCTTAGCCAATCTAATTTAGCGAGGCGATTTGGTTGATACCGGCGTAAACCCTAAAATGAATCTCGGCCGGTACGATGAAATCGAGAAGCTAAACTAGATTGACTAAGACATATGATAGTAAGTGCTTACGTTGCCGAGATCAGAACGTCGAAGCCCTAGCCCGACAGCGCAGACAGCCATAACGAGACTTATCCCTCGTAGGAAGGGCATGAACTCGCCGAAGAAGACAAAAGTAAAAAGGTGGCGATGTGCCGAAGTTGTATTGATCGTGAGATAAAAATTACATGAACCTCGGGCTTACATATTTATACCCATAGGCTAACAAAGATCCTAATAGAATACGACTCAAACTTTCCTAAAGATAAAAGGAAACAGATAAAGTCCTTATTGGACACTAAACACACTTTCCTAAAGATAAAAAGGAAACTAACAAATTCTTCCTAATTAATAGATACAAGCCGCATCCTCCTCAAACTCGGTCTTCTCTGGATAAGATCTTCCCGAATCTAACAAGAATCCGACTGCTGTTAGTGATTCATTTAAGAAAACTCTCATCGGCCGATGTAGAATTTTAGGCCGATACTAGTTTCAAGCCGATATGAACCTTGGGCCGATGGAGATTTCGGGGCTTACCAAATTCTGGTGTTAACACTAACCTCCTACTAACTTCAACACATTACTAGTATAATATCTATACTAACATCCAACAATGATTAACAAAAAAAATATCATTGTCCTAAGGGATTAGAAATTTATACTTTAGATGTCACTGCTCTCTTTTGCACAGTTGCAGACGTCTCCTCCCCAACCACGTAGGTCTTCCCTCTGACCGAATGGCCCAGATCTGTACTAAATTTCACTACTTAAATATAACTTTCTTTTGATTTCTACTGGCCCTCAACGTTAATTTCTCCTCAGTGATCACTACTTCAAAATTAATAAATTGCTAATCACCTTAGAAAATAGGTACTAACTTCGAACTATTTTCAACATATAACTAAATAACTATATATACTAACATTGAACAATGAGAAATGATTAACAAATTATACGTACTAACATTCAACAATGACTAACGATTAACAAATGACAAGCCTCATACTTACGGATTAAAAATTCACAAGCCAACTTAGGGATTAGGAATTTATACCTTAACCACCGTAGTTAATCCCGGCCGTCGCATTCCCTTTCCTCTCGGCGGTGCTACCTCTCCCGCGCGACGGCGTTGTGATGGCAGGGACGGTGACGGCAGCAGTGTAGCGGCGAAGTGGTCCTCGACCTCTTCGGATAAATTTTTAATCGGTCGGGGATGGGCGGATATATAGATGCCAGTCGACCTCCCATTGTTCAACAGGGGCGATGCGGAGGGCCTGTCGAACGGCCGTGGTTGGACAGGCCCTGCAGCTGCCAGGCGGTGGGCCTTGTCGAACTCTCGTAGATCGACAGGTCCCAGTCAAACGCACGTCGTTCGATTGCGCGGTCTGTCGATCCCTCGCCGTTTGATAAGCCTCTATTTTTGCGATTTTTATGCCAACTATTTTTATGATTTTTTATTAAAATAATAATATTTCTAAAAAAAATTATGTGTTTGTATGTATACACACATACACACACACATGCAGCAGCATGCATGACTAACTGAAGAAGTGACGGTTTTTCACTTCAAAAAGCTGTGACCTCTTGATCTATGTGGATGGAACTTGTCTGCAGTCAAATTAAACATAGGGACGACAAAGACCATCTCCATGTCTTTTTTAAAATTAGAGCTCAATGGGAATAATCAAAGTACTACTCCCTTCGTCCCAAAATATAAGAGATTTTAAATTAATGTGACACATCTTAGTACTACGGATCGAAAAAAAACTTGTCCAAATTCATATCACTAAAATATATCACATCAATTCAAAATCTCTTATATTTTGAAACAAAAAATACTTGGTTAATTGTATAATAAATGGAGAAAGGGCCTACTGGAGTGATGATTGAGCCCTGATGATGCCGGGAGAAGAAGCCACATCAAGATGACTCAAAAGATGAAATGGACCACCAGTGTATAATCAATTATGTAGTACTCCTACTTTCCTCCTCTCCTTTCTCCCACGAAAAAGTTGGTCATGTCCTTATCGTTGTAGGCTACGAATTAATTGCTAAGCTCACCAAATAACATGTACTCCAAGCTAGCTAGCACATACAAAGTCTTCGGTTCTAAAGGATGTCAAACTAGCCCGCGACATGTATATTTGTGTGAACTTGATCATACCTTTGAAATTACCCAATCCTTGGATGTTCTTTTGGTTAAGATACATATCTTGCCTTGATGTCACAAACAAATCGTTATTACTATGCCTATAAGCCAACCATCACCGAAAGATACATATATGATGTTGACGTGAAGTATGATACAACTACAAAATTAAGACATGTGAAGTGTTGTTTAGCTCAAAGGATGCCTTTTGAGTCAACTGGAAAACACACCTTAGACAATAATCTCACCGGAGTTGAAACTTTGTTTTCAATTATACTAAAAATTATCGTGTCAAATTAATAAATGACAATACCAATACACATGATTTATGCTTTGTTCGTTCCGTTGAGTTGGGAAGAAATTTCCTTCGCACGAAAAACGGAACGACTCATTAACACATAATTAATTAATTTATTTATTTTTGAAAAATGGATTAATATGATTTTTTAAAGCAACTTTTATATAGAAACTTTTTACAAAAAACACACCGTTTAACAGTTTGAAAAACGTGCGAGCGAAAAAAGAGATATGTGAGTTAGGAAAGTTGGGTGAAGAACTCACCCTTATTGTACTTAGAGTTGCATTCGTACATTCTGTGTTTTGTATATGAAAAACTTGTTAAAATAAATACCCATAGTGACATTTTTATAGATGGAAGATTACTTTACCAATCTAGCTTGAGAAAGATATGGAGTCTTACCAGCTAGCACCACAAGTTGATGGGCTAGCCGGCCCAAGTTCGAGCCTCACCATCTCTTAATTTTACTAGTCTGGCTTTTTTAGAAACCCAACAGAGTATGGTTTGACGAAAGAATAGAGTGCTATTACAAACTAAGGGTTCGATGATAGAATAGAGTGCAATCATAAACTAATTAAAAATACAACAGGAAAACTATAGTCACATACTCACATGCATGCAGCATTGGTTACTATACTTGAAATGAATTAAGATGGGGCCAGCCGGGCAGTCAGCTAGAGATGAATCGTAGAGAAGAATGGAGGATCGAGGTAGAGATGGGAGTGAAGCTAGCTATATATGGTGTAGCTAGGTAGAGAGAGAGCTGAAAGCAAGACCCCTTTGTTGCGCTGAAAAAGGGGAGGTGTGGCTGCCATGGGATTACCCAGCAGGAGCAGGGGGGCGGATGTTCTTCTTGCACCTTGTCTCGCGTCGCTTGGACGGACGTTGGCCGATCACGAGAGTGGGCTCACGCGACTTTGTCTTCTCCCTCCTATCCCCACCTGCCAACCCTTCGATTCCTCCATCGATCTTCGTAGCTACCACCTCGCCTGTCACTACAGCTAGCTACAGTGAATTTTACTGCAAACATATACACTATGTAGTGTACGTTCATTCATGCACACTATATATATAGCTAGCTTACTCGATCAAACTGTTGTAAATACGAATGTACTACATCTGTGCCTTTGAACGTACTCCCTCCACTCCGTTGATTTCTACCAATTGGATTCAAATTAATCGTTGATTTCCACAAATTGGATTCAAATTAATTAGTATAGAGAAAAAGAAAAGATCAAAGTGCCTCTCTATATACTACAACGTAATAGCAACTTAGGTATACATGCTCATTTCTGATCATCCGATCACCACATCCAACGACCCAAATCCATCCACCATCAATCCTCCTCTCTACTGATTCGCACACCGATTCTCCTCACTGCACCTCGATCTCGTGTCATCCCGATTGCTCGTCTACCCCTCACTAGGTCATGTCCTCTTCACCGGCACCCCGATCTCCGCTCCTTCCTCCCCCTCGGTCGATGCCCCCTATCTCTGGCTCAGCCTCGCGAGGGGTAGATATGTACCTCTTCATCTCACCGATGCTGTCTGCACCCACCTGCGTTGCGCCTCGTGTCAATCGGGCATCAAACTAGGGCTTCACACACTCCACCAGCGCAATGAGGACACACCAATTTTTTATGGTGCAAATTCCTGTTCAACTTGATAAAATTTGACTGCCATGTATCTCATCAATGTGCATTGTAAGTCTTCTTTCTTTTAATTCATATTTGCAAATGTGTGCGTTGCATGTGTATGATTACCAGTTAATAGAAAATTAGCATTGATGAGTGTCCAGTTAATACTAAAGTAGTGATGAGTATATAGGTAAGGGATATCGAAGGAACAATGCTTTTTTCAATTTTTAAATTGAGGATAGTTAAGGGGATAGATTGAACAACCTCATTGTTTGCCCTACAATGAATTAGCTGATGCTAAAATTTAAATTTTAAAACTTAATTTTAGAGTTGATTTAAGGATATTTTCAATTTAGTTTCTTTTTCCAACATTACACTTTTAATTAAATTGCTAAGGAGACACATGTAAATGTTTTACCTATAAATTATTTTTTGCCCTTCACTGTTTTGCCAACTGACAGGGCTGGGTATCATTTTCTTTTACAAACGTCAACCTATTTTAAGGACGTAGGAAGTACAACTTATAGTAATAGTACAAACTAATGCTACAGGTAAATAGTTAATCGGGTTGATATGGTTTTATGCGAGAGAAGGCCCATGGATGATGATGACCATATGAAAAGGTGAGAGTACGTAGTTAGCACGTTGGAGTACTACGTATGTGCGCGTCACGGCGCGCCCGTGTCGGGCAATAGCGAAACATGCCGTGCGTTACTACATTGCACATATGTGTGTGCATGCATATGCACCCGCGCGTGGGTCCAAACGCAGCATGCGCGTACAAACTCCTAGTCTGCACGGTGAATCATGCACGGATTGACCGCCGCGCGCGCGCAGAAATCGGCCGGAATTACGCGGCAGCAGCTAGCATATTGCAGCGTGCAGGTTGATCAGCAGAGAGTCGATCGATCCTTGCATATGCTTATGCTTCCTGAATTGATGGTGAAATATATGCAACGATGGATGCGTACTGTGGCGATGCATGGGTGCACGGATATATGTTGCGAGATTCCGGTTGTCCCCGGCCGACCGAGAGGAAACTGCACGAGCAGCTGATGCCTCCCTTTGTTCCCGCTACCTGCTGCTCTGCCTCTGCTACTGCTATGCCGCCTCCTCATGCTCATCTCATCATCACATGGATGGATCGATTCCATTGGTCACCTGCTGCTTATTATTGATACTACTACTTGATCCCTACAGGGTTGGCACGTACTGGCAGGTTCAAACAAACTGTACATCCATCTCTTGTGCCGTACTACATTAGTTTTGCATGGCCTAGCAAAAGGAGGTAGCTCAATCAGTTAGATTCCTTATGGTATAATCAACTTATTTAATATGAATGCTCATATTTACGGTTAATTATTTAATAATGTTAGATGACGTCGTATACAGCGAAACGTCTATGATGATTTTGAAGTAAACATGCGCATGTTGTGAGCAACCACATTTAGACTGTGTTTAAAAAAAAGCATGTCCGGTGTCATCTCGTGCAAGGACGGGCAATACGTCGTTTTCACATACGTACAGTACGTTCAGGGAATAATCACGTACAGTACGGCCGGTGATCACTGACGGTCGTCCAGACAAACGCCGTACTACGTCTTACATCGATTGATCAGCACGAAATACGATGCATTGCCTGGTCTTGAAGAAAGTCGTCGTCTGCCCACCAGGAAGGAAGAAGCTAGACGGTCAGAAAGAGTACTGTGCCGGTGTACGGCCGACTAGTAGCAATTAATAACCACCGAGAGAGACGCCGATGGCCGCCCGTCTTCCGCCGCCGCATTGCTGATGGTTTTCTCTGCATTTTGGGCTTTTGGCCGGCCGATTGGATCGATCGATGTCACACGCCCTTGCAACTGCAAGAAATCGGTGTTGCTGCGCTGGCTGCGTCGCGCGCGCTAGCCATACCTGTCCGGAATAAGTTTATCCGAGGTCTCTTAACTTGTCAGCGAATCCGATTTTTATCCTTTAACTGAAAAACCAGATACAACGGGTCGCTCAACTGTTAAAACCGGTGCAAAATAAGTCCCAAGGCGGTTTGGACGGCGGTTTTAGCTGACGTGACGTCTACGTGGCTAATTTGACTCGGTCTTTATCTGACGTGACATTGACGTGGCGCTTACGTAGCAATTTGATTTGGAAAATAATAAAAACTATGGGCCCACATGTCAATTGCACAAAAAAATTAAAAATGATGGGCCCCACATGTCATTCTCACCCCTCCTTTCTTCTTCCCTCTCTTCGTCTCTCTCCCCTCTCCTCTCTCTTCTCCTCTCTAAAGGTCGTGCCGAGCCCGTCGAAGGCCGGACCCGGGAGAGGCACGGGCGGTGGTGGCAGTGAAGGCAAGGGCGGGCTTGACGGGCGCGTGTCGCTCGCCAGCGAGGCGCTCGACTTCCTCTCGCCGCCGACCTCCAACCTCTCCGGCCTCACCGCCAGCTTCGACGCCAAGGGGCTCTGCGTCGGCGACCTCGTCGTGCTCTTCGGCGCGCACTCCATTGGCAGGTCACACTACTCCTTCTTCTCCGACCGCCTCAACTCGGCGGGCTCCGACATCAACCCGGTGCTGGCAGCCTCCCTGACGCAGCAGTGCGGCTCGACTGTGAGCAGCGCCGTCGCCGGCGACCCCACCGTGACACATGACACCATGACGCCTGACGTGCTCGACAGCCAATACTACACCAACGTGCTCAATAGCAGCACGCTGTTCACGTCGGAAGCGGCGCTGCTGACGTCGCTGGAGACGAAGGTGACGGTGCTGGCGAAACTGAACTGCAAAAATGAACTGATGATGAACAGAATTTATACATCGGCACATGAATTGATTTATTGATTTATATCAGATTGTATTGCTATTCATTTGTTGTTACTGCAAAAATGTTACAAGAGTTCACATTAAGTAACATTGTGATATATACGGCCTTGAGCCCAACGCTCGCCATCTTCACTATCTCCCTTGCGAACTTCTTCGCCCACGACGCCAGGTGTCGTGCGTGGGCGCGCACCGTCCTCGCCGTCACCGGGGACGACAGCAGCGCGACGTCCGACGTGAACAGCACCCGACGCGCGAGCACGTTCTTGTAGAACTGGTTGTCGAGCGCGTGCGGGGTGACCACGTCCTGGGCCACCGTGGGGTCATTGCCGGCGGCGGGTCTCGGTCTGGAAAGAGGAGAGGGGAGATGGAGAGAGAGGAGGAAGAAAGGAGGGGGTAAGAATGACATGTGGGGCCCATATGGGCCCACCATTTTTAAATTTTTTTTGTGTAACTGACAAGTGGGCCTACGGTTTTTATGATTTTTCAAATCAAATTGCTATGTAAGTGCCACGTCAATGCTACGTCAGATAAAGACCGAGTCAAATTAGCCACGTAGGTACCACGTCAGCTGAAACCGTTGTCCAAACTGCCTTGGAACTTATTTTGCACCGATTTTGATAGTTGAGGGACTCGTTGTATCTGGTATTCCGGTTGAAAGACGAAAATCAAATTCGTTGACAAGTTAAGGGACTTCAAATGAACTTATTCCTACCTACCCTTCATTAGGCCTCCAAGAGTCAAGTTTAGGTAGATTAATCGGCCTTGGGCCTTAGATAATGTTAGTCTCGGCCCATATATATGTAAGCCATCCATATTTGATAGGAATAAGTCTATTTCCCTCTCTTATCTATTGCACTTAATTGAATCATCTCTCTCAACCAGGTATAACGTCTCCCTCACATTAGAAAACAGGTGTAATTCAACTCTGATTTTTGTTTACGTGACAGATGGGACCCACATGTCATGGACTCTCCTCTTACCCTTCTCTCTCTTCCTCTCTCTCCATCTCTCGACGGCGTTGTACCAAAGCATGAAGACCCGCCAACCGCCACCACGGGTTGGCACTCGTGGCTCCGGCGACGGTGGCCCACTCATCGTTGTAGCAGGTGGCTTCTAGACGTGCGCTCCCGGAGTAAGAAGACAACCTCCGAGCCATCTGTGCTGTCCTCACTGCCGCATGGCCCTCCATCATCGTCATCCTCATCACGTCGACGCCTGTGTCCGGTAAGACAAGAACTAACACACACTCGCTCTCAGCTTGCATTTGTTTGCTTTCTCGTCAAACAATGCAAGATCACCAATGGCACACCACTGCAGGTATCCAGTACGGCAATGACTGCTCCGGCTTGCCTGAGAGGACGAACGAGTCAGCCTATGCGTACGCCCGCACCAGCGTCGAGGTCGCGGTGAAGCACAAGCTAAGGGGCATCGATATATGGTCCAAGATGCAGAGATTCCCAGGATGGGAGAACTCCTTCTTGAGGTAATCAAATCAAATCAAATCACTTAATCAAGCGAACACCTCATCTAGTTCGTCGATCTTGATAGATCTGCTCATGACGATAAATTTTGGAGCGAAATTTGAAGGGATGGTTGCTCCTCTTTCCTCGAGCTCCCGCGCCACCACAGCCTCCTGGAGCTTCTGCTCCCACCACGACCTTGTCAAGTCTCCCGTTTCTGAGGACACAGATGGAGCCAGAACGCCGCAGCCGTGGCCTCCCAGAGCTCCCATGTCATCCCTTCACCACCGTCGTCGTCTTCAGCGCCCATCTTGTCTCGGTGCCATCGAGAGAAAGTGAAAAGAGCAGAGAGAGAGATGAAGAGAAAAAAAGAGAGAAGGGAGGGGAAGAAGAGAGTCTCTGACATGTGGGTCCCACCTACCACATTAGCAAAAACCGCTTTTCAAACCACCGAAGTAGTCGATTTGCACTAGTTTTTGAAGTGGGAGAAGACGTTATACCCGGTTTTGTGATTGAGGGAGATGATTCAATTAGGAGCAAAGAGATGAGGGAGGCCAATAGACTTAGGCTGTGTTTAGGAGGTGAGGTTGGACACCTCCCGCGCACGTAAAACGGAGCGACGCATTTTCTTATGATTAATTAAGTATTTGCTAATTTTTTTTGAAAAATGAATTAATATGATTTTTTTAAAATAACTTTCGTATAGAAACTTTTTGTAAAAAATACACCGTTTAGCAATTTGAAAAGCGTGCGCGCGACAAAAAAAAAAAAGGTAAGTTAGGAAAGTAGGGTAGAGAACAAAGCCTTATTCCTATTTGGTAACGGGCCAAAGGTCCGAGCAAGCTGTTGCCAACGTACACTGCAGGTCTTAGTTCTGATTTTCTCTCTTCTTTTTTTTGAGATTTCTCACTCGCATTCGCATGTGTTCTACTAGCCCTTACAATGTCACATTTTAATATCACTATGGTATAAATCTAAGGAAGAAGAACCTCACAAGAAGACATTACGAAATTCAGACTGTGACCCTGGTATTTATCCGGCCTCTGCACGATCAAATGTCACCTGCCATTACCAATGCAGAGGAGAGGAGTAACTAGATTACTATAATCCAGCTTGGCAGCTTCTGATCACTGGGTGTAAGGATCTGCAATCCTTGGCCAAATTTTTCAAGCGTTACGACAGTGGAAACTTTCTTCAGAAAGATTTATAATCGCCCAGCTCATCAAATTTAAGTCAAGTAGAAGCATTTGCTCCAGTTCAGATTCAGGCTTTTCGTATCACCATCTATCGGATTGCAGCAATGCAGGATGTATTATTTTCATGAAGAAAGTTTCTTCCTTTTTTTTTTGTTTTCCGAAATGTTGGCAGTAGCTCTGCCAGTCAATTGAAACGTTGGCCACGAGGAGCAAGCCAGCTACCAGGATTCCTGAAGAATTTTTTTTGCACCATTCTACATAAAAGAGACGGCCTAGTGATGGCAAGATCATCAACTTCACTGTTCAGTATCGGAAGTAATCCATGCCTTACGCCCATACCAACAACGTCTACATTGTGATTGTGAACTCTCTCCAACAACGATTCATCCATCAGGTCAGGCAAGCGACAATGTTCTGAAGCCTGAACATGCTCATGCCACAATGATGGAAATATATGTCAGTGTAGCATCTACTGGTATTCAGATTCGTCCGATGCATTGCTAGATCTTGAAACGGTGCCCAGAAACAAAATATTTTTGTTTCTATCTCTGACAGGTTTAGAGTAAAACTATACAGTGACGATCATAATTCCACAAATTAAAAGGAAACGAAAATTAGGTCTATACGTACGTATCAAGCGAAATGCCCACGATTTTAGAGGAAAAATCAAACAAATTTCTGACCTTCTGATCGCTTCAATTTTTATGCTTCACGACCTCCTTCCTCAGCTCCAGCGAGCCCCCAAGTGGTTAGGGTTTTTAGGGATTAGGAGAGAAGGGAGGAGGTCGGAGGTTGGTCAGAGGGCTTCTGATCATATGGCTAGGTTAGTAGTGGCCTAGTGGCGGGTTGGTGGCCAGGATAGCAAGAGGCCACGGTGATGCCACCTTAGCCACGGGAGAGTTGGAGGGCGGTGACCCGGTGTTGACAAGCTCGTCGTTTGAGTGGTTATGAGGCTTAGGAGGGCTACGGTGTAGGAGCACCATAGACGATAGGAGGTGGCGGCGGTTTTGACTTTCAACAACGGAGCCGTCGAAGACAAGCTATGAGAATGACAGTGCGAGGGCACCGAAGCAAGAGAAGATGGAGGAGGATGACGGTAAAGACTACACAAATTGCAGGGAGGGCGACAAGTGTGATGTATAGATAGTCCCAAAAAAAATCAATTATAAGCCATAGGTGATGGTGCAGTGCGTGATTCAACTCGACATGGATAAGATTTTTTCCATAAAATAAATAATACGTGCACTTGAATACTTCATAGTGCTGCAGCTTAAACAAATCCATACACGGTCACAAACCAAAAATATTTGTTGCATTTGCAGAAACATAATGTGCATCCCGTGCTTGATGATTTCTTTTCTATTTTTTCATGATAAGAGCGTCTACCTAAAAGATTTGAGCATGCTGTCTATCTTCAGAATTTGATGGGTGCCTTGGTGGCGATTTGTTCATGGAAGCACGTTATGATTTTTTTAAAACTAAAAGCGCTATCAGCGCATCCGATAGAAGATTGACTGCAAGAACTGTCCTTGAGCACTTTATAATACGATCGATTATTTACAGAACTGGATGCTAAAACCAGGACAATGAACGCTGATAAACAAGTACACACATGGCAAGATCAAATTTGCTATTTTAAATGATACGCCTTCATCTATTCCCACTTCGTTTTCCGACAAAGCTAGCAAGGAATACTACCTCAATTTTTTAGCAGATTACATGTTTAACCATTCATCTAATAAAATTTTATGTGATTATTATTTATTTTGTTGTATGTTGTTTTATTACTAAAAATATTTTAAACATAATTTATATCTTATGACATAATTTTTTAAAATAAGACAAATGATCAAACACATATTTAAAAATCGATGACGTTACCTATTAAAAAACAGTGTTAGCAACTCAATCCGAATATAAAAAACGGCATGCGCTCAGCGTGGCATTGATCTGATCAATCTCCTACTTGGAAACAGGGTTATGAAGCTACTCCAGTATATATGGGCGTGCAAACTGTCATTTTTTTTTTCTAATACGAGTACATATTTTGTTTCTTTAATCTGCTTTTCTCGCTCCACATGTACCTAGTACCACTGAAGTGAAAACAATGCAAAAATGTTCTCTTTACGTTTTGCAGCCATTTAATTAGTTATAGGACTCTTAAGACAGTAGTATATCATGTACTCGTAGCTTAGGCCTCGTTTGTATTATCCGAGATTTCTTCATCATCTATCAACGAACAAATTAATTATGTCACTAGATCATTTATTAGCGATGATAACATACATTATGGTCATATTGCAGCCTATGAAAATTAAAAAGAAAATACTAAAAGAGTACTACAAAGGAATCGACTTATATATAATCATGTAAGGTGTGTCGTGTGTGGCTTATTTTTTAGAGACCATTAGCATTAGCAATCCCCTGCCACGTAGTCATGTACTGACGTCAGCAAAAAAGTCAAAGTCTAGCAGCCTGAGTCAACGCCCCATGGCGGGCAGGGGCGGCGACGGGCCTCGCCTTGTCGGACGCCCTGAGGCGGAGGCCGCGCGCCATGTCGCGCAGCGCGAGCTTCTGCACCTTCCCCGTCGAGTTCTTGGGCAGCTCGTCGACGAACACCACCTTCCTCGGCACCATGTAGTGCGCCATCCTGTTCCGGCAGAAGGATACCACCTCCTGCTCGCTCACCTCGCCGACGCCGGCGAACTCCCGCCTCAGCGCCACGAACGCGCACGGCGTCTCGCCCCAGTGAGGGTGCGGCATGGCCACCACCGCCGCCTCCCGCACCGCCGGGTGCTGGTACAGCGCCGCCTCCACCTCCACGCTGCTGATGTTCTCGCCGCCGGAGATGATCACGTCCTTGGACCTGTCCTTGATCTCCACGTACCCGTCCGGGTGGACGACGCCCACGTCGCCGGTGAGGAACCACCCGTCCCGGAACGCGTCCGCCGTGGCGCGCGGGTTCTTGAAGTAGCCCTTCATGACGTTGCTGCCGCGGAGCACGACCTCGCCCATGGTGGCGCCGTCGCGGGGCACGCTCTTCATCGTCTTGAGGTCCTTCACGTCGGCGTCGGCGAGGGTGAGCGCGCTCACGCCCTGCCGGGCCTTGAGCCGCGCGCGCTCCGACGGCGGCAGGGCGTCCCACTGCTCCCGCCACTCGCACACCATCACCACGCCGGTGGCCTCCGTCATGCCGTAGGCGTGCGTGACGTGGAAGCCGAGCCGCTCGACGCGCTCGAGCAGCGCCGCGGGCGGGGGCGCGCCGCCGGTGAGCACCTCCACGGGGCAGCGCAGCGGCTCCCGGCACGCGTCGAGAAGGATGTTGAAGAGCACCGGCGCGGCGCACATGTGGGTGACGCCGTGCGCGGCGAAGGCCGCGTACATGGCGTCGGCGGTCGGCGCGCGGATGCAGACGTTCGTGCCGCCGCGCGCCGCCACGCCCCAGGTGAATGTCCAGCCATTGCAGTGGAACATCGGGAGAGACCACAGGTAGACAGGCTCGTGGCCGACGCCCCACTGGAGAAGAAGGCCCATGGTGTTGAGGTACGCGCCGCGGTGGCTGTACACGACGCCCTTGGGCGCCGACGTCGTGCCGGAGGTGTAGTTAAGCGCGACGGCGTCCCACTCGTCCTCCACCGGCCGAGGCGGGTACCTCGCCGGGTCTCCCCGCGCCACCAGCTGCTCGTACTCGAGCTCGCCCACGCGGGCGCCGGTCGGCTTGTCGATGTCGTCGATGACGACGAGCAGCGGCAAGGTCCTGACCTCACCGCCGCCGTCGCCCATGACGGCCTTGAGCGCGTCAGTGGCGACGCGGATGAACTGGTAGTCGACGAAGAGCACCTTGGGCTCGGCGTGCCTGATAATGGCGGCCACGTTGGACGCGTCGAGGCGGGTGTTGATGGCGTTGAGCACCGCGCCGGCCATCGGCACGGCGAAGTGCATCTCGTACAGCGCCGGCGTGTTGGGCGCGATAACGGACACCTACGTAACCACATGTGTACAAACAAAATCAATGGTTTGATACAAAAATTAGCACGTGACATGCATGGAGAGTGACATATACTATATCTTATTTGGAGAGCTTATCCTAAAATTTCCAACTCTACCAAATAGTTTGGATTCTTACCTAGATTCTAAAAATTTGTAGTTATAGAATCTAGATATAGAAGCCAAACTATGAAGAAACTGCAATAGCTCTAGATTCTCTCGAGCTAGTCTGATCCATTGCTTCTCAGAATCTCTGAACTCGTCAAAATACGACTATAATATATGTATGGGGAGTAAGTAACTGATAAGGTAGTGTTGCTTACGACGTCGTTCTTGGAGACGGCGAGAGCCTGGAGGGCGGCGGCGAGGCGGCGACAGCGGTGGTGCGTCTGGCGCCACGTGAAGCTGGTGGCGCCGTACACGACGGAGGTGCGGTCGGCGTAGACGGAGGCGGCTCTGTGAAGGAAGGTGATGGGGCTCAAAGGGACGTAGTTAGCGTCTCTCTTAGGCAGCCTATCCATGGTCTTGATTGCTTCTTAATTCGATCTTAATTAGTTTCTCTTGAGATCTTTGGTATGATAAGATCGAGCAGCTAGCTAGCAGTGCAAGCAGAGCAGCTAATTATGGCGATCGAATGAGAGGAGTGTGCGTGTGCAACTGCAAGGGTCTTGTTTTTATAGTGTTTGGGCGGAGAGATGACGTAATTGACGGGTTAGTGGCGTAAATTAAAAAATTGTAACTGGAGTGCTGTTGTTCATCTAAGATCAAACAAGAAAAGAATATATGTAGTTGTATGGGAAAGTGTTTTTTTGTTCCTTGAGAGAATATCCTCTCGTTTTTTTCATGTTACCTAAATAGTCATAAATTTTTTTAAAAAATTGATAAGATAGATTAATATGAAACATATTACTCCACAAATATATAAGTTTAAATTCAACTTCTATAAATTAAAAAAATAACAAATATAACTGTGAATGTACGTTAACTATTTTTAGTTTAATTTATTCCTTTTGTTGCAACTTGTAAAAGTCGAATTTGGCCTTACATGTTTGTGGAGTGATATATTTTATATTAATCTATGTTATCAAATTTTTTAAAATTTTTTATGACTATTTAGGTGACATGCAAGAAACGATGAGATATCCTCTTGAGGGATGAAAATTCATGTTCCTAGTTGTATTAATTATTTGAGGGGCAACGTGTAAGTAGTATGAAGTAGCTAAGTTCACGGAGAGACTTGATCCATCTTGAGAGTATATCACAATTTTGAGGAGTCTCGTATCACAAATATATAGAAGGGAATATTTTTAAAACAAAGACAGAAGCTTTGTCCCATTCCATTGACAAAAAAGACACATCGACCCAAGAAAGGATTCACGCTGTAAACCTTCTATCACAAATATGGAGTATATGTTATTAAACCTTTTGATCATTAACTATACTTCTGTAGGTCTCCCAGGCATAACTTGTGCATAATTTTTTTAAAAAGGTCAAAGGAGAGAGAGCTCTTTTCCCCATCTGGATACTTTCATTTTACAAAGGGGAAGAGTGAAATGGACTCTAAATCTCTCAAGTAGATGTTGCATCGTATGCTTTTTTTTTGTCAAATTTAATATATAATAGTTAGTTTTAGAAGAAGCAAAATAGTTGAAATTTTGTAAAATTTTTTTTTGATATTATCAAAAATTAAGTTTAAATTCAATCTGCACATTAATAAAAAAAGATAAATTCGGGTATGGATATTAGAACACTACTTTTATCCGCTGAATTTGTCTTTTAATTTACATCTTAATATGTGCGTTAAATTTGGACCTAATTTTTTATGAAATTATGTACGTGTGTATATGTTGTATGATTGCTTATAATCTTTTCAAAAAAAATATAACTATTCTGATAGTTTTTAAATAAACGAGGGCAACCCTCGAGTGGTCAGAACAGTTTCCCGGAGAAGAGTACAAAATTAATCGCAGAGAGGAGGGGGAGTAGAGAAGCACTGTTTGTATCCATACGGCGCTCTCCTCACACGTGTTAGTATCCATACATCACACGTGTAGTATCCATACGTTCAACACACATGCATCTTCAACTTGTACATAAATAAATTAAGTTGGTGCTATGGTAAATATCTTTTGATTGCTCATAATTAATATGCTGAAGTATTCAGGCATTTGGCAACATCCAATAATATCTTTTTTTTCTTCTACTCAGAGAAACCATCATAAAAATTGTGCCACGGATAACAGTACCGGGAACATAATTCAAACGTGGAAGTGGTTTTTTCCCACGAGAGGACATCTCTCATTTCATGCATGACATCTAAAAAATATTAAATTTTTTTTAAAAAAAATCAAGATAAATTAATATATAATATATCTTTTCACAAACATGCAAATTAAAATTAGACTTATATAATTCAAAACAAAAATGATAAATTTGACCGTGAATTACATGTTCTATTTATAGTCAAATTTGTTATTTTTTTCTACTTGTATAAATTAAATTTGAACATACATGTTTATAAAATGATATATCGTATATTGATCTATCTTACTAATTTTTTTAAAAAATTTTTGATGATTTTTAAGCGACCCAAAAAATAAGGGCATATTTCCCTTCCCACGTGGACTGGACCCATTACATCCTCGATGAGCTTAATTCTAATCTGGCAACTCCCGGTCAGTCATGTCGTCAGGTCAGTGTCATACACTCACTGCAATCATGAGCAACTTAACTCTCGATCGCTCAATCGGTTGATTCCCTGTTTGTTTGACGTCTGTGTTCGCATATATAGACCGACCAATTTAATCAGACATTCCCCATCGATCTTTCAGATTCGTCGCGAGTGAAAGAAAAGAAAGAAATTGCATCGAAATTGCGATTGCTAGCTAGTGCTCCCTGAAGTAACGTTCAACTATAGTAGTAGCATGCATGCAAACAGTATGAAAGCTAATAGCTAGCCACTTGGCCGTCGGTCGCGGCCGGTCGCTTCGATTCCATCGTCAAAGCAAGCGAGCGCCGGAGAAGAGACTTCTCTGCTCGATCGATCGATCGTGCGTCGGTCGCCGCGCGCCTCACCGGCGCTGCGACCGGCACCGCGATGTCTCGCCTGAATTCAGAGATCGAGCGAGCTAGTCGTAGCAATTAATCCACTGAATTCAGTAGTCGTCAAGAACTCAAGACTGACGCGATCGCGATCGCGTAGCTACGCGGTGCGCGTGGCCGCGACTCGCTTCCACCGCCACGCATGGAGCCCGGCACTCGATCAACCGATGGCCGATTCAACGCGCAAGAGACGACGATCCGGCCGGTTAAAGCTTACTTTTTTTTTCCCAATCTTTGCTACCGATCAGTCATTCGACAGATTTTTTTTTGCTGCTATATCGGTCAGATTTTGGACCATTGGATGCACACTGTGATTGGTGCTAATCGTTGGATATGCGCTAATATTCATGCTATATGGGTTAGTTTTTTTTTCAGATTATTTGCTGGATGGTTGAAACTCATTATTTGCTACATGCTTTAAAAAGTATATTTTCTTAAAAATTTTCTTCTACGACTGCTTGAAGTTATTTATTAAATTTATTTATCAAAATATTTAACTTAACCCTATAACCAAGTTGATAATTCACAGCAATAATTCACTCGAATAATATGTTTTAATCGTGACAAAATTACAGTACAAGACTGTGTACATTCAACTGGTTCGGTCAATGTGGAACCCTTTTGAATCTTATGAATGAAAAAACAAACGAATAAAAAAACATAGAATTTTGATAGAAATGCAAATGTAAACCAGATGATTATAAAACACCAAAAAAATATAAAATGATCGTTTAATTAGACCACAGAAAAAACATATGAATTTGAGAAGAGATAAAGACTCAAAAGGAAACTTCCGATGAGGTTCTACCTCATGTTTAATTTTCTTCAAAAATTATATGGAATGAGACATTCCATAGAAATTTCATAGAATTTTATAGGATTCATTCCGTTGATTCAAATTTCATAGAATTTTATAGGATTCATTCCGTTGATTCAAAGAAGTATATAAAAATAAATTCCTTCAAAACTCTCATGATTTTCAATTGAATAAAAAGGGCCGTAGAGTTGTAGACACAGGAATTTTCACCGCATGTCCGTTTCAATTTGCTGCTGCCGAGTATTACCAAGTAGTACTCCCATCGTGCAGAGTCTGACTGACTGGAATTGACACGCCTCTGTAAGTCCAAATCTTTTGCTAAGTACGGGCGTTTTAAACAAAATTTGGTTTGCTGACAAATTGACAAGCACGCAGATCACAGCAAGCAGCATGCAGGGCAAGTGGGCAACTACTAATCTTGCATGTAGTTAATTAACTTCCCCAGCCAATTAACTTGCGCCGGTTGCTAGCTGCTTGGGTTTCTTCCACACACCTGAGAATTTTCAGACACCTGTGTTGTTGTCGACGTATCAGACCCGTTCAAGGTTGGTGGAAGCTAAGTGGCCAGGCCATAAAATTCCGATCGAAAAGCTAATCAGTCACCGGTCTCGTTAATTAGCATGCATACTGATCAAATTAAGGTTACCGATTTGGTCAATTTTAGCAGAGCACGTGCAAGCTCAAAGTGCGCCGTAGTGTGTAAGGCGTCAATCGCCGCTGATGTTTCTGAATTTCTGACTGACTATTACTTGTTGGTTGCAACATTCAGGAAAGAAGGGGTTAAAGCAGTCAAGCGAAATCTCTTTCACCTTTAACTAGGTTTTGTAGTCGCGAATTCGCGCGACTCTATCTAACCAGCCTATGTGGTGTATATAAAAATATAATTTATTGTGAAAATTCGTAAAATGTTTGAGTGTGTTTTGAAAAATATTTTTACTATGAAAGCATATAGTATAAAATTGTTGGTGTGAAAATATATATAATGATATTAGTTCAGCTAACAGTGTAAAGTAATTAAAAAATGTTTAAAAATATATTATAAGATCTGGATATAAATGATAGTTTTACAAATAATTTAATTAAAAAGTGGAGCATGTGGATAACATATAATAATAGCAGTTGCAATGAAAAATAACAAAGATCAGATGCGTTGAGAACATCATAGGTGGACTTCTCGCCAACACCTTTTCGCCATGTCCGCTATTGCATGACCTCTTTGTTCTCCTTTTTTATTTCATTTATCCTCCATTTGTTATACATATGTTTTAGCAAATTTGATTTTGTTTTATATACTTGAATAGATGTTCAGATTTAGTATGATTATGCTAAACTTGTAAAATTATCGTGAACCAATTTCATATAATTTTATTATATGCATGTTATGTTGCCAAATTTTGCTTATAGCAGTTTTTAAATTCTAATTCTAAGACTTTGTTCATAATAATTTTATAAGCTATTTATATACAAAAGGATATTTTATTACAATAAGTTAATTAATTCTCAAAATGTTGATGTGATGCATTGTATTACATTTTAGAATATTTTTTTAGTGTATTATACTTGTGTAAGTCTATATAATTTAAACTAAATCATGTAAGTTTATAAAACACTAATTATCAAGTCTTATCCCATGTACACAGCTCATGGCCATGGATACGATGTGATCAGTACCTATCAAACTAAGGACTTGTTTGTAAAATGAATTGTACAGAGGGTGCAAATATAAAATCGCATTGAGATTCATATCCCCGCACCAGTTTGATCTCACGATCATCTCTCCGTACCTTGCTCGTCTTGTGTAGAGGCGGCGGAGGCGCTGGAAATCTCCAGAACAATTTTGACCGATCAGATCCTACGGTTTTTCTTTCTTTCTCTCCTCAATCGGATGGCCTACGTTTTTCCTTCTTACGTGGATCAATCAGCTTGCTTTTTTAGATTAACCTTTCACTTATAGAGATTTCCATTTACATGCGCATATGCTTTCCTTTTTTTTCGCCGGGCCGTGGGCATGCTTTCTTTAATTTCTTGGTCTAGCGGTGGTCAGTCCCGGCCATTTGGAAAACTTTTATGTACACTTTACTTGGTCAAGAGTGAAATGGTCAGGAATTTACATACATTCAGTTAAAAGTTAAAAGAAGAGATTACTCGTCCTCCAATAAATGGTACACGTAATTATACGTTTTTTTAACTGATCCTTAACTGAAAGAGTAACATGAATCGACCTCAATCCTTTCACGATGCGCAGCATGGATAAACAACTTTCACGTTGTAGTAATTTTCTTGGGCCTTGGGTCTTATTTTGCGAAAGAATAGGAATGTATGAGCCGGGCCTGCCTAGCTCATCGATCTGTACATGGGCTGTACGTACGTGTTTGTAACTAGGAAAAAGTACACCAAAGGTCCCCCAACTTGACAAGCAGATACAAAATCGTCCTCCAACCGCAATATCAGGTACCGAACGTCCCTTAACTGTCAGAACCGGATATTTTTCATCCCAAGACAGGATTGGAGCCGAATTTGTCCGACGTGGCACGTTGACCGCAGTCTTCGGCGTTGAGTCAGCACAAGCACGGGTGGGTAGTTAGGACATAAAGACACATCGATTTGGCGCGGTTCCAGCGAAACCCTAGAGCAGGAACAAGCAAGCGGCGCGGCGGCGGGAACGATCTAGGAAGCGGCGCGCGGCGGCGGGCAAGATCTGGCAAGTGGCGCGACGGTGATGGCGAGCTCGATGAGCGACGGCTCGTCGTCATTCTCCCGTCAGAAGAAGGCCTCACTCGTTCCTTATCCGGTTGGTCCTTTGGAGTACCAACCCGCGGTGATGTGCCGTTGCCGTCCCCCAGCAAAGGCGGCGCGGTGGATCTCGTGGAGCGACGACAACCCTGGGCGGCGGTATTATAAGTGTCAAAAAGCTCGGGTAAGTGATGGATTTTGTGATTTTTGGGGGTTTTTAGAACAATGGCCATTCGTCGGGGTTGAAAGGGTAGTTTGTTCTTGCAGGAAGGGGGTGTGATTTCTGGGATTGGTACGACGAGCCGACGAGCAATTTCATCAAGGAGTTGTTGAATGATTTGCGTGACGTTGTGACCTCGTTGAGGAGGAAGAATGAATGGCTGGAAGAGGTGGTTGCACAGAGTAGGGCGCATGGAGAACAACAGAGGAAAGAGGTAGAAGATGTAAGGAATGTGATTGCTGTGAAGAATGAGGAAATTAGAAGGTTGAAGGCCATGAACCAAAAGCTTGTAATAGGTGTTCTGTCTTGTGTGGTTGTGTTGCTTGTACTGTTGTTTGGCAAGACTTGAGATTGCTGGAGCTGTATGAACCATGTGTTAGGTATGTATTAGGAAGCTGATGTATGGAATGAACTTCATGTATCCTGGTAGTTGTATGAATCATCCGGTATGACTTTTCTGAATGAATGGTGTATGTTTGGAAAATATGTATGAACATTTCAGAAGTTGTTCTGCTAGACTTGAGAATTGCAAACAAGAGCTACTGGATTAAATGCATAAAAAGTTGTAATTTTTGACATGAGTTTGGCAGATGGTAGAGGTAAATTGCACACAAGCTCAAAAGATTGGATCATTCAGCACAGATAGTTGGAATAGAGGAAATATTGTTCTCTATAATTATGCCACACATAAGTGATAGTCTGGCATGCACAAAAGAGATAGTATGACATTACATCACATCTGGATGGAAGGATAGCAAGCATGACCATAATGTCTGGCATGACAGCAAGCTAACTGGAATAGAGGCCTAATTGGTTTGCCATTACATCATACAATAAGGACTTCCATTACAGGATTAGATCTAACATTACATGTTCACAGTTTATCACTTTCCCATGGGGGCATAAGAATCAGAGCCCCACCAGATTTCTTCTTTGCCTTGTTCTGTGCAGGTTCTTGAGCTGAGACACACACTGATGCTTTGCCAGATGTGAGTCTTACAGATGCACTTGAAGAGCTCTTGGAATATGGCACTATTGCTTGTAGATCACTAATCCTAACCATGACTTTTCTCCTAATTGTCTCTAGCATTGTGATGATAGGATAGAACCTAGATTCTAGTATCCATTTGTTGAAAGATTCGCACATATTATTGTCCACTGAATCACAGTTAGAACCTAACCTCAGCCATGCTCTGCTCCAATGCTCAGGATGTATGTTGAGGATAGCCTGTGCTCCAGCTGGTGTGAGCTGAGCAAGCTTAGCCCTTGCTAGATTGAATAACATCCTGCAAGGAGCTTTTGCACACTTCCAAAATTTCTTCTGCAGTTGCTTGTCAGGAAAGTAGTTTTTCCAATTGGCATATATATGCCTAGCACAGTTCCTGTGTTCAGCCTCAGGTGCCCATTTTTGGACAGCATTAATGATACCCTGCAATTGAAGAAGACATACAGGTCAGCAACATGTACTTAGGTCTGAAAAGCACAATGTTTCAAACTGAAAATAAGTAAACACATAACCTTCTGTTGGTCTGAAATGAAGACCCAACCATCTCCTGTGCCAACTTTGAGGTCACTGCAAATCAGGTCCATAAACCAATCCCATTCCTCATTATTCTCCTTGGCTACCACAGCCCATGCAATAGGATACATCTGATTATTACCATCCCTCCCTATGGCACACAACAGCTCCCCATTAGTTGCTCCCTTGAAAAAGCACCCATCTAGTCCAATTACCCTCCTGCATCCACTTGAAAACCCTTTCTTACATGCAGCTAGGCAAATGTATATTCTCTTGAACACTGGGGAATCCATTCCAATCTCCTTGTTAACAACCACTGTGCTACCAGGGTTGCTCCTAAGCAGCTCAAGTTGATAATTGTAGAGCTTTTGATACTGCCCTACAGTTGCATCCATCTTCTTCTACCACTTTGCTCTCTTCAACTTAGCAAAGGATGCTTCTGCAAACATTTTCTCTTGTACTGTTGCTTTCATATGGGCTAGGGGCCAAGAAGGGTTGGTGTTGACGCCAAATCCGTACCGCCGATGAGGATCCGGCGTGCAGACACACGAAGGCCTGGGAGATCTGCTTAACTCCAGTGCAGGTCCTAAAATTGATGAAGCGCGGGCGTGCCAGTCAGTTTGATCCTGCCACTGACAAGATATGCAAAACAACATAACAGAAAGTCTATCGGCCGATAGGCCGATAGGGCAAACACGTATCGGCCGATAGGCCGATAGCCAAAACAACCGATCGGTCGATGAGCCGATGGCACAATTTCAGCCGATGTACTGAACAAATATCTATATAGAGACGATCGGCTGACGATAACATGATGATGTAGCAATATGATATAGCATAATCCAGATAAATATAAGATAAACATTGATATGAAGATTAAAGGACACATCGGCCAGAAGTCCGATGGTATAAACTCTCAATAAGCAGATAAACAATAAATACTTTGTTGTCATCGGCCTGATCCAATCTATATGTAAAACTCTTGGGCCGATGCAACGTCCAGATAACTCACCGGCTGAAACCCCGATGAAACCCTTATTGGCAGCCAACAAGCAGGCTAGAGATTACGGTTCTAATCACGACTTAGTAGGTCAAACCGAACTGATGCAGCACTAAGTATGAGAAGAAACGCAAGACCTAGACAATCAAGCCCTTGACTAATTTTCAGGGTGGTGGATACCTTAGCCAATCTAATCTAGCAAGGCAATTTAGTCAATACCGGCATAAACCCTAAAGCGAATCTCGGCCGATAAGACTAAATCGAGAAGCCGAACCAGATTGACTAAGATATATGATAATAGGTGCTTACGTTGTTGAGATCAGAACGACGAAGCCCTAGCCCCGACAACGCAGGCAGCCATAACGAGACTTACCCTTCGTGTGAAGGGCATGAACTCGCCGAAGAAGACGAAAGTAAAAAGGTTGGCGATGCGCCGAAGTTGATTGATCGTGAGATAAAAATTACATGAACTACGGGCTTACATATTTATACCCATAGGCTAACAAAAATCCTAACAGAATACGACTCAAACTTTCCTAAAGATAAGAAGGAAACTAACAAACTTATCCTAATTAAAAGATACAAGCCGCATCCTCCTCAAATTCGATCTTCTCTGGATAAGATCTTTCCGAATCTAACAAGAATCCGACTGCTATTGGTGGTTGGTTCGAGATAACCCCCATCGGCCGATGTAAAACTCTAGGCCGATATTAGCTTTGAGCCGATATAGATCCTGGGCCGATGAGGACTTCGGGGCTTACCAAATTCTGGTGTTAACAGTTGGCTGAGATGAAATTCCCATATTTCTCAGCAATGATTACAGATGTAACCATTTTGTTGTCCCTCCTAGGTGGGCAAGCATGCATGCTATCAAATGTTACAATCTGCCAGCTGTTTGACCTTGAATTCTTTGAAAGAAGACATACCCAAGGACAACTAGCCCAATCACACTTTGCCCTAACTCTCTTGCCATCATCCTTAATAAAGCTGATGACTTTCTTCTCAGCAAGAGCATATCTGGTGATGGCTTTCTTGAATTGTTTCTTGCAGTCAAACTTCATCCCCAATTCAAATGTAGGGACACATAACTTCTTCTTGTACCTTGGGTGCTTACTTTTTGTACTTCTCACCTCCCCATCACTGCCCATTTCATCCACAGAGTCATCTTCATCACTGTCTGCATATGGGGTCTCAAATCCTTCTTCAACACCACCTGCCATACTTGGTTCTACCCTATGAGTTTGCAAGAAAAAATCATCAAGATCATCTAGCTGCCCTGCCTTGACCTTTCTTTTAACCTCCTTATAGTGTTTCTCTATCTCTATAGCCTCCTCCTCATCATCTGACTGGGCATCATCCCCAGGAATGTAATCACTGTCATCTTCACTTTCAGAGGGTGGCTGGCTTGCAATGGGTGCTTTTTCATCATGGTAAAGCACAATCATCTTATCTTCAACAGCTTTGCCCTTAGATCCACTACAACCAGCCTCAGCAACTTTCTTAACTATTCTGCCCTTAGATCCACTACCACCAACATCAACTTCAACTGCTTTACCCTTGCACCCACTACCAGCAGCCTCACCAGCAACTTCAACATCCATGTTTGCACACTCCTCTTCACTGTCCACTTCTAGTTCCATGTCTGCCTCGTAATCACTGTCATCAGCTGACCCATCACATAAATCCACAATTTCTGGTTCTTCCACATAGACATCAGCAACTTCCAATTCTCCAGTACAATCACACATGAGCTTGCAAGCCTGGTCATTCGAAAGAGCACGAAGACCTGTTTGCAAATCTCTACCAAGAAACAACCAGTGCAACAAGGTCCCAGACAACACACTACAATGATCACGTAGGTGTCCAAATAACTCGGGCAAAGATACCTTGTCTCTACCAATATAGGATAGGGCCTCAGATCCACCACAATATTTTTTCTCGGTCCCATCTAAAAGGAATACCCCCTTCATATGAAACCTAACTACAAGAGTGTCCAACACGTCCATCCCCTTCATGCAGAACAACATAAAAGAATGACTTAGGGTTATTCAATCTGGCATATCAAGTCCAAATCCCTACTTTTCCCCAAAAAAGTGAGAATAAAATATCCCTAATCAGGTAGATCACTAACTAAATAAATCCCAACTTCTACCAATTCTCAGATCCAAAAGCAATCTAACAAAGTTAAATATTTTTCTCCCCGCATCCCACTGATACCATGCAACCACAGAGAAGAAAGGGAATACCTGCCAATCGGGTTCGGATCAGACTTCCGATTGCGTGGGTTTCCTTGCCGACGATACCCCCGCCGGCCGCCCCACGGAGCGCCGACTCCCACTTGAGTTCGGCCGAGGTGGTACGCCGCCAAGCTCGATGTTGTCCGCGGCGACTCCGAGCTCCAAGCCGGTCACCAAGTCGCCAGCCCCCTCCGCCCCCCCCTCCGCCGGTCACGTCGTCGCCAGCCCCCTAAGCCGCCCCCGCCGCCCCCTCCGTCG
This sequence comes from Oryza officinalis, assembly GCA_008326285.1. NCBI lineage: Eukaryota > Viridiplantae > Streptophyta > Magnoliopsida > Poales > Poaceae > Oryza > Oryza officinalis. Next base: position 34,745,831 of record BDMV01000009.1, on the reverse strand, counting down.
CCACCCGCGTCGCCTTAGTCGATCTAGGGTTCGAGAGAGAGAAGACTGAGCACTGAGAAGAGAGAACACTAAGAGGAGGGAACACTCAGTCCTAACTACCCTAACTACCCACCCGTGCTCGTGTTGACTCAGCGCCGAAGACCGCGGTCAACGTGCCACGTCGGACAAATCCGGTTCCAATCCTGCCTTGGGATGAAAAATACCCGGTTCTGACAGTAAAGGGACGTCTGGTACCTGGTATTGCGGTTGGAGGACGATTTTGTATCTGCCTGTCAAGTTGGGGGACCTTTGGTGTACTTTTTCCTTGTAACTAATGGCAAGTAAAACCCGAGTTCGAATTGGATTACGTGACGTGCCAACTGAATATAAGGCGGAGTTTTTTTAATTTTTAATTTTATTTATTAAAAGATTTACAGAAATAATTTTCTATTTTGAAAATTTACAAAACTAGTCGCCTATCATCATCTGGGAGGGTTTTTTTTTTAAAATCGCCCTCCCAGAGGGCGTTTTTTGTGACGTGGCAGACGGCCGTCCGACGGGGGCACGGGAAATTTGCAGGCGGTCCCCTTGCCGCTCTCTAGAAGGGTTTTTTTCACTGTGGGGGGGGGGCGCCTGCATAGGACGGCGAGAGAGGGTGGCATTTTTGCAGGCGGCCTCCTTACCGCCCACTGGAAGGGCGTTTTTTCACTGTGGGGCCGCCTGCACTCACTGCCATTTTCGGAAGTTCCGAAAAGTGGTTTCGGACAAGTCCGAAAATTTACAGAACCCAAACTTTGCTTCTCGGTTATTTTCGGAAGTTCTGAAAAGTGGTTTCGGACAAGTCCGAAAATTTACAGAACCCAACTTTACTTCTCGATTATTTTCGGAAGTTCCAAAAATCACTTTCGGATAACTCCGAAAATTTTCAGAAGTCCTCTTGTCGCCTTGCCGCCCTTGTAGATTTTTGCCCCCTTGCCGCCCTCTTGTTTTTAAGTTATTAAAAAATATTAATTTGTTAGGATTTGTTTTTAAGTTGTTAATAATTAATTAATGACATGTTTTTTATAATTGATTAATTATAATTTTTAAGTTGTTTTTATAATTAAGTTTTTAAGTTGTTTTTCTAAATATAATTTTTTTATAATTGGTTAACACCCATTTGTAATTGAAAATTTGGAGAAACACATCAGATTTATAATTTATTAATTTTAGATATATCCTTTTTTAATTTATTAATTTACAAAACTTTTTTTTAATTTGGTAAGAATTGTTTTTAAGTTGTTAGTAAATAATTAATGACATAATTGTTTATAATTGATTAATTATAATTTTTAAGTTGTTATTATAACTATAATTTATTATAATTGATTAATATACATTTGTAATTGAATATTTGGAGAAACATATCGGAGTTATAATTTAATAATTTTAGATATATCCATTTGTAATTTATTAATTTACAGAACCTTATTTTGCTTATCGGTTATTTTGGGAAATTCGAAAAATCACTTTCGGATAGGGCCGAAAATTTCCAGAAGCGAAAATTGGTTCCGTCTATTTTCGGAAATTCTGAAAATCGTTTTCGGACGAGTCAAAAAATTTTCAATTCATAGAACATGTTTTTAGAAACCGAGAAGAAACATTTTTTTAGAATTGATGTTGAGCATAGCCATGACCGTACCGAAACAAGGAGAAGTTGTAGTACAAATTAAACATGATACATCTAGTTCCATTGCGGTTACATAGATAAAATTAGATTCGAACTAGAAGGAAGGTAGTGCAAGAGTTGAACATGACGACGATATAGTAATGGGACAACGAAACATGACATTACATATTTGACTAACGTAAGTTGTCCGATAGTAGCTAACCCCTATGTGAGGATCCCTCTCCCCTCTCAAACTGCGCTTTAGTAAACCTGTATTGCTTTGGCAATTCAAGCTGTACCACATGGGAAGTTGGATCACTTAGAACCTTTTCGGTGTCTATCCATTGTTTGTATTGACATCTTCTTGGCAGTTCCTGCGAGAAATGAATTGACGTGAAGCGAACAAAATTACTGAATATTGTGACAAAATAAGGATTCATGATAATGAAAATATTTTCACCATGAAATCGTCGTCTAGAATATTTGGGCAAACAAAGAACCTCTGACCCAAAGTTCTCTACTTGGTGGAACGGAGAACCTGACAACGATCACCGCATCTGCATTTTTGACGGGCTTCCCATGGAGGGAGTGCCATCGTTAGCACCCGCCAGTCGCACTGTTGTTCTCGACATTGTCGTTCGTAAGCTGCTTTGAACGACAAGTATTTCTTAGTACTTTCTGATGCGAAATACCAGCGTCCTTCTTGTAAATAAGTGGTTAGGTCGAGGACGGGATTTTCTGTATCGACCCACTCGATGTATGCACAAGCCGTAGCGCGGGCCTGACGAATAGATTTGGAAAAAGAATAAACAATCGCTCATGCAAACTGAATAAGCATATGGAGAGAATGAAATACCTCACAGTCATAGTTAGGGCACCTAAAGAAACGCCTTCCTCGAGTGTCTGTATTCCTCAAAGCCATTAGTTGGCATCGGTCACCGCAAAGGCAGAGAGGCCACTGGCACCAAGGTGGGAATAGGTATACCAAAGGATCGCTACGTCGCTCGTTATGGGGACTTATGTAGGCACCAAAATCACAGTGATAACCTTTGCATGTCTACATCATGGGGCACGATGGGTCGGCCTGATTACCGCCGAAAGTAAGAGTGGACGTATGCGGAATAAGGCCGTTCGCCCTTTTAGAGGGCTGGATGGAGCCGAAAGTAAGATTGGACGTAGCAAATTATCGTAGGATGCTTCAAATGTGCCATACCTCATCGCTATAATCTTTTGTTTGGCTCTATACTTGAATTTGTTTTCAATGTGGCTAATAATTGATCTTGGTTCAAAGCCACTGTTGGAGACAACACTGCTATACATCTCACTTGCAACAAAAGCTGTAGTGATGTTGCGGTGATACTTCTCCACCCCTTGTTAGTGGCACTGATGCTTGGTCACTATACTAACTTTCCAATAATCAAACCATTTACCCTTATATGCATGGACGCGCCATGGACAATCTTCCCTCACGCACCTTACTTCGTACACATAGTTGGTTGACTTGACCACTCTAAACTCTCTCTGCAATGAGACCGCCCAATGCTTCACCGCCTCCTTCATATCCTCCTTATGAGCATACCTAGCACCCTGAATTACCTCGTTCTCCTTGCATTCCCAAGGTGCATGTTGCCCCTCTGAGATAACAAGTCCTGAGAAGTCCTCTTTTGTCCAATCAGTGGGCATTACATCGTCTTCCTCATCGGATGACAAGTCGCCCTCCGCTTGCTCGTTATCCGAATCTTACCTCTCCATTCCATCGACGATTGTACCGACTATCTCCCCCTCATCCGCCACGCCTATGGCCTACACGCCCCTTGTTTGATTTTCCTCATTGTTTGATGGTCCAACACAATCGCCCACATGGCTAGGACCCTCAACATCTTCGGTTTTTATTCCAAGTGTCGGTGACATGGGACCGGGGGTATCAAGACCAAAGGGAAGGGCGGCCACAGGGATCCACGTGGCCCGTTCCCCCGGAGGGGTCGGGTCCGAGGGTGACGTGGCGGCTGCCCTCCCGGTTTCCCCCCGGGGTCGGGCCGCTCCCGTTTCTCCCCCGAGGCCTGGGACGCCCCGACCCCCTGTGGTTTTGGTGCCACGATCGCGGGTTAGGTGGGCGCGACAGGGCTCACCTGACCGCATTTATGGCGGTTCAGACGAGCGCACTACGCCGCATTTAATGCGGCGTGGCGTGTGCATATCCGGTCCGTGACCGGTCACGATGAGTGACCGGTCGCAGACCGGTCAGATCGCGGGTTAGGTGGCGGCAGGCGGCCTGCTGCATGCCACGCCCCGTCTCGTTGGAATGATGAGAGCCCTCTGTCCCTCATCCCTCAGCCGGAGTTGGCGTGCCAACTCCCGGAGTTGGTATGTCAGCCCCGGTCAGATGCTTTCCTGATTCTGGCGCAGGCGAGACGAGAAAGTCGCCCGCCATTTAATGAAAGTGGAAACTGGCGTCCCCCGGATAGGTCGACTGGCTGAGCAGGGGCGTGCTACGGCGTCTGTCAGAGACTGCTTCCGGCGATAGGATAGCCCTAAATGTAAAAGAATGTTTTCTTTCTTAGGCAGCTTGTGGCCCATGTGGTAGCCCCTTGCCATATAAAAGGAGGCCCAGGCCTAGGAAAGAGGGGATCGGAAAAAAGATTGGCTAGCTAGAGGCTGGATGGTCTCTGGATCCCATCATATTCTCAGATCTACTAAAACACAGGAGTAGGGTATTACGCTTCCCAGCGGCCCGAACCTGTCTAAATTGCCCGCGTTCTCGCGTCTTTTCTCACTGAAAATCCCATAGATCCGGGGCAAGGGATTGCACCTCGCGCCCCCGGCCGAACCGGCAAAGGGGGGCGAGCACGGTCTCCCGGTGAGGAGTTTCACGCTCCGTCACCAAGGTTTCTATCCTTTTCATGCACCGAAACAAAAATAACAAGGGGCCATGACCGTTCAAAAGCCATCTCCACATACCGTCTCCAAGCATCAGTGCTATCCATGGGCATTAGTTTCCAAAAATAACCTTCTGTTACACGACTCACTACAACAGATACTGACATTGTGTTGACTTCTGGGTCTATTCTAAATCCTTGCAGCAACCAACTATAAATTGACTGAAATGTTCTCTCGCCAGGCCTATCAATGCCCTTCGATGTCATTCTAAAATCTGACAGATCAACACCATCTGGACCAAATCTAAGGTTGCCTTGACCGTGTACTAGCTGAAACATGACCTTACTTGACATTCTACCTAATGAAACAAAAAAAATAGGTTAACTAACTTTAAAACATAACCACCGGATCTAATGTCGAATTCATCAATATGTACTACGCCATAAGTTCAAGTTTCTGGAAATGTATTATTTATCCTAGGTCTCAAATTCTACAAATCGGATATGTGCTCTAGATGTATCAAATAACTCAAATATATTGTACAATTTGCACTATGTCCTAAGTCTCAATTTCTATAAATATGTCATATACCTTTGTTCTTAAATTATACAAACATACACTGTACTCCAGATCTACTAAAATATATGACAGTAGAACTAAAATGTAACAAAAATTTCAAAGAGAATACTGCGTTTACCTGCTGTGGAGTCAGAAAATGGACAGGGCTTCTATTGGCGCAGAATTTAGACCCGCCTCGCAACAAAAACGGGTTCCACGTTTCCACGGCGGCCTGGGAGATCTGCTTAACTCCAATGCAGGTCCAATGGCTTGCCTAGGTGCGTGTAAGGCGTGCCAGTTGATTTGATTTGCAATCAACAAGAAACAAGTAAACCATGTCGGAAAACAACGATCGATCGGCCGTTAGGCCGATGTCACATTGTTATAGCCTAGCCGATAGGGCAAAGCTATATCGGCTTACTTAAGATAATCATAAGATTGGACTGATAAAAACAGATCTAATCTCATCAGCCCATACTACCATATATATATATATATATATATATATATATATATATATATATATATATATATATATATATATATATATATAGCAAACTACTAGAATCGGCCGATGAAGGTTTCATGAAAGTAAACAAACTAGCTAGTACTCTAGTGCAAACTTATACAAACCAATCGGCCAATATAAATACACCAATCACAAAGGAATCCTAAGAATACCCTGTAACCGGTATATTTATATTCACCAATTCGCATATATAGGTGGCAAATACATGCAAAAACATATCTAATCACATGCATTAGGTAAAACCAGCTGAAACCCCGGCGATATCCTTAATTACAACCGAAAGCAGGCTTCGAATTAGATCTCAAAACAGGACTAAGGTCGATGGCAACTCAAAGTGTGAATTGAGACTTAACACGAAGAAAATCAAGCTGTCGATCGCTTTTGGGGATGGTAGATGCTTTAGATAATCTATACGAGCAAGCTAATTCAACCATCATCGGCAATAAACCCTAAAACGAGTCAATCACTGGCAAGATAGAATTAGAAAACCACGTCGAGATTAGCTAAAACATGATAGACGACGATCACATCATCGAGGCTTAACGTGTCTAAAGCGACACGCTAGTCCCGACGATGCAGATCGTCGGGAACGAGTTCTTACCTCTGCTCCAGGGAAGCAAGAACTCGTCGAAATCAACCTCTTGCGAGGGTTGGCGATGCGCCGAAGTAGATTGAAACTGGTTTGTTGTATTGAGTTGTGAGAGCGTTTCTATGTACAAACTATCGGGATATTTATACCCAAGATTACAACAGGGTCCTCGTAGGACACGATCTTATCCGCAACTAACAAACAAATCTTTGCGGCAGACTTTTGCCATAGATTAGATCTAAACCTACTTAATTTACAAGATACAATTGCCTAAAACCGAGCTTTATCTCTATTTGGCAACTTCCTTGAAGCTTATCTCGAACCCAAACCAAGCCCACATTGACTCTGTCAACTTGCAGACCGTATCGGCCAACGACCATATTGAATCCGTATCGGCCGATACGCTTTTCCTAATAGAGCCTCTCCCAGTCCAATACGGTTACTTGGTCTGATACGATACTTGGTCCGACTCCAACTCAATCCTTCCTCTCTGCTTCGGTTTTCACTTTCCTCTCTGGGTCGATTACGAAAATCCGCTGTTAACACATGCCCCCCAATTCCGCTTCATTATATGATGTGGCGGAATTAGCTCCGAGGAACCTATCGACTTTCTTGCTAGGGCTTAACTGAAAACCACGCAGATCCAGATTTGCATCCTTCCGTCGCCGATTCAGCAATCTCTTCGTGTTCTTCAATTCCGGCGACCCCTTGGCGTCCCGTCGACATCGACCCCCTCAACAGCGACCCCTTTCAACGACAACAATGGCCTCCGCTCCGTTCTACGCCTCCGAGGTCCCTGTGATAAGTCAATCCCTTCACATTCTCACCTTCTCGCCGAGTTTTCTAAGTTAGGGTTTCTACTCTTGCCCTCCGGGTCTTATTTTTATCGTTGTTCTTGTGACATAGGTCTTCAGAAACCAAATCTCAATCCCTACCAACGACAAATCACATCGCTTCCTGCTAGGCCCCATGGGCGACTGCGACCCAACCTGGCTGATCAATGCCGAAACAGACAGAATCCCCTTTAGGCAAGCCAAACCCAATGTCTCTTCATGGAAACATACCTTTAGATCCTGGCCATCGAAGCTTAACGGATACAGAACCTGGCACAAGAGCATCGCTGCTGCCAAACAGGTCCACTGGGATGAGATAGGAATCGGCCAATGCATCACCTTATCCCTGGCCGATACCAAGAAAAACGAGCCACTCATGTCGGCAGCCAGTTTTTTCTGGTCTAGCACCTTGAACGCCTTCCTGTTCAAACAAGGTCCGATGACCCCAACTCTAATTGACGTCAAGATACTAACAGGATTGGACATTGACTCCGAGATCAATCCCTTCAGCCTCTTGATAAACAACAGTCACAAATTGAAAACCAAGAAGATTGGAGGTTGGTCCGGATATATCTCTGAACACATGGAACAAGGATCAGTCTCGGAAAGAGAACATGTGGCTTTCCTGACACTGTGGTTGGAAAGGTTTCTCTTCTGTGGATCGACCTGCGGCCCCACCACAAATTGTCAACATTTAGCTCAAGCTCTGGTCGACAAGAAGCAAATCCCCCTAGGCCGATACCTCTTGGGAGCTGTCTATCGGCTGCTCCATACCTCTACACAAGATTTGATGTTGAAGCAAACTGTGGCTCATGGAGGACCATGGTGCTTTATTCAGCTTTGGCTCACCATCCACACCAACACCATAGTTGATCGGCCACCACTATCGGACTCCTGCTTCCCATCAAAATATGCTGATCACGAAGATCCCAGGACCAGAAGGTGCATGTCCTACGGAGAAGCAGCCTCCGTTTATCTTGGAGCAGATCAATCGGCCGAAGACATGTCTACTTGGTTCATCCGATTCTACACCGGCCCTCCATCAGTTAGGATGGACATGTTCGTCTACACCTCGGACCGAGATTTTGAACTCCCTGACGATCTCCAGTTGAGCTTGCTAAATGATGATATGAAATCGAGGGAACTATTCATGATCGGCCTCACCCCATGCCTGCTCCCAGTAGGCATATTTCAAGGAAGAAGCACCAGCCTGTCTTACGAGTTTTACAATCCAATGGTAGCTGCTAGATAGTGCGGGCTTGGACAACTCCCCATCAATTTGTATCTTCATAGACTCCTAGAGAGCAGAGGCACAGTTCCATCAGCGCTGGTCATGAGCAAAGCGCTAGAAATCAAACTCCCAAATCTTGGCGACTGTGACCGATTGCATTTGAGCGCCTTTGTTCATATCAGCTTCCAAACATGGTGGCAAGAGTGGGCTGCTCACATTTTCCATCAATCGGCCAGATTCTACGTGACAGAGCTCATCCAGGGTATTAGCCCTCAAGTCCCAGATGAACCGATCCCATCTATGAGCAACACCGGACGAAGAATTTGTTATGCTCAAGCTGTAGCTCCATCAGGATCAACCATCCTGGAATCAATCATCGGCCTTACCGCCCCAAAGGTATCATCATTACTCCAAGGGCTGATGATTAAAGAAAATCCCAAGAGGAAAGCACCAGCCAAGGGCAAATCCCAAAAATCCAGCAAGAAGGCTAAAACTGATGACCAAGCCGATCTCGAAGAGCTAGATCCCTCCATGGAAGAATTCCTTGATTAACAAGTGATGGAAGAAGAAGTCGATACAGCAGCCGCCGATGCGCCCGAATAAGAGAACCCATCGGTCGAGACCACTGAGGAACCATCGGCCGAAACCACTACAATTCCACCGGCCGATGCCAAGTCAGCACCGCCCAGCCAAGGAAAACCAGGCACGCAGTCCGCAAGGTAACACGTTTCCCTTCTTGAATCTATGCAATCTTCTTTTATTAGTATGCTACATTTTAATTCTTTATAGGTCGTCGCGTCATCCTTGTTGAAAGAACGGACCCAAAAAGCTCCGCTGCCCAGGACTAAAAAGGCAACCTTACAGAGGCATGAACGAGCTAAGGCCCGACTGAAAACCCCTTCTCCTTCTCTGCCACCCTCGCCGATTGCTTCGGTAAGAGTTAATTTTACATTGTGCCTCTAGTAACATAGATCTTGTTCATCAATTTCCTGCTTTTTTCCAGCCAAGAGCTCCATCACCTGCACCACATCGGCCAATCCCTTCGCCTACTGTTTCATCACAGCAAAAGGAAGCCGATGCAAGCACCACTGATGCTCCAACACAGGTAACCAAGATTATTTTGATCCCCTTTTTGCCGATTCCCGTTTGACTAAACTGACCTTGGCCTATACTGATATTTCGCAGAACTTAGCCGATATGTTCTCTTTTGACATCGGCCAGTTCCTGGATGACGAGGACAAGGAGCCTCCTGCCACAGCCAAGACATCAATCTCCGACGAGCTAAAGAACCAGTTAGCCGACATTGCCAATCGGCTGGAATCCTCGCTAGAGTTCTTGGTGGAGGATTGTACTCCCATCAGGGTTAGGGTACAAGAAATTCAAGATCAACTGCCCGAAGACCTGATGGAGATCCTAACACCGGCCATCTTCTTGGAGCAATATCAATTCAAGCTTCAGAAAGCTAAAGAAAGGATTGCGGAGAGGCGGGAACGCGTAAACCTGGAATCGGTCCTATCCGCTAGCAAGGCTCAAGTCAATTCTGACAAGACCAGATTGGATGAGCTAGCTGTGGAGCCGATTGTCTTGAAGAACAGACTTGAAGAACTCCAACGCCTCGAAGCAGACCTCATCTCCAAGCTAGAAGCAACTCGCAAGGAAATCCAAGAAGTCCAGGCCGGGATAGCTGCATCACCGAAGGCTATAGAGGATCAGACGGCAAAGCTAAAGGTTCGGCCAAGTACCTTGCAACCCTGAGCAAATCATTGAAGCCAATTCCAGGGTCAACGGCCGATGACGCCCAAGCTATAGAAGATATTGTGCAAATTCGCCGCAGAGCCATTGTAGCTATTGCAGATTTCATAGGGTGATGTAACATACTTTGTCTTTATATTGTGTAAATACAAATCTTATCGGCCAAGCAGCCGAATTTGATCTGAAAATTCCAGCTTGAAAATTATTTTTGAAATCCATCTTGCAAACAGATATCCCTTTACTATAATTAATCTGATCGGCCAAGCAGCCGAAGTCAATCTCAATCTGAAGAAGACCAAGTCTGAAAAATTCCTTGAAAACTCCTTGAGATTTTCGAAAAATTCTGCAAAAATTCATATATATATATATATATGCCCCCCAAATTTTAGAAGATGAGGGCTCATGTTGTAAAATTTGAACTAAGGACGATAGTATATATCGGCCATCTAAAGACGATGCATAGCACATCGGCTGTAATCGTAAATCGGCTGGAGGGCCGATCATGAGTCGATCCATAGACTTGGATAATATTTCTTTAAGTACTTGCTGTTGAGAGCTCTGCCATAAACTACTCCATCTAATCCTTTGAGCATATAAGCATTATGGGGAACGCAACGATGAATTTGAAAAGGACCTTCCCAATTAGGTGACCACTTGCCGAATCTGTTATCTCGAGAACCAATCGGCATTATTAATTTCCAAACAAGATCCCCTTCCTCAAATGACTTGGCAATAACTTTTTTATTATAATGACGAGCAACTCGATCCTTATCGCGCTTTATTTTCTCCAATGCCCGCAATCGGACGTGTACCAAGTCATCTAGCTCATCAACCATAAGATTATGGTACTCATCGGCTGTCAAGTCGTCTTGCAAAGCAATCCTTCTAGAGCCGATGTTGGTCTCCCATGGCAGCACAGCTTCATGTCCACAAACTAACTGATAAGGTGGCACCTGAGTTGCACCATGACAAGCCATCCGATACGCCCAAAGAGAATCGGCCAGCGTGGTATGCCACCGTCTCGGCTGTTCATCAATTTTCCTCTTGATCAACTTGATTAAAGTCTTGTTAGAAGCTTCTGCCTACCCATTAGCTTGCGCATAATATGGAGAAGAATTTAATAATTTAATACCCCCATCGGCCTCGACCTCTTGCAATAACTGCAAACCTTTAAGTACCGCTTCATACTCTGCTTGATTGTTAGTGTAATATGGCTTGATAGTAAAAGCAAACTCAAAGCTTGCCCCCCGAGGGGATATGATGACCAGGCCGATACCGTATCCATGTCGACAGACAGATCCATCAAAATACAGCGTCCATGGCACAATATCTGCATATGCGATTGAATCATCCCTGTGTTGAACAATGAAATCGGCCAGGGCTTATCCTTTGATTGCTTTGGCCGATTCATATCTGAGGTCAAACTCTGTTAGAGCAAAAATCCACTTCCAATTCTTCCTTTTAAAACGGGGGCCGATAGCATGTATTTCATCACATCGGCCTTACTGACCACGATGCATTCATTGGAAAGTAAATAATGCCTTAACTTAGTACATGAAAAATACAAGCACAGACATAATTTCTCCACCGGCGTGTACCTTGTCTCGGCGTCTAACAACCTCCTGCTGAGATAAAAAATAGCTCGTTCCTTGCCATCAATATCTTGAACCAAGACTGAGCCGATGGATTTCTCATCGGCCGATAGGTATAGCCTGAATGGAATCCCTTTCCGTGGAGGGATTAAGACTGGGGGAGAACTTAAATATCCTTTGATATCATCCAGTGCTTTCTGTTGCCTGCCACCCCATACGAACTCCTGATCGTCCTTTATCTTCAGTAATGGAGTGAATGGCTCTATTCTGCCTGACAGGTTTGATATCAAACGCCGGACGAAGTTGATCTTCCCGAGCAGAGATTGTAACTTAGTTTTGTTTGTTGGAGGCTTGATATTTTTTATGGCATCAATATTCTTCTGTGTGATCTCAATACCTCTTTCATGGACCAAGAAACCCAGAAACTGACCGGCCGATACGCCAAAGGCACACTTGTTAGGGTTCATCTTTAAACCATATTTCCTTGCTCTTTCTAGTACCTTGCGTAAATCGGCCAAGTGCATATCGAACTCCTTGGACTTCACGACGACATCATCAATATAGACCTCAATCAGTGAGCCGATAAGATCATGAAAAATATAATTCATAGCCCTCTGATAAGTAGCTCCAGCGTTCTTCAAGCCGAAAGTCATAACAACCCACTCGTACAGGCCGATTGCCCCCGGACACCGGAAGGCTGTCTTGTGAATATCGTCCTCGGCCATGAAAATCTGGTTGTAACCTGCGTTTCCATCCATAAAACTGATAACCTTGTGTCCAGACGCAGCGTCTACTAGCAAATCGGCCAACGGCATAGGGTATTCATCTTTTGGTGTTGCTTTGTTTAGATCTCTGAAATCAATACACACCCTGAGCTTGCCATTTTTCTTCATTACTGGAACTATGTTGGAGACCCACTCCGCGTATCAGTAGGGCCTTATAAAGTTGGCATCGTAAAGTCTTGTGATCTCTGCCTTGATGGCTTCGTGCATATCGGCCTTAAATCTCCTAGGCGCTTGCTTGAATGGTCGATAGCCTGGTTTGATAGGTAGCCGATGTTCTACAATCGATCGGTTTAATCCTGGCATCTCATGGTATTCCCATGCAAAACAATCAATGAACTCTTTCAAAAGATTTATCAAACTATCTTTATATTCCTTTGGCAGGTTAGTACTTACATACGTCGGCCTAGGCCTGTCACCTATACCTATATCAATCTCTTCAAGTTCATCAGCCGACGTAAAGCCTTGTCCCAATTTGTCATCTAGCTCATTCACCGCATCATCTGTGTAGGGACTAGCTTGTTCGTCTTGGACAGTGGATGGCACATCTTTGTTAAAGCAACTACTTGTCTTGATCTTCAATCGTCTCGATATCGCAGTCAGTTACTTTGAGGAAATCGGCGCCCCAGACTTGCCCGGACAAGCAATCGATTCCCTCCATCTCCCATACTGCGAGATCGGCATTGGCCACGTGTACTGACCGATCGGCCTGCACGATCTCGACCTGGTCCCCTTGCCATTGTATCAAACATTGATGCATTGTTGAAGGGACGCAACAGTTTGCGTGGATCCAATCTCGTCCCAACAACAAGCTGTAGGAACCCTTTCCGTCGAAAACAAAGAAGGTGGTGGGTATTGTCTTGCTACCCACGGTGAAGAAGCGTGTTGGCGCAGAATTTAGACCCGCCTCGCAACAAAAACGGGTTCCACGTTTTCCACGGCGGCCTGGGAGATCTGCTTAACTCCAGTGCAGGTCCAATGGCTTGCCTAGGTACGTGTAAGGCGTGCCAGTTGATTTGATCTGCAATCAACAAGAAACAAGTAAACCATGTCGAAAAACAACGATCGATCGACCGTTAGGCCGATGTCACATTGTTATAGCCCAGCCGATAGGGCAAAGCTATATCGGCTTACTTAAGGTAATCATAAGATTGGACTGATAAAAACAGATCTAATCTCATTGGCCCATACTACCATATATATATATATATATATATATATATATATATATATATATATATATATATATATATATATATCAAACTACTAGAATCAGCCGATGAAGGTTTCATGAAAGTAAACACACTAGCTAGTACTCTAGTGTAAACTTATACAAACCAATCGACCAATATAAATACACCAATCACAAAGGAATCCTAAGAATACCCTGTAACCGGTATATTTATATTCACCAATTCGCATATATAGGTGGCAAATACATGCAAAAACATATCTAATCACATGCATTAGGTAAAACCAGCTGAAACCCCGGCGATATCCTTAATTACAACCGAAAGCAGGCTTCGAATTAGATCTCAAAACAGGACTAAGGTCGATGGCAACTCAAAGTGTGAATTGAGACTTAACACGAAGAAAATCAAGCTGTCGATCGCTTTTGGGGATGGTAGATGCTTTAGATAATCTATACGAGCAAGCTAATTCAACCATCGTCGGCAATAAACCCTAAAACGAGTCAATCGCTGGCAAGATAGAATTAGAAAACCACGTCGAGATTAGCTAAAACATGATAGACGACGATCACATCATCGAGGCTTAACGTATCTAAAGCGACACGCTAGTCCCGACGATGCAGATCGTCGGGAACGAGTTCTTACCTCTGCTCCAGGGAAGCAAGAACTCGTCGAAATCAACCTCTTGCGAGGGTTGGCGATGCGCCGAAGTAGATTGAAACTGGTTTGTTGTATTGAGTTGTGAGAGCGTTTCTATGTACAAACTATCGGGATATTTATACCCAAGATTACAACAGGGTCCTCGTAGGACACGATCTTATCCGCAACTAACAAACAAATCTTTGCGGCAAACTTTTGCCACAGATTAGATCTAAACCTACTTAATTTACAAGATACAATTGCCTAAAACCGAGCTTTATCTCTATTTGGCAACTTCCTTGAAGCTTATCTCGAACCCAGACCAAGCCCACATTGACTCTGTCAACTTGCAGACCGTATCGACCAACGACCATATTGAATCCGTATCGGCCGATACGCTTTTCCTAATAGCGCCTCTCCCAGTCCGATACGGTTACTTGGTCCGATACGATACTTGGTCTAACTCCAACTCAATTCTTCCTCTCTGCTTCTGTTTTCACTTTCCTCTCCGGGTCGATTACGAAAATCCGCTGTTAACAGCTTCGCCGCTTTCCTTCAGCTCTCCCTCACCCCTCTCTCCTTCTTTTTTTTTCTAGATTTTGAGTGAATATAATGAAAATTTACTGAGGGGGGAGGGCTTATATATGCGGGGAGCTAAAAATCGCCCTCCCAGAGAACGTTAAGGGGGCTGCCTGTAAAAATATCAGGCCAGCCTCGGTTTTGCAGGCGGAGGGGGCAAAATTCGCCCTTCCAGAGAGCGGCGAGGGGGCTGCCTGCAAAAATGCCACCCTCCCTCGCCGCCTTGTGCGGGCGGCCCCCCACAATGAAAAAACGTCCTCCTATAAGGCGGCAAGGGAGCCGCCTGCAAATTTCCCGTCCCACCGTCGGACGGCTGTCCCGCCCGGCCAACGGCCGTCTGCCACGTCACAAAAAACGCCGTCTGGGAGGGCGGCGATGGGCGACTAGTTTTGTAAATTTTCAAAATAAAAAATTATTTTTTAAATCTTTTAATAAATAAAATAAAAAATAAAAAAACTCGTATAAGGCGACAGAAACCGAGCCAGCTAGCTCACCTCAGCCATGGCCAGGGCCACGAAACGCCGCCGGCGACGTGGTGGGCTCGTCTATGTGGTGGTGCTCGACAGGGAAGGCAACCTGGTCTTCCGCTTCCGCCGCAAGGATCTCTTCTCCGACGACGACCCGCCACCGGCGTCACTGGTGATGCGCCCCTTTCCGCGCCCCGTCGCCCACTTCCCTCGCGGCTACCACGTGTTTCACTCATTCACCGTCTCCGGCAGGCAGATCCTCGGGGTGAGCCCCCTCGGCGCCACCGTCGTCATCGACGACGGCCCCCGGTGGCAGCGCCATGCGGGCTGGCCCGGAGCTGGGCACCGCCAGGTGCGAGCCTATCTTGCTCCCTGTCGGGGACGACATGGTGCTCGTCATGGCATATCTAGCACAGACGAGCCGAAGTAACTTCGCCATGATGCGGCGGCTCCCAGGCGGCGGCGGCGGCGGCTGGCGTGTCGTCCATGTTCCGGAGCCGCCTCTCGGGGGCCCCGGAGACTACTGCCGCAAGCCGGAGCCCCTTGTGACGGCCAACATGACCATCGGGCGACGCGCGTGGGTCTCCATAGCCGGGGAAGGCACCTTCTCCCTGGACGCCGCCGGCGGCGGCGGCGTGGCGGAAAGAGGGAAGCTGGGAGCTGCCGCTCCACGGGCAGGCGATGTACGTGCGGGAGCTCGGCGCCGCCATCGGCTTGGGACGTGGGCCCGAGCCGCGCCTGTGCGCCTGCGACGTCGAGGCCAGGCCGTCCGCCGGTCGTGGAACGAGACCTTCCCGAGGGAGTTGATGGCCGTGCACTCGCCGGATGACCACCCAGGTAACCTGGTGTATCTCGGCAATGGAAGGTTCTGCATCTCCTGCGTCCCGGCGTCGACAAGGCCGCCCCGAGACAAACGGCATGGCCGCGTGCACCGCCGTCGTCACCATGGCAGTGCGGCTGAGGCGCTCCGATGGCGGCGAGCTCCAGCTCACCAAGCGCGGGAAGCTCCGCTACCACCTCATGTCGCCGCACGGCAAACGCGTCTACTTCGTCCAGCCTCACATTCCTTAAATCAAAGGAGTGACCTTGGAAAGATCGATGGGAAGAGGCCATTTCGATCGAGCTGGACATCCAAACCAAAAGCCTCTCTCGTTCTAAGCTGGAAAGAAAATACCAATGCACTTCTCTTTCAAACCTCGACTCTGCCAATACTAGTAGGATTTGGTACATAAACATTGAAATTAACGTGATTGCAATTTTGCAACGCATGGGTTCTCGATCAAAAGGGCGGGCTCTACACTGTTACATCTTTCTCAACTTCTGGATGACGAGTCAAACAACATATGTATCTCCTGGTTTCAGCTAGAACAAAGCACAAAAGATTACATGTTTTGCTACGATTAGAACAAAAAACTTAGCATAGGCAATGTTACTGCTACTAAACCTTGTCCCATGTCTGCTCCCCGCAATAACCACTGCATTTGTATAGCAAAGCATCCATTGAACTAACTCAGGTTCTTCTATCTGTACTGCTCAGGGAGCCGATAACCGGTCATGACTATCTTGTCTGCAAACATCTTGCCGGTCTTTGGCATAATATGCCAGTGCATTGTCAGGTTAAAATCCTTTCCTTTGAGGTTGCTTCCCTGTAACCCAAAGAAAAAGATGAGGGTACGAAATCAACTGTGTGAATGAATAATGTGCCACTGCAAGTATTTAGATAAATGGTTGCAACCTATATTCATTATGTAATCAACAAAGAACAGAACATGATATTTTCACAGTGAAAAAACTAGAAAGGCAAGATTAATACAGTCAAGGCATATAGCAGGAGTCACCACCAAAAAGCAGTTGGTGAAAAATCTGTGTTCACTGCTTAGGACTAACCACTCTATCCTATGTTAAAACATCATTGCGGAAAAAGTGAGCCTTCATGCATTCTTTTTCAAGTACAAAACAATATAAGCAAAAAACAGAAAATGTTCTCATTCATAAATATTTCAGAACAAGCACACCCCAATTATCAAGTAGACATATTTTTAACAATCTACTCAATGCAAAATCACCCTTATCTTTTCTATGGAAGGAATAAGCCCTATACTTTGAAATGCTAAACAACAACCACAATCAAACTAGGGAAAATATGTCATGCAACCTGGAAACTACCGTCGGATCGAAAATGGACGTCTGAGATTCGTCCACATCACCTTTAGTAAAAATTTTACTCCCAGTGGTGACGTGGACAAATCTCATACGCCAATTTTTCGATCCAACAGTAGTTTCCAGGTTTGCACTACATATTTTCCCATCAAACTAATTCTGTTCGATGAATTTCACTAAATTAACATGCAACCAAAGAAATGTGCTTACCTGGTCAATAAATCTGTACTTGTTTGTTGTATGGATCAAAAACTTGGCGTGCTCTTTTGATGGTATAATGCCATCCCAGAGGGAAACCTGTGATGCGAATCCAATATGAACAGTACAATTATAATTTGAAGAGGATAACCTGAATAACACATAGGCCTTTAGAAATACAAAAGATAATGGCTGCATGCAAGAAAAATGACTCAACCACTGATACAGAGAAATTAATATCATATTTGTTGAAGTAAAATATCAAGTATTCCATTTAGTCATAAGGTGCATCACAGAAACTATAAAATATATGCTCTTTTTTAGCTCATCCATGGTTTCAAAATTTTTTAAAAGGGCCTTATAGGCTTTGTTCGGCTAAGTGGGTTGGGAACTCATTAGCACCGCACAAAAAACGAAACGACTCATTAGCACATGATTAATTAAGTATTTACTAATTTTTTTAAAAAAATGGATTAATATGATTTTTTAAAGCAACTTTCGTATAGAAACTTTTTACAAAACACTCACCGTTTAGCAGTTTAAAATACGTGCGCACGGAACATGAGGGTGAGGAGTTCGGAAAACATGGAGCCGAACACAGCCATAGTGTCTTAAATTTGAGTTATTTCAGATCGACGTTAGGCAGGCTAGGACATTACAGTAGCATACAGTTGAGCTCCCAAAATAAATCATCACAACTGATGATGGAAAGGGATGGAGATTATTGGTTGATTTGACTAACCCCACGGTGTGCATTTGTGAACTGTACCCAATAAGCACTGAGGACTGCTTGGTCTACCCTTAAAAGAGTGGTTATGGTTAATAAACCTAGATAGGAGCAGTGGGAAATAATCTATCCACTTAACCCCTAAAGCATGGTTTGGATCAGTATCCTTGTGATTAAACAGAGCAATAAGAATGTGAGAAACTAGTGGCAATAACATAATAATGATGTGTGGTGAGGCAAAATCATCATGGTTCTATGCTTCCAGAGCGACAACACACCCACTAGTGATCTCTGTCGACATTTTGTTTCCCGTACAGAAGAAAGACATGTAAAAGTTTGAAGATAGTAGACAACAGAGCATCGAAAAATAATCATCAATTGACTCACTTGATTCAAGGCATTCTGTGGAGTCTCATATTCAGCCGCTACAAAAACAAAGACCTACAAAAATCCAAGGAAGTATCATTAAGAAAGCTGCAGCAGGAGAAACTTCTTTTGTTTCTAGAAGAGTTTAGATTGCATGTCCATCCGAACTTTAGAGCATGATAACATAAAACTACATTAAAACTTGTAGAAAACAAATCGCCGCTCAAAATGCATTGAGGTCATTCTGCACACCAGAAGCACTAAACAAATTACACTCCACTGAAAAACATAGCAACAAATTTCCATTTTGTTTCACTCTTTTCACCCGCAAGAGATGTGTTGGAGAACTTACCTTCCTTTAGTTGAGCCTATTTCACAATTGCAATAAGCCCATAACTCATAAACTAATTTACTTGATCTTTCTGTCAGAATCCTGCCTTGATGCGTTATAGGGAGATCTAAGAAGCTCATAAGGTATCAATAATAATGCAATACTAGTACAGTTTACCTGTTTTGTGTTCCACGTGAACAGAGACGAGAGGTCAGCCGAAATGTTCAGCGTCATGCTGACCTACCAGAGGAAAAATAATTCTGTGAGTTCATGGCATATCTCTGAGTGAAGTGTTATATTGTTTGAACAAAATTTTTAGAGTTTCAGAGGAGAACAAAAATGATATGGAATCACCTCGTCGTTGCCGTTGGCTTCCTTTTGGAACCAGTTTATGTTCAGGATCTGCGCAGTTGAAGTCACACAAAAGCATATGAGCACAACGAAAGGATTCGCGATAGATCGGACGAGCTAATCAACCAGATAGTACACGCAGATCGGTACAGACAAGGCGAGGGGAAGAGGGGTTTAGAGAGAGAGAGAGAGAGACGGGCGGGGCGCGGCGCCGGCGAGGTTTACCTTGACGGAGGCGGTGGGGGAAGGGGAGTTGAAGTGGTCGGAGAAGGAGGCGGCGAAGCACATGGCGGCCAGGATGGTCACCGCGAACGTCGCCACCGCGTTGGCGCGGTGCCCGAATGAATGCATCCTCCCCCTCTCCCGCGCCGAGCTGCTCCCTCCCCCGCGTCGGGTAGATCGCCGGGCTTCGCTTCTCCGCGGCGGCGCCGGCGACTTCAGTTCAGTTCTCCCCTCTCTCTTTTCTTTTTCTCTGGAGATTTGTATAGCCTATTTTTAGCGTTGGGGAAGACGAACTGAAGTCGCGTGATGGGATCGGGACCCACATGTCGGCGAGTGTGGCCCAGCTGACTTGGCAGCCGCTGATTGGTCCCAGCACGTCACGGACATGGAGTAACCGAGTCTCCGGCTGTCCACGTGCTAGTGGGCTTAGCTCGTTGAACATGGCCGGCCCATGATGCCCGCGGTTAGGGCTTTAGGCAGCGAGACTCTCAGACTCAAAGAGGCCGCAGCTTATTACTTGGAAAATACTTAGAAATCATTTACAGATTATTACTTCGAAAATAATTTGTCCTTCTGATAGTATAATATGTTCTGTATGCTGTTCTCTCATTTGGCCTTCTGAAATCACAATTAACATGAAAAATATCTTGCCATGCATGTGCATGATTTAATTTTACAATTAGCTATGGATGGTCACTGTTGCATGGTTATGAACCGAAAGGAGTCGACGAACATGTTCGATGCAATATTCAGCAATTATTTGTTTTGGACAACACTATGACATGTTCCAAAAATGATTTATTTGGAGTAGAGTCAGAGCTAAAACTTCGGATTTTATAGTAAATCATCCACCCTCAGACCCCCTAGGACCCAAACCCTGACATACAAAACATGCTCAGCAGAAGAAAATACAACTCTTCCTCTGCAAAAAAAAAAGAAAGAAAAAGAAATAGAACTGTTGGAATAGAAGTAAAACTGAACTACAACTACAGAAGCGAAATGGCTAAGTCAGCATGGTGTGCACTGAGCTTTCCAGCTGCGATATCCTGCCATTTCTGTACACCATTCGCCCTGAAACAACATTGGTTCTTCATTAACCAACATTTTTTTTTCCAATGAAAAGATACTAGCATATATGCAATGACTAATTTCAAGCTTGGTGGCGTTGAAAGCAAGCAGGGAATACCAATGCGAGCACGAGAAACGCGCGATAGCAAACCGCTGCATCCTTGTGTTCTGCACCACTCTCTGAAGTCCTCACTGCACCCCATGATGGACAACCATTCAAGACGAGGAGGCAGCTGATCAGGGAGCAGCTGGAGGCAAGCAGCGTCTTCAAGCGTCAACCTGTGGAGCGTGCCAAGCACCTGCATGCTGGAAGGAAACACTTCCAGGATCACTGCCCTTCTTATCTCCAGGGACTCAAGGGAACCACGGTTCTGCAGCAGCCATGCTGCTGGCAGGGTCTCCATCCCAGAGGCGTCCTCAATTACCAGCTTCTTGCAGCGGCAAAATCTTCGCAATGGCTCCACGAGCAGCAGGGATGGAAGGTCGATGAGGAGGCGGTCGATGGCGAGACTGCAATCTGTTGACAGAACCTGCTCATCTCCTCCATTTTGAACTGACGCAAGCGTCAAGCAGCTTGTTATGGACAATGCTCTGAGGGATTGAAGGGCTCCAAGACCACCTAAAGAAGACAGCTTCTCACAGTTTGATAGTGACATGTCCTTTAGTGCTATGAGGCTCCTAAAAACTTGGGCTGATGGTAGGGATAACAGATTCTGGCAACCCAACAGACGTAATTCAGTGAGATTTGTCAGTCCAAGCAGTGACTGGACCAGTGGGTGGTCGAGTTCACCGCACTTTGCGATCGATAAGGTCTTGAGTGATTTAGGCAGAATGTTATCCCTATCCCCAACAATTGCTGTTGGGGTTACCAACTTTGGACACTCAAAAAATGCGAGGTCTCTAAGTGATACCATACCTGCAAATGGTAATGACAATTGTTCCAACCTTTCACAGCAACTCACCAAAAGAACTGAGAGATTTTGCACGTGTTCTTGCTGTTCTAGGAAGCTTCCAGCAAATGAGATTATATCCTGGCAGTTTTCAATGTGTAAGAGCAGCTTTCCTGGATTTGATCGCATCATTTCTGTTCTGGCCAGGTGTGGCTTGCGCATTCTTGGAAGGAATATCAACCCAACATATTTAAGATTCAGCTTTACCAATGTAAAGGGTAACAGGGGCAGTTCCCTCAATTTTGGACATCCTTCAATTACCAAAGTAGAAAGAATTGAAGGCATTGCCATGTCCTCTGGTATATTACTCTCCATTTGGATTTGAGTTGTGGTCTGGCTTGAGCTTGGCTTGACCGCTGTGGAAGCAGAACCACTAGACAGATGACCAATCCTTCTCAATTCAGAGAGTCCGTCCAATTTCAAATGCTTCAATGAGCCTAACTTCCCGAGAGCTGGGAGGAACTCACAATTTATGCACTGACTGAGCATAAGTGTTTCTAAGGCGATCAGGTTGAGGTTATGAATCCAAGTTGGTAGTCTGGTACCACTATATCCTGAAATTTCTAGCATCTCAAGGTTTGCATGTGGTTCAAGTTTATCGAGAATCATAGCATCTTCCCTCCTTCCAGTAGTATCAGGACTAGACCATTGTACAGATAGTGTCACGAGGTGTGCCTTTTGCTTCAGTTTAGCGTCTTGAGCTTCCTTATACCCCTGAGCATTCTCAATTCCTGAAACTTCTAGCTTGCGGAGATCTGCTAAATTCTTCAGTGCATTTAACTTGAAGCCTTCTCTTGATTGGACAGAGAACTGAGATAGCTCTTGAAGACGAGTCAATCTGCTGATCGGGAAACCTCCAAAGTTTATGTATCTTAAGCACAGAAGGTAACCGAAACCCATCAGTCGCTTAGGTTCCAAAGGCATAGAATGAGAACAGTTTAGAAACTGTAGATGATAAAGTTGAGACACTTTAGAAACCTTATCTTCCGAGATTGCATGCAATCTTAAATAGAGGAGATGCTTTGAACTGGAAATTTTATCAGGTAAGCTAAACCTGGGTACCTTCTCTATGCTCAATAGGCGTAATCCCTTCACGCTCTCTACAAGTTTCTCAAGTGCAGGTACAGTGTCATTTGTGACATGTGAATTGCTTTTTATTATTAAGGTCCGTAATTTCTTGGCAACATAAATCCCCTCAAGGTCTCCAGGGCATAAAGAGCTAAGGTCTGTGATACCCAAGTGCCGAATGGTACTCACAACATTTGTGCAGCCTGCACTGTCAATTCTTATGCATTCACCTGAAGAAACAGAGTGTGCCAGTTGATGTATTAAATCATGCATTACATAGTACTGAACTCCAGAACCAATATTTTCTTCCAAAAAATCCCCTCCAGAACCAATACCTTCTGACAACATATTGACATCGTGTGCCAAAACGAAGAATGACTTTGCTACCAATTGAAGGAAATACTTTTCTCCTACATCCTCTGGTCTTTGTGCCCCATTCAGCGTACATTGCTGGATCAATCCTGAACCCATCCACAACCTAACCAGTGCTTCTTTCTCAAATAAATAGCCTTGTGGAAATATACTACAGTACCTAAAGCAGACTTGTAATTCTGTTGGCAAATGATAGTAGCTCAATCTAAGAATCTTCATGATATCACTGACACTATTGTTTGCATATAATAGATCTTCCTGCAAGAAGTCTTTCCAACACTGGTATATCATATTATCTCTCAGATGCGTGCTGACAACCTTTATTACCAATGGACAGCCTCTGAGTTTTCTTGAAATCGCTTCAACTGATCGCAAGCTTGGAAAATCCTCACAACTCAAGTTGGCGAATGCATGGTGATTAAAGAGCATAGAGCTGTTCGCCTCATCCAACGCAGTTAAATTCAGACACTCTACTTGGCATCCAATCGCAATTGAAGCCATATCTGCTACGGACTGCATTCTGCTTGTTATTAAGATCTTGCTTCCTTGCCGTGCAATCTTTAGAGGAGCTAATAACTTCTCCCATTCGTTTCTATTGGTATCCTCCCGTACATCATCCAGAACAAGCAAAAACTTCTTGGAGTCCAGTTTCTTTGAAAGGATTTGTTGCAGTGGCTCCAGAGATTCCGTCCTTGGTTTTGCCCTTGAAGCATTCTCAATAATCTTGCTTGTTATTTTTGCAGCATCAAAGCGAGCAGACACAAAAACCCAGATGTTCAAGTCAAAAGAATTGGTAACCTCTGCATTGTTGTAAATAAGCTGTGCTAAAGTAGATTTCCCTATGCCTCCCATACCAATCAAAGCAAAACAAGATACTTTGTTGGCAATCCTTTCAGGACCATGATTACCATGTGGCGATGTTCTGATCACCCATTGGACCACCTTATTCATGTCTTCTTCTCGTCCAAACACTCTCATAGCAGGTAAATATGAGCTAGTTTCGTTGTTCAAAGGGCAATGAGCACTGCCAGCAAGATGATCCACTATACCTAGAAAATCTTTAGTACCTATGGAGGCAGCTTTGTCCAAACCCTCCAAGGCTTTCTGCAGCCTCTTGAGAGTTCCAGGGCGCGGAACACACTTACTAACAGGATTGATAATTTTCCTCTTAAACTTGAAGAACGAGGAGCTTGAGTCACTTGCCTTGAAATTTTTTGCCTTATCCTCAAGCTCATGGTAGTCTAACACTTCAAGTGC
Source organism: Oryza officinalis (assembly GCA_008326285.1). Taxonomy (NCBI): domain Eukaryota; kingdom Viridiplantae; phylum Streptophyta; class Magnoliopsida; order Poales; family Poaceae; genus Oryza; species Oryza officinalis. The sequence continues at coordinate 34,721,516 of BDMV01000009.1, read as the reverse complement.
ATCCTCGGCCTCTTCAGTGGCATCACGGAACTCCCAAAGCCATGCTTCCAGTGAAACACTCTCCTCCCTGATATTGTCAGGGCTAACAACGTCAAGCACAGCTTGTATCTTATGAAGGGACTTAACAAGTTGCTCCTTCACAGCCTCCATGCCTTCAGCTTTTCGGTACTCGTCCAAATAAGAAAAGGCTTTGTTAACGAAGAAGGTGATGGTTGAAGTTGCCACGGCTTTGCCTGCAAATGCCGCTGCGACAGTAGCCATGGTTCTTCTCTGAAAGCCTGAGGGAGAAGAAAAGGCTGAGATGAACAACATTAGTTCATCGAGCAGGTAGAGACACGGATGAACCTACTAGACTGCAAATATGCTATTCCTAACATAACATGTACAGTAAAATGTAATAAAAGAGTTAAAACTTATCCCAGAGAAGATCCCTAAGATTTTCATTAAAAAAAAGAAAAAAAATCCCTAAGACGTTGAGATAAGTATTGTTCAGTGATCAATTTGTACTCGTTTTTCTCTTGTGCAAGGGGTAAACTCATTTCCCCCAAAGAAAATGGTGAGAGCAATAACACAGGGTATCAAACAATCTATAGAAAAATGTGAAAATCTATCCAATCAAATTACACGTCTTGCACGAAATGAGCATAGCTCAACTAGTTAGGTTTCACCTCGGGTTGTGGTGAAACTAGTCTACTCAGGTTCAAGTCCTAGACTTAACATGGATGCTCACATTTATGAATCTCAAAATATGTCCGCCCATCTTTCTGAAGGTGCTAAAGGAGGCAGAATGTGTCTATGTGTTTTTATAGGGTGAGTGCGCGCGTGTTGTGCTTTGTTTATAAAAAAAAAGAAAAATAACCCCTTCACCAGCACACCAACGGTAACATATTAGTCAGCTGAAGATTAGTTATGATTTAGGAACTGGCAAGCACAGACTGATTGACATCAAAAGGAATTATCAAGGCTTTGATCCGAATAGCAGAGGAACGAATCAAATTAGGATCACCTTATTATCCGCAGGGAGGAGGAGAGCTGGAGAGATGGAGCTGCCTGCCCAGGCGCACGCTTCACTGATTCACTTTAGGGGAAAAGCTCAGAGAGGCCATCGGGGACGGCGATCTAGCCGGCGACGAGCTCCCAGTGTCGGCAGTCGCTTCCGCCGCTGCTCCCTCCCTCCTCTCCCTCCCCTCGCTAGCGAAGAAGTCTATGCAGCCAGTCCCCAAGTCAGGAGCTCGGTCATCGCGCAGTCCCGTCCCTGTTGTTACAAGTAATGCAATCAAGACACGAGACAACGATTTTTACGTGGAAAACCCTTACAGGAAAAAACCACAGGCGCCAACCGACGATCTTCACTATATGAGGAGAGTTTAGAAAACGCAGGAAATACAATGAGTCGTCAACTCTTTCCGTGCGGCTTACAAGATGTATTTATAGGACGGACTGACTGCTGTCAAATACGGAAACAAATCCGCTAATAAACATGACCGAACCGTGGGCCCTCCAGGCGTCCCCACAAGACTCACGTTACTAATTCGGATCATATTCCAACAAACTCCACCTTGAGACGAATTCCATCTTATAGCGAATGAAGTATCATCAATCAACTCACTTCAATAATAAATAATCACCGGCGCCAAAAGTCACTAGGACTTAATTTGTAATGCCAACTAAGCTTGAGCATAGCCCAAACTTAGCTCCAGGAACTGGCTTTGTCAACATATCAGCAGGATTATCATGAGTACTTATCTTGCACACTTTAACATCACCTTCGGCAATGACACCTCGAATAAAATGATACCTCACATCAATATGCTTGGTCCTTTCGTGAAACATCTGATCCTTAGTCAGACAAATAGCACTCTGGCTATCACAATGTATAGTAGTGCAAGAAGTAACCCCGCAAAGTTCAGAGTATAAACCTCTCAACCAAATAGCTTCTTTACAAGATTCAGAAATAGCCATATACTCAGCTTCTGTAGTAGACAGAGCAACAGTGGACTGCAAACATGCTTTCCAACTAACAGCACAACCACCAATGGTAAAAACATAACCTGTGAGAGACCTCCTTTTATCCAAATCACCAGCAAAATCAGAATCAACATAACCAACAAGTCCATCTCTAGATTTCCCAAACTGCAAACAGGCATTAGAAGTACCTCGCAAATATCTGAAAATCCATTGAACAGCCCTCCAATGCTCCTTACCAGGATTAGCCATGAATCTACTGACAACACTCAATGCATGAGATAAATCAGGACGAGAACAAACCATGGCATACATAAGAGAACCAACTGCACTGGAATATGGAACTCTAGACATGTACTCAATTTCATGATCTGACTGTGGACATAAATCTGATGATAATCTAAAATGTGCAGCTAATGGAGTACTCACTGGTTTTGCATTATGCATATTGAAACGACGAAGAACCTTTTCAATATAACCTCGCTGACTGAGATATAATTTACCAGATTTTCTATCTCTAGTAATTTCCATTCCAAGAATTTTCTTAGCTGCACCTAAGTCCTTCATCTCAAATTCTTTACTCAATTGTGCCTTTAATTTAGCTATTTCTGATTTATCTTTAGCAGCAATCAGCATATCATCAACATAAAGAAGCAAATAAATAGCTGAGCCATTAACAATCTTCAAGTAAACACAGCTATCATAATCAGACCGCTTAAAGCCATGAGAGAGCATAAATGAGTCAAACCTCTTATACCATTGCCTAGGAGATTGCTTTAAACCATAAAGAGACTTCTTTAGTCTACACACAAGGTTTTCTTTTCCAGGAATAATAAAACCTTCAGGTTGGTTCATATAAATGTCTTCTTCCAACTCCCCATGTAAGAATGCAGTTTTAACATCAAGTTGCTCAAGTTCATAATCATGCATGGCAACAATACTAAGCAAAGTGCGAATAGAACTATGCTTAACAACAGGGGAAAAGACATCATTATAATCAATACCTGGAATCTGGCTATAGCCTTTAGCAACTAACCTTGCTTTGTACCTTGCTGGCTCACTAGGAGAAAGACCCTCTTTTCTTTTATAAATCCATTTGCAACGGACAGGCTTTTTATTCTTGGGCAACTTCACTAAATCCCATGTACCATTCTTTTCAAGTGACTCCATCTCATCTTGCATAGCGGTCATCCAATTGTTGCGATCAAAAGAAGTAATAGCCTCAGAATAATTAGAAGGTTCTGAATTACCTTCAATCTCTTCTGCAACACTCATAGCATAAGCAACATTGCATTCTTCAATATACCTTTTAACAGGCTTTGGCTGCCTTCTAGGCCTATTAGCAGCAATAGAATGTTGTGGAGACTGCACAACTGGAGAAGAATGCTCAACAGCAGAAGAATCATCAACAATTGGAGAAATTTCAGCAATAGGTGCATCTTGCTCAGCAACATTATCAATATCTGGTGAATCAATTAAGTGCTCCACCTGCACACTTATTTTCTCTCTCTCAATAGGAGCATCAACAGAAGGATTATCAACAAACATAACAGTCTCATTAAAGATAACATTCCTGCTAAGCATAACCTTCTGAGTCTGGGGATTCCACAATTTATAACCTTTAACACCAGATTGATAACCAATAAAAATGCATTTAACAGCTCTAGGCTCCAATTTACCATTATCAACATGAGCATAAGCAGTACAACCAAAAACTCTCAATTGTGAATAATCAGCTGGAGAACCAGACCATACCTCAATTGGAGTTTTCTTATCAAGAGGAATAGAGGGTGAACGATTAATAAGATAGCAAGCAGTGGAAGCAGCTTCAGCCCAAAAGCGCCTATTCAAACCAGCATTAGACAACATGCAACGGGCCCTGGAGATGATAGTTCTGTTCATACGCTCAGCTACACCATTCTGTTGAGGCGTATAAGGAATAGTGTAGTGTCTAACAATGCCTTGAGACTTGCAATATGCATTAAATTCATTAGAACAGAATTCCATCCCATTATCAGTGCGAAGCTTTTTAACCTTCTTCTCAGTTTGATTTTCAATCATAATCTTCCACTCTTTAAATGCTGAAAATGCTTCTGATTTATGCTTCAAGAAATAAGGCCATACCTTACGAGAATAATCATCAATGATTGTCAACATATAACGAGAACCACCAAAAGAATGCTTGCGAGATGGTCCCCATAAATCAGAATGCACATAATCAAGAATACCTTTACTTTTATGAGTAGAGATATTAAATGACACCCTCTTGTGTTTGCCAAACACACAATGCTCACAAAACTTCAACTTACTGATGCTATGTTCATCAAGAAGTCCTCTCTTGCACAATTCATGCAAGCCTTGTTCACTCATATGTCCAAGACGCTTATGCCAAAGATCAGTAGCATCAGAATTAGAGGATGAATTGGAAATTACAGCGGCATCACCTGTAATTGTAGTACCACGAAGACGGTACAAATTGGGAGATTTCAATTCACCTTTCATCACAATAAGAGAACCTTTAGACACCTTTAAAACTCCATTTGCACCGGAGTACTTGTACCCTTTAGCATCAAGAGTACTGAGAGAAATAAGATTCTTGCTCATGCTAGGAATATGCCTCACGTCAGCCAATGTTCTGACAATGCCATCATGCATCTTAATCTGAATAGATCCTTTACCAACAATTTTAAGTGGACTATTATCACCCAATCTAACAGAACCTCCACCTTGGAGAGAATCATAGGTGACAAACCAATCTCTTTTAGAGCATATATGAAATGAAGCAGCGGAATCAAGAATCCATTCATCATCACTATTAGCACATCCAGCAAAAGCAACAAGCGAATCACCATCGGAATAATCTGCCTTAGAGGCAACAGAAGCATTACCTTCATCATTGGGTTTACCTTTCTCTCTATATGTGCCAGTTCTCTTCTCTTTATTCTTCAATTTCAAACAATCCTCAATAAAATGATTATTCTTCTTGCAATACTTGCAGAATTTTTCATCTCTACCTCGAGACTTCGATCGGCCTTTGTAACGATTAGAACTTTTGCCTCTATTGCCATTGTTTGATTTATTTTCTGTCCTCCCACGAACAGACAACGCTTCTCCTTTGGAAGCAGAACCTTCAGAAGACACCATCAATTTCATCTTTTCCTTAGCATGCAACGCCTCACAAACCTCATCAAGAGTTAGTGTATCATGGCTATATAATAATGTATCTCTGAAGTTTGAAAAAGAACTAGGCAAAGAGCACAAAAGAATTAGACCCAAATCCTCATCATCATATTCTACCTCCATAGCCTGTAGGTCAGAAACGATCTCCTTGAAGACCGTCAGATGGTTAATAACAGAACCACCCTCTTGCAACTTGTGCGAATATAACTTCATCTTCATGTGCATCTTGCTTGTCAAATCTTTAGACATGCAAATTGACTCCAATTTGAGCCATAGAGCAGCTGCAGTTTTCTCCTGCAGATAATCTTGCAAAATATTATTTGAAAGATGAAGCTGAATTTGAGTCAAGGCCTTACGATCTTTCCTTTTCTCATCATCGGTCCAAGATTTGGAATCTTTGTTACCGAATTTATCAAGAGCATCATCAACATCAGCCTGCGTAAGAATTGCTCGCATCTTGACTTGCCATAGAGCGAACCTCGTATCACGATCCAGTTGAGGAATATCATATTTCACTGAAGACATGGTGAATCAATAATAGCAATAACCAGAAGAATAATAATCTGCAGAAATATAGGTGTAACCCTAGCAGAACCTGCAGCCTGGTACACCTGATGTGTACGAATAGCAAAAAATAGTTGCAAAAGAAATCCTCTGGTACTCTTTCTGTGTGCACGTAGCAAAAAAAAAATCACCAATTTTACTTTCACCTCACACGAACGGGAAACAGCCTTGGCTTCGATCCGCGTGAACACAGCAAGCTGAACTTGTAGAGCGGCAGCAGATGGATTGGTCTCCTCTTGATAGGACAGCAGCGGCGGCGTTAATTACCACCGCCCAAGACGACAGATCGGCAGCAGCACAGCGGAAAATTTCTCCACGATGACGAACACAGCACTTTGAAACTCAGCGACGACAACCAAGAAACTAGCAACTTTTATAGATGCAGGTCAATACGCCGACTTCGAAACGAACTTGGCCGGCGGACGGAAATCGCGTGGACCAGTTTTGCACTGACAACCACGCGACGGAACTTGGCGGCGGCGCACAAACAGGATTGAAACCCTAATTTTTTTTTAATCTTGTGTCTTGCTCTGATACCACTTGTTACAAGTAATGCAATCAAGATCGAACACGAGACAACGATTTTTACGTGGAAAACCCTTGCGGGAAAAAACCACGGGCGCCAACCGGCGATCTTCACTATATGAGGAGAGTTTAGAAAACGCAGGAAATACAATGAGTCGTCAACTCTTTCCGTGCGGCTTACAAGATGTATTTATAGGACGGACTGACTGCTGTCAAATACGGAAACAAATCCGCTAATAAACATGACCGAACCGTGGGCCCTCCAGGCGTCCCCACAAGACTCACGTTACTAATTCGGATCATATTCCAACA